>JAQFVV010006688.1:0-473784 GCA_028023455.1 Epiperipatus broadwayi | reverse complement strand
CCACATGGGTCAAAACTCACAACTATCAAATTGTTCTCTCAAAGTATCAAGAAGCTGTTTTTTCAGACTTTCTTGACATTCTTTAATTGCAATATCAGTATTGTTTATTACACTCATATTAACACTATCATCTGCATATTGATATATTGATCCTTAAATATTAATATTTTCTTGATGATTTATGAAAATCAAAAACAACATAACACTAGATATAGAATCTTGAGGAACTCCATATAATTTTTTTCACTCATTACTCAATATAGTTGATATTTTTCAATCATTTCAATAATTTTTAAAGAAATGGAGCAATTTTTTTTTCTCTCACTGGACAATTTTGTAAACTGAGAATGAATTACTTAATGCTCTATAAGATCAGAAGCCTTATAAAAAATCTAAAAAAATTACAGTTACATATTTTTTATCATTTAATCTCCTATTACTTTAATCTGTACATTTTTTTAAGATCATAGTTATGTTTCTTCCTTCTATAAATCCATATTGGTTTCTATTAAGAAAATTAATTTTAGTTAAAAAAAAAATTTAATTAACAAAATTAAGATTTATAAACTGGTCTTACTATAGATGCTTTTAATAAGATAAGAATTTCACTACTTTCTATTATTTTATTAATCATACAAATAATATCCAATAGAATGCCAATATTATTTTTTATATATCATTCTGATTGTATCTATACCAGGGCTTATTTTAACTCTATATTCTTTTCTTATTTCATAAAAAAACTGTTATATGCAATATGATAATTATTTTTTTTTAGTTTATTAATTCTTCCTACAAATATAGTATTTAAATAAATCAATGATATAATATAATATGAAATATCTTTTGCAATAATATATATAATAGTAATCATACACACAAAAAGCCCTTTTCGGCAAATATTAATTTTTGCCCTTTTCATTGTGCTTCAACTAATTTATAATTACGATCTACATTTCGTACATAGTGACATCTATCTTATATATATAAAATTACATATAACCGATTAAAACCATACAATATTTTTTTTTCATGTATCAAATGCATTAACTGGGAAGCAAACTTGGGCCAGTTGCTTAGAAGGCAGCTATGCTAACCACTAGGCCACCAATGCTTGTATAAATGTATATTACATAACTTTCCATTTATTTTTTATTAGCTTATTATTAGTCAAATTAATTTATGTTTTATATATGTTCATACAATATTGATTAAAAGTATTTGCTAGAAGAAAACTATCATTTATATTACAATATTTTTAAAAATCTTCATCATTTACAGAACTTGGTTTTTTTAGTAGTATTTCATTTATTTTTCTCCAAGTTATTTGTGTGTCACATCTATTTTCATTAAGAAATCTATTATAAAACAATCATTTCCCTGCCTTTACTATAGAATTAACTTCTTACTGCTTTGTATTTGAGAATTCATAGCTTGTTTTTGATTTCTTGTATTAATTTCAATAATTTTTTTATTTATTCAATTTACATTGAACTTAAATTATTATTATTTTTTAATCACAATGATTTCTTATGACTTATTGTATGCATCTTTGCAAATTTCTACAAAATTCTCATACATAGTATTCATATCATTAATTTTTTGGACATTATTCCAATCAGTTGCTTGTAAAAAAAAATTCTAATTAGTTTATTATTATACAATATCAATTTATTTCCCACTATTTCTGATATTTTATTATGTTATATTTTGTTTGGAATAGATATGAACATAAAATAATTATCAGCAATTTTTTCTTTAATAACATCAGTTAAAATATTATTTTTCATTAGGCTTGTTTTAATGTGATTAATACATGAATAAACTATCTTATTCATTATAATATCTTCTCTTGTGTATGTTTTAACATGACAAAGTAACCCATAAATAGCTAATGCATCTATATAATCATCAACAGTTTTAGAATTATTACATAAATCAATATTATTATTATTTTTTATTATTTATTATTATTATTATTATTATTATTATTATTATTATTATTATTATTATTATTATTATTATTATTATTATTATTATTATTATTATTATTATTATTATTATTATTATTATTATTATTATTATTATTATTATTATTATTATTATTATTATTATTATTATTATTATTATTATTATTATTATTATTATTATTATTATTATTATTATTATTATTATTATTATTATTATTATTATTATTATTATTATTATTATTATTATTATTATTATTATTATTATTATTATTATTATTATTATTATTATTATTTCATTGTTAGTTTGCCTAAACATTTTAACCATGATTTTAATTTATCTATACATATTTTATAATCAGTATCAATCTATATATGCATCGAGTAATCTTTTTGTTAGTATGATTAACATCTGTTTGACTGTTCATTTTGTATATAGTTTGGTGTTAATTGGAAAAAGCATAATTGGATTAAAAGGTATTTTCTATTATCAGAATCATTTTGAGGATCTGATATTGCTAGCATCTAATATCTATTAAGTATTTAAAAATAAATTATATGAATAGTGCATAAGTAAAATATAAGATAATGTGTATTAACCAATGCTATCAAATGAAGATTGGTAATTGTTGATTTTTTCAGCCCATGTTAATTACACTGTTATGATGTGTCTTTTTAACTTCTGAAATTATATCTTAAACTGTGATTTGACTAGATGAGGATTTAATGTCACTATATCAGAATATATGTTTTCTGAACAAATGCACTTTCATGCACAAATCCAATCTGTCCTAACAGAAATTGGATGCACTTCCCATTGTTTTAGTCATTCTTCTACATTGTATTGCTTGAAGTGGAAGAGAGAACAAATAATATATAAACAGTCATCTATATACAAAACAATTTATTTTACTGTTTCATATTAATGATGTAATAGAGTGGTTAATTGAGAAAAAAATATCTACAGATAGCCCACAATGCTGTCAAAAGTCACATGACTTCTGGAATAGCAAAATATTCATTATTATTATTATTATTATTATTATTATTATTATTATTATTAGTATTATTATTATTATTATTATTATTATTATTATTATTATTGGTGATGCTTGAACATTTATAAAATAACATTTCATTTTTGTAAAGTCATTTTGTGAAATGTCTTGATTCACAATGCACTGATTCAAGTGCTTGTACAATATGATCAACAGATCTAGTTGACTAATTTTTTTTTAGAAATATTCAAAGTTGACTTAATTTTTTTAATAGTATATGAGAATTAAGAAAAGTGGTTTGATAATGTATTGGTTCTATTGTCTGCATCACAGTGCAGATGTTATATTTTATCATGGCAGAGACTAATATATCATACATTTACATTTCATGTTTCTCTCATGGATTTATTTGCATTAATATTCATTTGTAATATTAAGTTTACATGTTTATCATTGTCATTTCACTGTGTTCGTTGACATTGTCTGACAATAGAAAACACTTAATGATTTGAATGCTATGTAATTTATTCTGCTTGAGACCATTATTTAAGAATATTATCATTTTTAGTACAGTCACAAAAACAGTAACTACAATGATGTTTATTACTGCAAATGTGGTCCTGGTGTTCTTGATAAGTGAAGGAATTATACAGTAAATAAACCTTTAGTGCTTGTTTTTGACTCATTTATATTTATAAATTTCCTTATATGTTGTATTTTTTTCTGTTAATCAAGATTTGCCTCTAATGCTTTATTAACTTGTGGAATATTGTTTGATTTGTTTTCTGTGAAAGCTTATCATTAATAATTAGTTTTTCATTGTCAGAAAACACTTATTATGCTTTCTTATACTGATTTACTGTACATTATCATTATTTTTTTTTATTTATAGTTTTTGATCTCTTCATTTTATTATTATGCCAGGCTCTTTGAGGTCCTTTTTTATATATTGATATTCAAACTAGAATTCACCTGGTATATTGACTTTCTTTTCATATTCTATGTTTCAATCCACTTTTAAGTTTTGATTTTTCAATTTACAGCTTAATGCTTAAAAACACCAAGGTCCATTGGTTACAAATGTCTGTAAACCCAAACTTACTCATACTTGTTAATTTTTATTTCATTTGCTTAGACAATACACCACCATATTGAATGAAGATTATTATTTATTTTTGCCTATCATTGCATTGATTTTTGATTACATAAATCAATTATGAATTAATATATTACATTAAATATCATCAATAGCTTTTCTCTAGAATGATTTATCATTTGGTTGGGTTTCTAGGTTCTTCAGGGGTGCTGTCATCATTATTAATGATGAAGTCCACTAATCTCTTTACTCATCATTCTTGTTTTTCACTTCTTAAGTTGTTCCTATAATTATCAAAGGAAAACAAATATCCTGATCATTTATATACTTCAAGTGAAAGTTTAGCAGTCTGCTTAACATACCACTTGGCTGTTTTCCTACTTGCTCTGATGTTTCCAAAAGCCTTTATAATACCATGGGTCACAAAAGCAATTAAACTATTTTCTATTAGGGGAGATACCATGATCTTTATAAAATAGTACATTTTACAATACACTTTTCACAGTGCTTTCATTTAAAATAAGACAATTTCAACTCATTAGGAATCTTCTGAAGAAAACAGCTGTCAAGTTACAACTGCCATATGTTAAATAAAAACATTGTGAAAGCTGCATTGTGAAAAACATTTTTTAAAATAAAGATTTAATAGAAGAGTAGAAGTTGTAGAGGGATATCATGATTTGAATATTTTTAAAGATATATTAAGCCAAAATGTAATTTTAGAATTTTCACTTTAACTTAATTTAGTCCATAAATTCTCAATGCTAAATTATCTAAGATAATTCGTCTTTGAGATCTGGTTTTTAATTTTTAAGATCTTTAATAATTTCTAGAATAATGGAAATTAATTTTAGAGGCACTATTGATGCATACATTTATCTTGAAGTGCTGAATAGTTTTCTGAAATTTTATGAATAATTTAACAATAGCTAAAGTAGTTTTTTTTTTTTTTGCAGATTTATAGATTTTAAGACATTGAAAACAGCACAAAATCTTGAAAAAAAAAAAGATTAGAAACATTCATGCTATGGAGTTTTATAATATGATTGTTTATGGTTGTAAAAGTTGGACACTGAAAAATGTTACAAAATATAGAATGTGAATTTTATGAATGGCTATAATATCAAACAAGTGGACAGTTGATCAGATTAGATTTCAATGTTTGATATTTTGATAATATGAGTTAGGAATTGAATAACTTATTATAAAATTATATAACGCTAGGCTAGGTTGGTGGTGAAAAATAAAGATGACCGCTAGAAATGTGCATATACTCCATCATCGCATTAGTAGTTGTACTTCAATATAATCTGTGATTGTTATTAGTAATATAATCATCAAAAATCAATGTAGCCTTAATTATATTTTAGTATAATAGCAACCAATATATAATGTAATCAAAATTTTTATATTGAATTGAAATCATTTCCAGCTTGTTTTTAAATAAAATAAAAAAGGAGGAAAGAACGAGTCGCATAATTTATTTTAGAAAATAAAGGTAAGTGAATTTGAGAAAGGCAATTACTAAACTAAAAGAAAATGTTTGGTCATTCCCAAAAGATAGTCAACTGATTTGTTACAAATGAGTATCGTTTACAGCATTTACAAGAATGTTTCTTTTCTGTTTGTACCTTGAAAATAAAAAGACTCTGAAGAAAAAAAAAACATTGATCTTCTGAAAGATTAAGTAAAGATTATTATAACTCATTTTTGATTTTGTTATTATTTATTTTAATGTGAGAATTCTAATTTATATATATGAATTTATTTTAATAAAGTTCAACAAATTAGCCAATCAAATTTCCGGTAATATTTAGTTACAAACCATACCATCACGTGATATAGACAGCCAATCAGATATCCCAGGCAATTATTTTGGGATTTCAACATTAGTGATCGGTTTTCAATAAGCTAATAAGCAATATAGTTCAATGTAATATACAAAGAAAACCTTTATAAATAAATACCAAATCTAAGATTGTTTCGACCCCAAAGTTTGAAATAATCATACAAAATAAAAATAAAAATCTTGTTTGGCTTGTTTAGTAAAATTAGTTAATTTTTTATTTTTAGGTGATTTATGCCTTTATTTTATTTTAGAAGTATGCTTATTTGGACGTTATATATATATGCATTTTAGTAACGTGATCATTTTTTCACTAGATTATTAAAATGGCTATTTCATCGATCTAACCAGGAATTTGAATAAAGCTATGTAAACATCTCCATAAACTGGATATTTATTTTTGTGATTATATTTGTCTACCATTCATATAATATCATGGGCTGTAGATGGAAATAAATTCACTTTTATCTGTTTTATAATTTGACTTTGATATTAGGAGTTGTTTGCATGTAATATAGCTGTCACTCAGAAGAAGTTATTGTTTCTAAATATCTTTATTCATAAGTTTCAAGCATAAATGAAGTTCAGTTTTTAAATATAACATAAAACATACATAGGAAAAGTGGGATGAAATTCAATTATTTCATATATGTATGTTTAAAATAAATACATTAATTTTAAACTGATTTAAATTTTGTATTTGGACTACAGATAATCTCTAGTTTAATACATGATTATTATTAATAATTAATGTATTTATTTGTAGGGATTGATGTCAAATTTGTAAGTGGAGAAAATTTGTCACTTGGAAATTAAATTGTTATATATATATATATGAATCGGATAATAACTAAATGGTTCTTTAGTCTTTATTAGTACAATGTTAAAATCCCAGATTTAGTTATGAATTGTTCAATTCTTTATTTTGTGATGGCTGATTCACATAATGTATGGCTAGGAAATTTTGTTTATAATGTGAAAAAGCATCAGAAATGATTGTTATGCTGCAAACAATCTACAAGGAAGCTGCCATGAATAAAACACAATATGAAAGGTTGATTGATGATCAACCTCATTTTAGACATCTTTTGACTACCTGAACTGATGAAAGTAAGACAAAAATTCATCAAGCCATTCAGGAAGATCTTTGTTGGACCATTAATGACCATGTGGAATTGACTGAGATTTCATCAAATTTCCATCAGTGAATTTTAATGGAGGAATTATGTATGAAATGAGTTGCAGCAAAATTTGTGCCTTACCTGATCACCTCTTGACCAAGAAACAATCACCTAGCTGCATGCTATGCTTTGAAGGAACGCTTAGAAACTGGCCCTAATTTTTTTTCTAAAGTTATAAATGGTGATGAATTTTGTACTATAGTTACTATGTAAAAACAAAACAGCGATCTAGATAATGGAACTTTCCACTTCTCATCTCAAAATGTGAAAACAATCATTTGTTTCTTTAATGTGAGGGCAATGAACATTCAGAATCATGTTTGGAAGTTATGAAAAAACTTATGATTTGCATAAAAATATCCCAATTTGGGACCATTAGATGACTAGTTTTTCCACCATGTCAACATGCTGAATATTAAGAAATTTTAGACCAAAAACATACTGTTACAGTTAAAAGATTCATTTTTATCTGAAATATCTATGTCTCAACTTTTGGTGCGGTAATAATATGATACTTCTAATTTGAACTGCTATAAAAGTTTTCTAAATAGAGTATTCTCAATTTTTCTTTTAGCAAAGATAGAGAAAATAATTTATTTAATAGTTAGTAAATGAATAGTAATGCAGAGTGTTTTCAGATAAGCGACAAGTAAAATTTAAAAATATTTAATCCTTCAATTGTAAGAAAAGTAATCAAATACTTAGTTTCTTGGGAGATCATATGACATTTGAGTACCACTAATTTTTAGCATTTGCATTTACCACTACAAATGTGTTAATGTATATAGGTAAAATAATAAAGTATTTGCAGTTTTAAATGTAATGAAAGTAATTAATTTCTTAGTTTCTTTGAAGGTCATATGACATTTGATGCACTTTGAATTTTTAGTTCTTGAATTTATCTCTCTATAAATGTTCTAATATATGTAGTTATAATTATAAAGAATTTGTTGCTTCAACTATAAAAAAGTAATCAGTTTCTTAGTTTCATTGGAGGTCATATTACTTTTGAGCACCATGAATCTTTATATTAAAGGTTTGTTATTCTAGAAATGTGTTTATGCATACAGGTACAATTATAAAATATTTACACTTCAACTGTAAGAAAAGTAATCAGATACTTAGTTTCTTGGGAGGTCAGTTGGTATTTAAGCAGCGAGAATTTTAGCTCGAAAGCCTTTCGCTCTACAACTGCATTAATGTATAATCTGAATTATTTATTGTTTATTTTTTATTTTTTTAAATGATTATTTAGGTACTTCTGCTTAATTTTCTTATTATTTTACATTTCTAGCTAATATTTATAACTTTTGTTTCGAATAGGTCTAAGACAATGCTTGAAAATAACTTCTTTAATGTTACTCCATTGAAAGTAATTGATAATATAAGTTCTATAAGAAACTGCGTTCTAGGAATATCTCGTTGTTGGTCGTTTTAATGCAGTTAATTTAATATTTAATTATTTTTGTTAAAAATTATTATTATTACTTTTGTGATAACAATTATTAATTTTATTATTACTTTTTGAGTATTTCAATAGTAAACATTAAATTTCTATTTGAAATAATTTTTACTTAATACCTTTTTTTAAATATTTACTAATCTGAAAATTTACTCTGCAAAAGAAAAAATTCGTAAAAAGTTGTGCGTTTAGGTTTTATGATAGGGTTATTATTATTTTTCCTAACATTCATCTATAGGATATTCATATTCAAAGCCCTCAAGGCTTTTCATTTGATGGAAAAATATAAACGAATTTTTTAGGTGAATATTTTATTTTACGTGTAAAGCGAAATTTTTTATTTTATTTTTTAATAGTCCAATGTTTGAGCACTTGTTTTTTTATATGTACAACAATTAATAAGAATATTAGCCAACCTGCTTATATCTGAAGATTTTAAAAATTCTAAATAAGAAAGACTCATAAATATATTTAGAGATTTCAAAATTTTAAGAAAAATAGATCTTGTATATTTTATAAGTATGTGGATGCATCTGGATGTATAGATTGTTCAGGGCAGGGGTAGTCAGTGTTACTTAATACAATTAATATATTATACCATGGGGGTTGAATGCTATGGTAGAATAATAGTCTCTGAATTACAACATGACTAACACTTTCATGCTCAATTTTATTAAGAATCCTATTTAGTATTATTTGCATAACACAATTTTTATTTTTTATTATGCAAATTCTTTCAATAAGACTTCTACTTATAGCAGATATTTAAATCTTCATCATGTTCATATGACCCCTTTTGGTCGTGTTTTGCAGACCGTACTGTGGCCGTCAGAGGGCGCGGCGACATCATCAACAACCGGCCTGAAAATGGCAAGTGATAAATTTTTTTACAAAACGCCTCAAAATCGACAAATAAAAATGCCTAAGGCAATATATGTACAGCAAATAAAGTGAAAACTACAAATTAAAATAAAATTAAAGAAAATGCTACAAAATTCAAATAATAATAAAAAAAAATCATGAAAATTGCGACCCAACTGTTTTTTGATCACTATTATTAGTTTCTTTAATGTAAGTTTTCATTTCTTCGTGAACAACTATCATATTATCATAACCAAGACTTAAGCACACTTCTTTTCACTCCATTCTTCAGAAGAGAACCAGGATATTTTGGTTAGGAGTTTGGCATGTGCATCACTAAACTAAAAGTTAAGGAGCCTCAGGTGTTCACTTGCCATACAGTTTCATGATTCACCATTGCAATACACAGGATAAATTTCAGATGTGCGTGAGCAACAAAACAAACAAATATTACTCACTGATTTTTATTGTTACATGCACATTTTTTTGTGGAAGTTTTACCTAAATATTAATAAATTTCACACTTAAAAATATTTATTCATGTATACTGTGAATTTGTATTAGTTTCAGTAATCATAACATACTTGTAAATATTTCAATGACTTTCAAATTTTGACAGACTATTATTATTTATTGTATGTAAAATGAATTATTGAAAAATGTCAAAAACAAATTGCGAGTGATAAAAATAAATATGTTTTAATAATGTTTATTTATCTCAGTAAACATCTGGGCAAAATGTGGGGGAAAATAAATAAACGAATAACATTATTTTAGTGCGAGATGGATTTTATATGTCAAAAAGACATATTTGGAACACGAATCACAATTATCTTTGTATAAGAATTAAATATTGTATTAATGGATTTAAAAGTTCTTTGTCTATATTTTTTTTGTTATATTCGTAATTACAGTCATTTGCTAATTAACATTATATTTTTACATACAATTGAAATACCTCAAACTAGTACATAAAGTATTTTATTATAATTTACTTTTAAGGACTAAATTTATAATTTTTTATTTTTCTGAAGACATGAAGGATTGATATTGTATCCTGCCAATAGGAGGACGAGCTCTAGAAGATATGCAAAGTCTCTACATTAGGATATACTATGACTTTATCTAGGTACAATTTAATGCATCATTTTCTCAACTATATTTAATCAATAATAACAATTGTGAGACTCACTTATGCTATTAACAAGATTACATACCCTTTAACAGTAAATAAATACCAAAGTATTTATCTATTGGCATAAGAATATCTAGACACTCCTTATTCAGTATCCAAATACTCTCATGACTAACAATAATGCTTAAATAAATAGAATAAAACATTTATAATTGTGAAACTTAAATTAACCTACTCAATAAGTTGTATTATTATTTTACTATATGAAAATCTTTTATTATTATTATTAAGAATAACTATAATGACAATATTATTCTAAGGAGATCTCAGAATTAGCATTGATTTTAATTAACTATTTATACAAGTTATAAAATATCAAGAGGCATTTTACTTAACTCTATAGATAGAGTGACATTTTAAATATGACTCTTAACATTTTTCTATAATTACAACTATATTAGTATTTTATTTTATGGCCTCTAATATTGAATAATAAATCACTATTTCTTATTTAAACTATAATCATCATGTCGAACTTTAAATAAAAACTAATTCCTAATATGATTTCTTAACAATAAATATGCTTTACTACCTTTGCAATGTATATGAGCCATGAATGATGTGATCAAAGCAGTTTGCAATAATTTAATATTTAATTTAATAAATATTTATCTAGATAATTGTGATACAATATCTTATGTTGGATCAATTTTTCTTCAAAATTTCAAATCATATTTTTAATTAGTATGTATATGACAATTAATACTCTCTGATGAAGGTGTAGTGATGATGATTTCCCACAAAAGAAATGCAACTTTAGACACTTAGTATAACTTTAAAAGATTAATTTTAATAACATCTTATGTACAAATTTTAATAATGCAATAGAATTGATAAATAAATTTACATAAAACAACAAAAAAATTATACAACAATATAAGATACTCAAAAGAATTAAACATTTATATTCATCTTGCTTGCAATGAGCTATTCAAAATAAAATTTCTTGATAATACAATCAAATATACGATCTTGAATTTTGTTACTTGTACTATTAAATAACCACCCCCTTTTCATTAATTACACTTCATAGATTGTAATGAAAACAAGAAAATTGAAAAAAAAAAAAAAAACATGGAATGATATTTTAGTCTTAAGTAAAATAATTTTATTATAATATTATGACCGATTACATTTTATCTGTGTTTATTTTATGATATTAGCCATATGATCTCTCCCTTTACCTTATTTAATTTTCTTATTGGGTTTATCACTCAGTGATATCATAAAACTACAATAAATATATTTTATCCTTTGTTATATCCAATTTGAATATTTATTTCTTCCTCGACTAATCTTTATTTACCATTCAGAATATTTGCTTAATGTATATTGAATAAAAAAATATTTATCTCAATCTTATCTAATAATTTAAGTCGTACTTTCCGATTTCAAATTTCTTTTTGTCTTATGCCCGTATTATAAACACTGCTCAGGAAGACTTATAAATTAAAATTCTCTAACTATATTATAATGCTATTACATCATTAATAATTCAACATCAGATCAAATTTTAAATATCACCATTTGTTATTTTTGTGTGTGTAATTTACTAGCTCATAACATATAGATCTTTATCTTAATGGTTTAGTGACGTCCAATTAAATAAAAATTTATACAATTAATAGCATAGATAAACAAATTATGTTAATTATTGATTTCCCTATCTCTTGATTTATCCCCCCTATTAATAATTATTATTTTAAAATGTGAACTTAACTATATATCAATATTACATTACCCGTTTTCTCTTCTTTTGAACATACAAGTTTATCAAAAAACAACAACATAAATTTTATTAATAATATCTCAGTTGTTCTTTTCCCTTTTCATGCTTCCTACTTGTCACATACCATTCGTCTTATCCCTTTTCCTCTTTTATATTTATCTGAACACTAGTAAAACTGAGATTTTAATGCTCATGTTATCCACTAGTTTATGTCCCCCCCCCCCCAAGATCGCAGGTTACTTTTCACCTATGTGATATATTTTATTTAGCTTCATTTCACATTGATAATCTTCATATTATTTTCAATGTATTCATTAGTAATATTCACATGTTATAGAGCACAGATTGCATCATCTTCTTAAACTTAATAAAAATGAAATTATTTTCAACATAGTTTGGATTATCCTGGAAGCTAATGTCACTGATCACGATTTATTTTACTTTTTTCTTATTTTACAATATGATTTTTTTTTACATTGATAGTACTAATAATTAAATATTTCAATCTCCCAGTAAACCGCTATAATTTTTTTCTTTATAAATATAATCCTTAGTCAGAATTTTCCATTTCCATTGAACCCTATGTATAGTTTATCATAAAATTTTTCCTTGTACTTAAAAATTAGGTTCACTGATAAGAATCTGTTTAAATTTTTTTCTACTTGCAAAATTTTTATTCAGAAAGACATTTATAACTTGCATTTGAATATTAACCACATTTTTTTAATACACCAATATTTCCATTCTGGTTTATTATTTATTTTTTATTTAATTCCAATTATCTGGATAACCATATTTTAGCTTTGTCACAACTGATTTTTCTATTATTCATATATCTATTCCATTTAATGTTTCATAAATTTGAAGATATTTAAATGCCAACAGATTTGATCTTGCTTAATCCTGCAGTTATATAATAATATATTATTTACAGTTTGTTCCTCTTGTTTCAATATATCTGGATAAACATTAGTACACTGTGCTGCAACATTTTGTCATGATCGAATTTGAGTAATCTTTATCTCCAAAAATTACAATCAAAATTACTGAACAAAGATGCCACTAGGAATAACTTAGAACCATACTGTGAGATACGCTCAACAATCATGGTATATTTATTTATATACAAAAGGCAACTTAAAAATGTAATATATCTAGAACATGATCGGACTAACAAAAAAATTAAATAAGACTCAAAATTTTAAATAAAATTAAACAAACAGCAGTTTTATTTTTGAATTATGATTTATTTATTCATATACCTATTATAATTATACCCAAGTTTTTCTTTTTTTTTCTTCCCTCTTGTCACTTCTTATTCTCATTTCAACTTTCTTTCACTTTCCACTCTATCAATCTTATTGTTAGTTTAATGTATCGTTCTCAAAGGAACATGCACCTTCACTTAATACAAGTGTATTGACAATCCTTAATACTCATGGAGAATAAAATCAAGGAATGTTCTTAAAGGCGACTTATTATAAGAATCTGTTTAATAACACATTCAAACCATCTACAAATGTTAAACCCAATGTTGAATCTCTGCTACTCTTTCCAATTTCATTTTTTTTTATTATTGATCTCAACCCAATGGTATAATTATTATTTCTGGCTATATATCTTTATTTTTAGTCTAGGTAAGAAAAACAAACATACTAAAATATATTAATTATTTGCATTAATATAAAATAAGTAATCAGAAAAATCTAAACACCCCCTTCTATTGTTGAAAGTTTTTTTTCCTCTGAGAGTGTAGCGAAGGCATTTCACCATTCTATTGCACTACTATAGTTTATATATCATATCAAGAATACTGCTTGTAAACAAAAAAATCCAAAAAGTTAATTTAGCCTGATCGATCAGCATATTGATTCCTGTGGTAATAAGGGTTCTTTCATCCAAAGATTGTTTATTTCCATTCTAGACTTATGCACTCAGCTAGCTCTACAAGTGCTTTTTTCTTGGCTTGTCATTTCCATGGCAGTTTCTGGCAGTGTCCAGCGGAGCCATTCCCAATGGGGAAAGTTTTATGGTCTATTAGCCACTCAGCATATTCTCAGCACTTTCTAAATATTTAGATTTCATTTGGCTTTTGCATTTCTGGATAAGTCTGTACCAAATCAAACTCGGGCAATTGGTCATGTACCAGGAGTCAAAATATCAATACTTTTGAACAAAAGGTAATCCCACAATTTATAGTCTTTTTTTAGTCTCCCAAAGTCTATTTACACTTTTAATCTCATAGCAACATTCTAAGTTGGTGAGTGCAGTAGATAACAAAATACCTTCCCTAATTAAAGTTTCACCAATAGAACTAATTACAAAATAAACAAAACCTATATTTCTTTTCCTTTCCCCCCATTCCATTTCTCAGAATGAGAAACAAAAGAAAACTTTTCTAAGAAAAGCTTTTAAAATTCCATTCTAATCTCTATTTTAATATAATTCAATTTAAAAAAAAATTCAATTTATATGTAAAAACTTTTATTTTAAAATCATTTTAAAAGCAAAATAATTTCTTTTTATTTTAACAGTAACATATACACATTTTTTTTCTTACTTAAAAATAACGTGTCAAGCGTTGTTAGCTGAGATGTCATTGCAGCTGCCTTGCAAGCAAGTAGCTGGTTGCAGACGGTTGTGGGTTCGCATCCCGGCCGTTGCTATGACATATGAAAAAAAAAATAATGTAATAAAAAATATATGTGTGTATCTATGTGAGCTGGACAAAAAATACCAGCTCAACACATATACATTTTTTTCTTTACATTGATTTAATATTTTTCTAATAAAATGATTTTAGAATACCTTAGAAAATTTATTGTCATTTTTAGCCAGTAGAGATTTCCTTTGTTTAACCATTTATCTTACTGGAACTCATTACTATAAAATGTAAAGTCCTTAAATTGATCATCCTTAATTGGTTCTTCCAAAAAAAATAAATAATAATAATGAGGTAAAAAAAAAACTTCAGCAACCCTTTTTTTTTTTCAACCAAAAATAAAACTCAGTTACTTGGTTTATATATTTACCGATCTGTAACTTATTTGTTTTCTCCAAAAAAAATTATTTTTCAACAAATATCATCTGCTTGCTCATGTACTTCAAATGGTACATTCTCATTGGTTAATTTTCCCACTTCTTTAATTCAGAATATTTAATGACTTGCTGAACTATTTTTAAAAACAAATATTATTTTTTAAAAATATTTCTTAGTAATAAAAAAACATGATACCTTTAGTTAATTTAATAAAACTACAATTTAAAGCATTTTTATTTCATACAGATTAAATTCAAGATTATTCCTATGAACTTTTAGTCATAACATTTCAAAAATGAATGTTAATAATTTATTTTGGAAATTAACTTAAGATTTCACCATAAATTGTTATTGATAAATAATCCCAAATGTGCACAGACATAATTAGTCATCTATATAATGCATATGTCCCTTTATCAAATTAGGCTAGAACTCCCATACCATTTTAATTATTATCAAATGATCATTTATTATGAAATATTATTAACTTATAGTTTTTATTTTATCATTTAGATACCTTTAAAAATAAATAACAAAATTGAACTTCTATACTAGTTTAAATTAATTAAGTCCAAGTTCAAATCCTAGGGGAATTAAAATTAGTATTATTTTTCAAAGTTCAATAAGTGAATAGTATTTGATTTTATAAAATTTAAAATTAGGCATACTAAAGTTTATGCCCAATTTGTTTTTATGATGGAGTATACCAATAAAAAGGCCACAATATACATTGATTTATCTTATATTGTGCATGTGATTTTACTTTTCTAATGTAATGACATTATTAATTTTTTTGTTACTAATTTCTTGAGCCATTGTTGACTTAAACATGATATTTAAATGAGATCATGGTCTGTCCACATATATACATGTGTGATTGTCTAGTCATTGGCATAGGGAATCACATTCTAAATAATAAGTTAGGCACATTCTGTTGTAAATTGAAGGATTCAAGATGCAAGATTTAAGTTTTTATTATTATGAATATTCACGTCATGTTTTGAAGCAAATAATCATGTTTACATTTTCATAGTAATGTTTCATGAATTCTCAAAGAAGGAATCTCTCTCTATATATATATTGCAGGTTTATTAATGATTAAGAAAAAAAGGAATGTAAAACCGATATGTGATACACAATTTTATAGAAGCATCATTAAGTACTCAGATTAAGTTTTGAGATTTTTTTTTCCAAATAAGACCTATTCTATATTTGTATAATTTTAAAATTAATTTTATTTTTTGATTAATAATTGTAAAAAATAATTTCTGTGCACATTATAAATAATCATAAAGTTTCACTAAAAGATATCATTTCTATCTGGTTTTTAGGAATACATCTTCAAGTTAGTTTGAGCTTTTACAAACAGACACACACATAATATTGATAGAGATCTTTCTAAAACATACCATGCAAATAACTTGCAAATTCAATTAGAGATGACATCTAATTGCTCAGCAGATAAAAATGAATTCCATGTTTTTACACATAATAATTTGATAAGAGTTTTAAGAGATATAGAGGGTTATTTATCTTCATTCACTCACAGTGTATTACATGTATGCATAATATATTCACAATATAAAGTTATCTTTCCTAAAAAGCAGAAATGTCATCTTTTAGTGAAAAATTCTTTATGATTAGGCAGCTATGCTAATCAGTAGTCCACCAACACTTGACTACAACACATAACATTTCGTACAGTAAATTTTGTAAATGTTATATATATATATATATATTGAAGCTGTGCATATATATATATATATATATGCTAACTTCACCATTCACAGTAGACTAACTAAGACCCTAAGTCTAACCACAGTGAATGTATGTTTCTTTTTCAAACTAAATTTATCGTTTTCTCAAATAGTTGCCTAAATTAAAGAAGGAATTGTGTTAAAGAGAAAAGATTTAATAAAATAAAATATAGAAAGTTAAAATTATATTTGCAACTATTTTTAAAATATATTTGGTAGAATTCGGTAAGATAAAAATTTTCTTAATTAAATAGAATCCATTAATAAAGGGAATTAATTAAACATTTTCTGAATTAGATAAAAAAAAAAATAGATAACAGGAAAATTTGAAACAACGGGCATGATTCGCTACTAATTAGCAGATTAAAAACATAATGGGAAAAAGGGTATAAATAAAGAACTTTTCTTTTGTTCTTGGTCTTATGCTTGCGGCTAACCGGTGCTGAAGGTCAGAGAGAAATCTTAAGAATTTTGTTGGAAGAAATTTTGCTGAAAGATTGGACAATATAGCGAACTCTTGCTTGCTGTACTTACTTCAAGCTGCACTCTATTTTTTCAGCATATAAATAAAAAAATCCAGAAATGTGTTGCTCTGCAAAAATGCAGGGGTAACTTCTTTGCCTTCGCTCTCCTGAGCTGTTCCTGAGGTCGGAGTCGTAATCATGTAAGCCAGCCAGAGAACAAAAGTATCTGCCCTGTATCTGTGAAAATCTGCCCTCAAAAACATGGAAAAACAAATTTGAAGAACCAAGAAGAGCTGCAGGGAAACATCAAATGAACTCATTTTGACCCACCCATCTAGTTACCGGTAACGTTCCCATAAATTATTAAAATATCTTTGTAATTTGCAAATTCAATCTATATTTATGCTTTTCTATGTATATGTTTTTTTTAATCTATGTATTTGAGTCTTGTGAAATTATATTTCATTAATTGCTTTCTTTTTTTCTTTAAATACTTTAATGGGTGGAAGGGTTATTACATATAATGGCGGCGGTAATTCTTATTAATTTAATTGAAAAATGCTTCGTTTAAGTTTCCGCCATTATACTCCCATAATTAAGTTATTTATTTTATATAAATATATATTTAGAAAGAAAAGGAAGCAAATCATAGAAAGTGCAAAACTCTATTTTAAAATCAAGATTTAAATTGCTAGATATTCTATTATAAAACTTTCCAAACTTTAACTTAGTTTTTTTTTGTATATATATAAAAGGAAGATCCTTATCAAATGCCTGTATATTTTAGTCAATGAAGGGTTACAAATTTAAAGTTATATTTTAAAGAGCGTGAAATAAAACGTTCACATTTATATTTTAGTACTAAGAGAGAGTACATTTTGACAATATATATTAAAAATTATAAATAGCATTGAGTCTGGGGTGTGTTGGTTAAACTTCAACTAAATCAATAAAATATCCGCCCTCTTGTTTTAGTGATCTGAATTTTATAAAAGGGAAGTTACTATTTTTCTGCGGATTTTCAATGATAGTTGAGCTTTCTTAATATATATATTTTGCAGAGGGTTTCTTTTTTAAATTTAAAGGTCGTTGACCGTATTTATATGGCATCATGCCTCGGGTGATCTACTGGTCCGCTCAGCATATATTACAGTGCTTCTTTTGCCAAGTTTGCTTAGGTTAACATACTTACATTCGGACCTTCTGAAAAACAAATAAATTGTTCTGGATCTCATGTCGATCTCAGTCCTTTCAATGTATGTAACTGGACATAAGCAACAAAAACTCGATCTTGAATCCGGGTCATGCGTTTAGTGAACGGGTTCCATTTTTCTCTCTAACCTAGTTTAGAGATGGAGAGCTATCCGGTTTTGTGTTAACCTCTTGGTAAATGTTATGTCTCGAACCTCACAGCCCACTATATGCTCTCGCCTTTGTGCATGGTCTTGTATATTTATATTTATTAGGAAATCTTTCTCAAAATCTCATAGAAATGTTTCAATTATAGCTGGAAATTCCTGCTGGGGTCACTTTATCATTCTTCTTAAATCATAAGTAGGGTTGTCATTTAAACCTGTCCAAAGTGTTTAGTTGAGTTTGACCACCTATTTATTTCTATGTTCTCCAACCACAGAGTTAATGAATCATGTCTCTCTCTCTTGATTTCTTTTACATAACACTTCCATTGGCTGGAATATTTTAAAGAAGAAATTATAATGTAAAATTTTGTCTGTTCTTATCATTACGATCAATGGATCTTTCATATATGTCTATCCGGTTGCAGTGAAAATAGCCTGCGACACTATAAAGCATTGTGTGAATTATTTTAATGTCAATAATAAAAATTTCTGTTATCTTTCATTCACTGTAAATAAAACCACTTAGTATTGTTTTTCTTTTGTGTCATACGTATGTACATCTGATCATTATATATGCAAAAATTCCTTTTCGTGGTCTCTTCTTTCCTTGACCACCGGGCATACATCAAGATTAAATTCTAGTGAGGTTTGGGGAGTAAGTCGCTTAGTAGCAATCTAGAGGAGTAGGTGAGGTTCGAACCCCCTCTATCTGCATATCTATGTTAGGTTAAAGCAGCTCTACTTTTCTTGCCGTTACAATATATATATATATATATATTATAGAGATTGCTTTATGATTTAAATAAACATGGGCTGTTATCATGTGATTTAAATATATATAATAAATAGAATATGTATCTTTATCATATATTGAAAGTTTAATATCATTAATTGATTTGAGATTCTTTTTATTGTAGCTACAGTTTATCCTCATTTGATATATATGAGTATAATGAAGCAATCGATGTCTAATCATCATCGAGTTTCATGTTTCACCATCTATACTAACCTCCTAGGGGTCAACGATTCAGACCTTGCTATAAATATATGCTATTCACTCACACACTGTATGCCGAATCATTAGAAAGATTAGTAAAATTAATCTTTATTTAGTAAAGTAAAACAGTAGTGTGCATGATGCGTATATATATATATGAATGAAGCAATAATCTTATTAATGTTTATTGCTGACAACTAAACATTTTTCTTTATATAATTGTAAATTTTTTTCATTATATCTATATGTATTTTGATTTAAAGTATTTAATTAAACTATTTAATGTGACAACAAAGAAGAATGGGGGAGGCTTGAAATGCTAAAATAATCTTTGTTTAAATTCAGCTTGTTGCCTTTAATTAAAATTGTCAATCACAATTAAGATCGAAAACAAATCGTTTATCAGTTGTTGTCGAATGATTTTAAATAGCTAAAAATGGTATTTCGAGCCTTATCTGTATAAAAATATGTTGTTAATTAAATGTTTCTGAAAAGGGATTATAGAGATAGGGTTGATATATGAAATTGCATTCTGGGTGGAATTAAAATGTTATAAAAGGAACCACAGAACTAAGGAAGTTAGTTTTTAGACTTTCAGTTTTTAGTTACTTTCATTTTTTAGTTGAGTTCAGAGGAGTTTTTAGTGAGTTGAGTTTAATTATTTAAGAAGCCAACACAAGTTCTGCGTGATGAAGCATGAGTAGTGGAGCCATCCACCTCTTTTTTTCTCTCGGAGAACTGTCTACCAGCTGTAAAAATTCCATCTGACCGGCCATATGAGATGACGTAGAACTACCTACCTGCCTGTCTGCTGCTATGCTGATATCTTAGGTAAAATCATATAATTTAGAGCTTGCCTTAATACGAACATTCACAGGTGATTTATAATTTGTAGCTAAATTAATTCATAGATCCATTTATGATATTTTGCTAGTTTTGCTCGTAAACTCTCTCTTTATAATTCTTTATTAATACTTATGTAATTCTAAATATACGTTTGCTTTCACGCTTAATTTATGTTTATATAACTTTATGCGGCTAAATTAAATGTATACAACATATTTTGTTTAATATATGTATTATTTTCTCTAATATGTCGGTATCAATCAATCTCGCGACTTTAATTAAATTCATTAGTAAAATTATAATCATTTGTTTATTTAAAATAGAAATCGTTTGCCAGGTTGGTTGTATACTTAAAAGTATTTTATCGTGGATGCTTATTTTATTTTGTTGTTTAGTTGCCTTTATAAAAAATCGCGACACTTAAGATAAAATTCCACCTTCTCTTACCATTGCCTGGAGGGCTAATTCTTTAGTTAATACGTATATGGGAATCGAACTTAAATGTAAATTTTATTAGTTTAATGATATAGAATAGAGTTATTATTTTATTGCACTTTGGTAAATGACTCAGGATTGAAAACAGATTATTGAGCAAGAGGTTAGACAATTTCCAAGTTTTAAAATAATGAAAATTATGTTATAAGATTATATTCATGTCCAATAACATTGCTGGCATAACATCCACTTTATTCTGATATTTTATCTTCTCCATTTCTCGACTGTTTAGTTATTGGGAACGTCTAAAGCTCCTATCCTACTTTTAAAATTGTTCGTAATCAGGAACACTACTTCCTGTGAACGTAAAGTTTATGTGGATTATGTGCTGCGGATGGCAGTACATAATTCTGGGATCTCAAACTCAGCCTCTCCCTTGATATCGCTCCGCCAGAATGTGCGGACATATCCAATCTAAGTTCGTTTCAAATATTCTTTTAAAATGATAAAATATCCACAATCACCATGAGGTTTTATTTCGTTATTGTATGCTAGTACTGTTACCGTCTGCCTAACCTTTAGTAAGTCGCAATGATATGTTAAAGATAATGATTCATTTCGTAAAAATACATTTGGTTCATTGAGTTGGGCTGCTTTCTTTTAAAAAACGTTATCGATTCCTATAAACGTAAATCTAATTTATATTAATGATTGCATAACTTACTCTAGTAAATAAAGCACATTGTTTGTTTCTTATTTCTAAAAGATGTCTTTGCCAAACAATGCGAATAAAAGTATAAATAATGTTTCTCCTAAGAAATACATGATTGAAATCCTATATTTTGCCCGTTATCAACTAAATCAGTTACTGTTAAAACTGTCACGATCTTTTATATTTAATTTCAGCATCCACAACGCTCCGTAGCAAAAGTTTTCTTGAAATAGTTTATCAACTCCGCACAAGTTATAAAACATTATAAAATTGTATCTGTAAAATTATATTTATTAAATGAGTGATAGAGGGGATTTTATACAACAAAGTCCCAAGTCTGGTAAATAAACAATATTGTCCCAAGCGTGAGACTAGTTGGTAAAATATACATGGGTTTTCTTAATCTTTTGTAATATATATATATGCGTTTGTTTAATATTTATTAAAAATATCTATTTCATGTAAATCCTGGTTTGTTGTTTTTGAATTATTTTCTAGTTAATATTTAGAACTATTTTCTTTAGCTAAGAGTTTAGCATTAATAAATAGCTATAATAAATGTAATTCCTGGGCTACTCCGACCTCGATCATCATCATCAGTCTGATCTTATGCTCTACCGCTTTGCTTATGGGCACGGATTTAAAATAATTTTACTGTGTCATCAGAATTGTTGTTCATTGGGTCAGAGATTCGAAGAATAGGCAAATAGGTTAGAATTCAGAATTGCTCCAGACCTGTGTATCTCGAGCATGATCGGATTCGAGGTACTTTTGCTTAGGATTTGAATCTTGTTAAGTGAGAATACTATTTTGACCGGTACAATAAACAGCCGTCAAACATGTCACAATTGTAATCATTAATGACATATGTAAATGGGTGCATGGGTTATTTCTTATTTTTAATGTATAGTTATATTATCACATGATTCCTTTCTTTAATTGTGGTTAACATGCATTATGTAATATTAAACACTGCACTGTATAAGTTTCATTTCAAATTTTACATGAATTGACGATTACAATAATAAAAAAAAAAAGTAAATTGAACAAGTAATATTAATACTGCTTTCAAAATATTTATTAGTTGTATGGAAATTGTCACCTCTCTCACAAATTTAAAATTTAATATAATTAATCATTAATATAAATTTATAGATCGATCTTTCCTACTACGTACATTTTAGATCTAATCCAACTTCATTAATTTTCACAGAGATTTAACACTATTAACTATAATAATGCATTTACAATTTTTGGACGGTGAAGATTTTGGTAGTTTTCTATCTTTGTTTTATTTACTTGCTAAGAATGGCTACATAACTATTTACTGTCCAATATTATGTGATTTGCTGGGTCATTTATGCTAGTTATCTGAAAGAAAAATTGTAATGTAATTTGTAGCTGCAAAATATTTTAATTTTTATCTAGTCAGGCTATGCTGTGTTACCACTAGATTATTTGTGCAATTATGTATTCAAACTCATTTAAATATGTATCTGTATGTATATATATATAAAAAAAAAAACGAATGCTTCAGTATTTGATTTTGCTGATGTTAACTAATTACTTTATTTTACTGTCGATGCTATTTATGTGCTTGTATTGTTTTTTTTTTTTCATGTGTCATAGCATCGACCGGGAAGCGAACCCGCTAACCCGGAACAACTAGCTTGTAAGGCAGCTGTGCTGACCTTTCGACCACCAACGCTTGGTATATGTGCTTGTATTGTTTTATCAGTTAGACTAATGATTATGTGTCTATGCTGTTTTCGAGATAGACAATTTTATAACATTTGTAGCCGTTTCGTAGCTCTTATATTATATATTCCTATGCAGTTAGTATTATAGTCCAATTAACAAACATCAGAAATTTACGCTATAAAATTGCTGTACAAAGTCGTCTAGCGACTGATTCATTAATTAACATTACCCTAAATCAAATCAAATAAATCAACATAATTTTGTACCGGCGGCACAAACCCACGGAACAGGCCTGTACATAAGCATATATAGAGATTCACAATTACGCAATTTATATATAGAGATATAAGTCATATGTTTTATATATGAGCGTGTTCATTTTTAAAGCCATATCAAAGATTTAAAATATTTTTTTTTATTCCCAAGAAAAAAGAAAATCGTTTTAATATATAATAAGAATTCCTTTGCCTCGCTAATGGAAAAGGGCGAAAAAGAAATAAATTATGTTTAATGGTTTAAAAGATTTTTTTATTAAATTGGAAAGAATATACTTTTTTCTTTGTTAAATGTGATAATATAATTAATTTTTATTATATTTTAATAATAATATCTTTCTTATGAATTTAATAACTTAAAATTAATCTTCTTATATTTGAATTATATTTCGAGCAGCTGTTTCATAGATATAAATGTTTTAAAATTGTTTTTCTTTCTTCGGACACAATTTTCTCCTCTATGAAAATATAAATGTTATTATTTTAAGTCGGATCTTTTATTATTATTTACGGAAAAAAAATTACAACAAACGAATATTTTTAAAATAGAACTTAGAAGCAGATAAATTTGATTGTTTGGTTCAGTAAAATAATTTTATAAGTATATCTTTATATAGTTAAACATTCAGTCCTATTTTTGAGGACATTTTTTTGATCACTTCTAAGAAAAAAGATTCTTGAACTCTCAGTCATAGGAGTAGAGTTATTATTTTTTGTAAGGTCAGTGACACAGTAGATCATTGTGTCAACATATATTTATATAATCACATGACATTGTTTTTGGGGGATTCATAAAAAATTTAAATACCAGAATTGTCAGAATTAGAATCAATCGGATTTTATACTTTAGAATCTGCGTTTACTACTGCAGTAAGAAACTTAGGGTCAAAATGTTAACTTGATCATGACAGTTTTTTAGTCTGATGATGATGATGATTATTATTATTATTATTTGATTATACTTTCATGCTTGATAATCATTATAGGTATCTTCAAGTTTGCAGTCAATTCATTGGGTCATAGAACACTTTGATCAATTAAGGATCCTGGTGTCCTCGATCAAAAATCTATATTTTTCTATTTCTCACAGATCTTTCTTTTGGATGCTAGTTTTAAGGTCTTTTTCCATTATTCCTTGGTTGTCTTTTCCTTTTCTTTTCTTCCACTTATTTCATCAATCATCATTATTGCTATTCTGTTCTTATTCATTCTTTTAATAAATACCATCTTAATCTCTTTTCTTTAATACCTAGTATTTTTTCTAGTCCAACTATTTTTCTGGCTTCTTGTTTTGTCATGTCATAAAGTCTCATTTCTTCAATATCTGTTATTATATATTTTTTCTAATTCAACTACTTTTCTGTTTTTTGATTTATCCTTTTATTCAATCTTAGTCATCCTGCTGATCTACAAAAATCTTTTTCTGTTGCAAACAATCTATTCACTTTTCGGTGTTCTTTTTCATGTCTCTGTCCATACAGTAGTGCAATTTTTGTGGTTATTAAGTATAAGTCTTATTTTCATCAATTTATTACCACACCCTAAAAATGAATTGAGCATTCTTATTACCCAATTCTTTTACAGATGACGCTTTTTGGTGATGTAGTTTTTTTTCAACAGTTGAATCTAAATTTTGAAAACTGTCAATGTTCATGATTTTTTCCCTGTGAATGATCAATATACATCATTTTTTTGTGTTGTCAAATTTATCTTTCCAAAATTAATACTTTATGGTAATTATGGGAGATCACAGTCAAAGGTTGATCAAGAAGATTATGATAATATAATGGCAAGATTTGAAAATAAAATAAATGGCAATCAGCTAATACAGTTGTGTGCCTAATTAATTATTATTAATGTCAGTCTACTGTTATTTGACAATTTTACAAACTTATTCTAGGATATCATTCTTTAAACAGCAATGTAAACAGTAAAGAGACAGTTTTACGCAAATTGCAGAAGTCATCAGAGATAATTTTTATGGTATCTTTAAATATTGAAATGGCAATGAAAATTGTTGTGAAGAGATAACCAGCAGTAACTGACTATCTCATAAATAAATTATCTTAGTTTCAATGTTACAAAACACTCTACTTTAAAAAGGGAAGTCCAGAAGTTTGACCTTTCATTCTTTTTCCTCTTTGAACAAAGATAACATATATCTTAATTCTATAATTATGAACTTTAACCTTTAGTTTGCAAGACCTGAAACTCAATGCTTGTCCAATGAAATTCTAATAGTGACATAGTGCATTAGGTTAAATGTTAAGATCATCTTTCAATAGAATATCTGAACTTTGTCTTGAGTATAAAGAGTGCTTATAACATTTCAAAAACAATGCAATATCATTTTAGAGCAAATAAGAAAGCATATTTATATTGAATGAAATATATCATTAAGTCATAGGAAATTGAATTATGGGATTAAAATTTAAATTCAAAATGTGCTCTCTTTTGTTATTTATTTATTTTAGAGACATTCTTTTTCTTCTATAATATTTAGTAATGGTAATCAGTTGTAATATATGCTAAAACTATTCCAAAGCTATTTTATGATGATTTCTAATTTTAGGATGCAATGAGATGCTGGATGACTTTTCCTTAGATTTAGTAATTAATTTCTATGTATAAACTGTTTATGTAGAGACCTTGCAATCCAAGTTAAACCTTTTTATACTAATAAGCTTATATATTTTTCCTTTTTATTATTCAAGTCCAGTTTGTAATCACTAAAAAGTTTGATAATATCATTGACATGCCCTTTTTTTCTCCCATTTTAATAAAAGCTCTCTTATTCATTTCAATATCTTATTCTCATTTTTCTTATTCTTATCATAAATACTTAAACAATATCCATCACAATAATTTTCAATTATAATGATTTTTTACTTGATAAAGTTCTTTATGTTTAATCTATATTCTCAGACCCATAACATTTCTGCTCTATATAATAAAAAAAACAATTCTTATTTTGTCTCCCTATCTCAAACATGACCCTTTTTATATCTTTGGCAATCTCTTGAAATCAAGTGTAAGATTTCAGCTATCTACTACCATCTTTGCAATATTACCAGCCCAGATCCCCTTCTTTCTTTTAAATAGTTATGTCAGTGATACCTAATTGTTCTATCAACAAATTATTGTGTATTTGATCTCTTCTTGTTACACTTAACATTTTTTCCTTACTTCATTAATTGGTCTGAAGTCTGTAGATTAATTTTCTGATCAGAGTTCAAATATCAGATTCATAATTAACAACTGGTAAAACCCATTTACTAAAAGCTTCCTTTTCAGACACATAACCATATTTCAACATCTACCAAAAGGGCTTCATGCAAGTATATTTTATGATTAATTTATTTCATTTATGTTTCAATCTGTATTAATAATTAACCAATATTTTTTTAGTAGTTCAATTCTTTTAATTCACAATTCTAAAGCTTTACTTTTTTTTTAAGTGTCATAGCATTGGCCGGGACGCGAACCCGCAACCCGGGCAACTGTCTGCAAGTGCAAGGCAGTCACGCTGACTTCTCGACCACCAATGCAAGACAAAGCTTTACTTTTCTCTCAGAAAAATCCACTAAATATTACTTTAGTTTGTTTTTGGTATGCATCTTTAGATCTACTTTTTTCATTTCATAATTCTAGCAACATTTTCGGAACTTTTGAAGCATTATTTACAAAATCAACCACATAAGGTGCACAATCTAAATATGTTAAATAATCTCCATGTTTTTTATTTCATATACATAGATAATATATTTTTATATGGCTTCAGAAAAAAATTACTTTAACTGATAGGAAACCCTTTGATTCTTATTGCAGGCATTAAAGGAACCTAGCAGGATAAATTACTAATATCTACTCCATAATTCTTGTCATTGCAGCTGTTATTACTAAATGATTATTCATATAATATAATATATGAACATGTATGGGCTGCTCACCAACATGCATTAGTCAGAGTGATGAGTTTATTGGCTTTTTATCTCAGAATTTAAGAACAAGAAACACCATTGTCTTTATTTTCCAATATTTTAAATGAAGAAGTTAGGCATGCAATTAAATTTATAAAAAAGCGAAAAGCTCCAGGTAGTAATTGTAATTGATATCTTAAAAGAAGCAGGTGAAGAAATGGAAAAATTTTGACAAAGTTTTATACCAAATGTCTAAATGATAAAGATGTACAAGATGATTGTAAGAATGTATTACTAATATTTAAAAAAGGTGATGAAAAAATATTAGAAATTACTGATTTATTAGTCAGTTATCAGTTTTATACAAAATTTTTAGCAAAATAATTATAACTTGTTACAGTGAAATTTGGATTTTTACCAATCAAATAAATAAGCTGGTTAAAAGTAGTTTTAGTGCTATAGATCACATCCGAGTATTTCTTCAGTTGTTAAAGCATTAGATGATGAAGATGTAGACCCAGGATATATATATGCAACATCAACAAGTAGATTACATAATGATACTAGAAAGATTAACATATCTCCAAAACTTTTTACATCAGTTTTGCAGGAAGTATTTTTAGATTAAAATGGGAAGCTAAGGGAAGTAAGAGTAAATGGAGATTATTTAAGTCATCTAGATTTTGCAGATAATGTAGTTGTTTTTCAAATAATGCTTTTTCAAGAAAATTGCAAGAGTTTTCAGATGAAAGTATGAGAGTAGGATTAACAATAAATGTTAAAAAATTAAAGTAATGTTCAATGCATTTTCTCAAAGGATGGAAATAGAGATTGATAATGATGAGTTAGAAGTTAACTACAAATACCTTGGTTAAATTATTACTATAGATGGAAACATAATGGATAAAATTAATCATAGAATTAAACTTGGTTGGAGTGCTTTTGGTAAAAATAACTTAATATTCAAAAGAAATATGCCTATGTTTTTGAAAAGGAAGATTTTTAATAAATATGTTTTACCTGTTCTTACTTATGGATCAGAGATTTGGACACTTAAGTAAAGAACAATAGAGAGACTTCAGAGTACTCAACAAAAGTATGGAGAGATGCATGTTAGGAATAACAAAAAGAGATTGAAAATGAAATATATGGATGAGAAAACAAACAGATATCATTGACATCATTGAAATAATTAAGAGTCTGAATTGGAATTGGTCTCAACATATTTCTAGAAGAGATGATAATAAATGGGCAGTTGAAATCTTAAACTGTATTCCACAAGAGTTTAAAGACCTAGAAAAAAATCACATGTGAGATGAATGGATGAAGTAACAAAGGTACTGGGATGATGTGGAGAAGTGAAGCCAGAGATCAGAGATTAACTTCATGAGACTTTCATCTTGCAATGGATTGATAATAAAATCTAGGTCAACTTTAATGGATTGATAATGGTCTGAAAATGATGATGATGATATATATATAGAAACAAATTCAGTGTCTCAATTCTTATGCATCATCCATTGTTGATATAATTTATCTTGATTATCTTTCGTTATCCTAAACTTCAAAAATGTATGTTCAAAATTGTTTTTATCATTTTCACATGAACTACATTTGCATTTCAAGTTTTTTATCCAGTTTTCCAATCTTTATTTTATTACAAAGTTCATGCCTTTGTAAGGTTTTTATAATGTTCTTATACTTCATTTTTATTCCTCTATAACTATAAACCATTTATCCACATTTATTTGCCATAGCCCATCATCTTTTTTTCAACTAACATTTATTATCCCATTATCTCTCTCAAAATATATATCCATAATATATATATAATTAGATTCCAACCCACCACCTAAACATTCTCAGTAAATATAGTAATCAATATTTCTCACTGCTGTCAAGGCAACCTCACCTTTTTAATATATATATATATAATTATAATTGAAATAATATTTTTAACGGTTTATAAACAATTACAAACAATCTTAAAATCCGCAGAAGTACTTTCGATTACTTTCTAACCTGCCTCAACTGCCATTAAATTCATATATATATAAATTCTTTTTTATTTTCTTTACTTATTGTAACCCCAGCATTTATTGTCTTGAATGCTTAAATTAAAGACTATTTTATTAATAGATGTGGTGTTTCAAAAATTTGTAACCTGTTTTTAATTTTATTCATTAAAACTGAGTCTACTCAATTTAGTTTTGCCTGTTTTAAAGTGTGGTTTTTACATTGCCTATGTAAACCAGTATGTCCATATGTATCATACACTGGTTTTTTATTCTGACTGATTGACATTTTTGATTTTGCATCTTAATATGATCAGCAAAATTTTTTTTGAATGACTTTAGCATATTGTAAATTTAAGTCTCATTATTTTTTTTAGACTGTATTTGAAATAATCTATATAATGTTTCCCTGTGCATTAGTAAAGTATCTTTCTGGATATCATGATCTCTGAGTGACATCCAGTTGCTTTTTTTTTATTTATTTGTCTTTATAATGAAGATGGGGTTACCTTTTGCATTATAACTACACTCAAGGCTACCAATATAATTCAGTTTTAGGAAATTCGCTATCTTTATTTGCTTCACATTCCTATTAAATGATGATTCTTTCTTAGAATAGTAGAGTCGATATTATTTTATCCAGTGAGCTTTTTTCTTGTGGATAAATAATGAACAAATTTATTTGTATATTAACGTTTTGAACGTTTTTAAGAAAATTTGTCTTATTTTGTTATAAGAAATGATTCTCTTTCTTAAGTAGTATATAATAATTATAAAAGTTTATACTTGAAAAAAGAAGAGAGTGAGAAACATGAAAAAAAACAAACAAATGTTATCACAATAATAAATTGAAGGATGTCATAAACCACATAGTTGATGAGTCACATGATTTCCACGATTCTCCATCAAATTGATCGTTGTAATAATAATATTTTCTAGTCTTTAATTTGAAGATTAATTGAATTTTTAACATTAATATAAATTGCCCAAATAGTATTAAATATTTAAAAGCCCAATTCAAAGTCTTATTAATATACATAAATATCAGTTTTCATTTATCACTTCCTCAAAATTTATTAAATACTTCATGTTCTCATTATTTATTAAATTTTATGAAATAGACATATAGGTGAATTACCATTAATTTGGAACCCCTGATTTAAACACTTTTTTGGGTTTATGAATTTTTCAGAATTCAATAGTAAAACTTTTTTTTTTTTTTTCATTTCATGCTCTCCCGAATCCATAAATAAACATAAGTTATAATCTTATACTGTTTTTTAGTCCATCTGCATAAAATCTTGGAGGTTAATTTTTATCTACTTTCCAATTTAGTTGAAAATTTGAAAATATATGTATTTCTGATGCTAATACCTCCCCCACCTTATAATTTGCAAACAATTTTAACAAAAATTTAATTTTTTTTTTATGTGTCAAAGCATCGGCCGGGAAGCGAAAGCCTGGACAACTGCTTGTAAGGCAGCTGTGCTAACCACTCGGCCACCAATGCTTGAGAAAATTTTTAATTTTATTTGTAATGTTGATTTTATCACAATCAAAGATATTTTTGACTTTTTTATTTATATGCTTTTATTATACATTAGTTTTTTTTTTTTAGTCTTTCTGTCTCATTAAAATTTAATTTAAATAAATCCAACTTATTTCAGTAACTCAGTTTCACATATATTAAACTAAACACTAGAAAATAAATAAAAATGTATAAAAAAATAATTCACATAAATGCATTATAGAATTAAAAAAATCAACTTTCATAAATAAAAGCATAATGTGATTATTATATGTAGAAATAGTTTTAGTTTCATTTTCTATCATGCTTTCTAGGCTTTTCATCAAACTAGAATTTCGGTTGATCTTTTTTAATTTGCTAATATGAATATGAAAAAAAAAAAACACATCTAATTTCTATTTATGTAAACTAACAGCTGAAGAATTTTTTTGTTTTTTTACTTTTGGTGCATATTATCAATAATAGCATTTATTTAAACTTTTTATTGTCTATAATTTGTATACACCTGGGTCTTGTTTTATGCGGATTATTTTAATGCGATTTTGAAGTTATGCGATTCATGTTTCTTCTTAATATTTTTCATATTTCACTATATTTATTAGATATCAAGAAATTTAAATTATTAATAACTTCTTTTGACTTGAAATACTTTTTTTTTTCAAAAATATAACATTATATTAGCAGCTAACGTTAATATGGCCTGAAGCTGTATTTAGAATAAATAACCTACTTATACTGATGAGTAAATAATAATGATTTATACTTACATATAAAAATATCGCAATAAATATTCAAAAATTTTAAACTTTTAAAACTTATTTTGTTAGGTATAGCATAAATAAATAATGTAGATTTTTAAAATAAATAACGAAGATTTTATTGATTTTATAAACTGAAAATAATATTTGTAATGATAATGTATAATCTTTTTGTTTTGATTGCGATATCATTTTTTTAATATAGAAACAAAATGTGAACATTTAAAATTTATTTCAGTAGTAAAAATCAGTTGTCAACAGAAAACTATTAATACAGCACAAGACTGAAAATGGTACTAGTTGTGTAAATGGGATGGAGCAGAATATGGAAAAACTTAGAGTGGAGAATGGAAAATAAAGTGGCTAACAAGTTTCTCTGAGCATAATTGCTGACAGATTCTTGACTTCATTCAAGGAGAAGCTACATTACATCACATCAATGAATTTGATTTCTTACCAGTTTACAAATGAACCGCATATCAAATAACAATAATAATTAAAATACGTATGAAAAAATGTCAAATTAAATACTGTAGTTAATAAAAAAAAGTAAAAAAAGTTTGTCTTGTACCAATTTTTTTCAAATATTTGATATTTTTTATTAGTCATACTTTATTTCCTTATTTTTTTAACGTGAATTTTAAAGTATTTTTCCTTTTATGCGAATTCTGAAAATTACAGACCCTATCCCTCATTTTTTAATGTAAATTAAGTCTATTTTTGTGTGATTTTTTTTAATGCAGGTTTTCGGTGGAACCTATCTACCGCATAAAATGAGACCCAGGTGTATATCAAATTATTTTTTGTATTAGCAGCCTAATATTTAAAATGGTGAATATGCTTATATTTATATCATCACTAAATTTTTATCTAACAACAATTATATTTTACTTGATCATCATTTACTATGCTTACACAAACTGTTAAAACAGTAGCAAACTCTCCATGCAGTAGCGCCACCCAATGCAAGCTTTAGTAATCAAAGAATGCAAGAAGATTTGTGCATAAAATTTCTATCTGGTATCTGCTCATCTTATAGCCCCAGATTAGTTTTATAGCTTGTCACCGATGAAAGCCACAAGCTAGAAACTAGTCTGGGGACATTGGATGAGTAAGCACTAAATAGGATTTTATGATATACCTTCTTTCATTCATTGATTATTAAGGCTTCCATTAGATGGCACAACTTTAGGAGAGTTAGCTACTGTTTTAATTATTATATTTGTCCAGTAGTATACATTTTTGTATTAGTTTTGTTTGGATTAATTTTAATCTTCCTGTATCTAGGAAAATATATAATTTGTAGGTGCTTAGGAGATCAGGTTATATTAAAGGACCAAAGTTGAGGATCGAATATATTCATTTAAGTGACAGAATATTTTTTTTTTTAAATTTTCCCGTTGTTTACTAAGCAAGAAATTTTATGGTGCTAAATTAGAATTACATTAATGAAATCAAATTCAGGTTTCAATAAATGTAAATATTGTATCTACATATGAGTAAATATTTGGTTTTAGTATTTAAGATATATTACATTCTGTCTATGTTATTTTTATATCAAGACTTCAGACTGCTTCCATGTTTTTTGTAATCACAGATTTGTAAAATATATAAAAAAAAGTTCAATGTTTGATTGTTTGGGAGATCATGTTTGTGCTCACAAACCTTTGAATGTGCTACTCTTTTACTGAATAAAATCCTGAAATTTGACTTATTTTACATCAATGTATTCTTCATTTCAATCCCATCATATTGTAACCATTCACCATTGCAGCAATTATTCATTGTGCATGCATCTTGTGAGCAATCATCGAGTGAACCAGACATATGGAACACCTGCAACTCTATACCTACATTAATAGTGATTAATCTCTGACAAATGTATGTATTGCTTGCCTATAGTGTAACAGCCATTGTTTTTATGTTTCAGTGTCCTCTTTGACTCTCAGTTAGACTTGTAAGTTTTTTTAATTCATGTTGTTGTAGTCTTGAAGATAGTAGATCATATGCTACATTAAATTTTCTGTTATGATTCAAAAATATAAAAGCTTATTTATAATTACCTCAAAGTGAAAAATTGGTGATCACAGCAATTATTTTAATTCTGACAGATGTGGAAATTCTTTATATGAACAATTGAAATGATAGATTTTGTTTTTGAAGGATAAAAATGTTACTGAAATTATTAATTTATTTAAGAAAATACTACTTACTTTTTCCTTATCTTAATCAAATTATTTGAACAATATTTATCTAAACTGCATGTTGTTAAAATTGAAAATAAATTGAAAGTATGCTAGCCTTTCACATGCGCAATTATAACAGAGACAGCCAATCAGATTTAAAACAGATATCTAATAAATAATCAAGCCTAGACACGAGACAGAGATTTTGATAGAAAAGGTTGATACCAACCTTTTCTAAACTTAACTTTTATATATATAAGCCAGTCTTAAGCATCTTAGCCCGAAAGCTTTAAATATATAAACAAATACAATTATCATTCATTGTGTTATTAAAATAATATATTACACACGAAATCTCAGATTTACTATACCGCAATTTTCATAGCAGCAACGTATGTAAACAATATTTATCAAAACTGCATGTTGTTAGAATTGATAATAAATTGAAAGATGCTTAAGACTGGCTTATATATATATAAGTTAAGTTTAGAAAAGGTTGGTATCAACCTTTTCTATCAAAATCTCTGTCTCGTGTTTATGCTTGATTATTTATTAGATATCTGTTTTTTTAAATCTGATTGGCTGTCTCTGTTATAATTGCACATGTGAAAGGCTAGCATACTTTCAATTTATTATCAAATTATTTAAAGAAGATAAAGACATCCATTCTAGGATTGTTATGCCCCTGAATGTGCTAACCTTACATCTATAGAATATGATAATTATTTTCTAAATATTAGGAACAGTGAAAAAAGATTGCTAATGAAGAGAATCATTCTTGACCTATACTGTCTTCACATTATCATGGCTATAACATTATGAAATATTTACGCATACACATTGTATATTGCCGAAAGATTTATATCACTGCACAAACAACTCATCTACATTTGTATTACTTTGACATGATAGGACCTTTACATTACTGAATTTTGGCAGAAAAAAGGAAATTAATTACATTTAATAAGTCATAAAACATTTATTTTTTATTTTTGCAGAAAGAGTAAATTATGCAGATGTGGATTTTGATAAGTGTGGGGTCCAATGCGATTAACCACCCTCTGCCTATAATGATGTTTTACATATAATAATGGATTAACTGTTAGTACTTATAAAAAAATTTAAAATAAGAATGTTAGAAAAAGTAAAATTATATAAAGAAAAAATGATAAAAGAAAGTTTATATATAAAGAGAGAAAAAACTGTCTCAAATAGGATGAATTATATAAAAGATTAAAATAAAAATAAATTAAAAAGGGCATAAAAAGGCATTGTTTTTAAAGTACTTGGTTAAGAGTATAAAGAGGACAAAAAGAAAGAAAATTATTATAATTTTTCATATATATAAAGAAATGTGTATGTAAAAGGAAAAGTCTGGAGAGAAAAATGAAGTAAGTAAATGTAGATTGTATAAGACAATATATATATATATATGTAAAAAGATGTATTGATAGATGAAAGGAATGATAAGGGTATATATATATTAATTTTTTTTGTAATAATAATGATATAAACACATAATTTTATATATCCTTGAAAATGACTACAGAAAAAAGTGGTCGAAACATTAGGTGTTAAAGATGTCAATATGTATATATGGTCAATGAGAAGAAATAAAGTTTTCAAAAAGAAAAGGAGAGTATATAATTTGATTGTATTCAATGAAAAGAACATTATATATAAAAATAAATTATATTATATATATATATCATAGATAGTATGTAATAAAATATATTCTACCAAAGTATGTAGCAATTATAAACTACCACAGTAATACATCTTTAGTACAAAGACAATATTTATTACTTTGCTGAGCCAGACTTTCGATATATCTTTGCTAAAGCACGACTAAGACACATTTGTATGGAAAGCTTCGCTCAGTAAAGCAACAAATATTGTTTTGAATCAAAGATTTATTACTGTAATAGTAACAATTGTCTGCATTCTCCGGTAGAGTATACAGTATTTTATTATATATATAAATTATTTGAAGTCCTAAACTAAAAAGAATAATATAGTTTAATTTGGGTTTTACAATTTTATTAAATAATACTTAGATTGTATTTAAATCTGAAAAATAACATTAACGTTATTATTTTGTTTTAATTTCGTCCTTTTTTTTCTGCAAAATTATTTTTATTTTAAAATCTTTTAATCGCTGTTTAAAATCTTTTCATTTTTGCTTTTGTTAATTAATTCGTTATTAATTTTTTTTTAGATGATAAAATCAAATGTAATTTTAACAGATTTTTTTTTTTTTAATCGTTCGTATTTTTTTTTTTTTTATGCAAAAAAAAAAAAATCAGTTATTTTCTTGTCATTGATTAAGTAAATCTTTTTTTTCATCTCCCAATGTATTTTTTTTTTTTTAAAAAAAAAAGATTAAACTTTTTTTTTTAGCTTTTTTATTTATTTTATTTTTCATTTCTTTTAGCTTGATACATCTTGTTTTAAAGATTTTCTCGCAAGACTGCTGAGAGCAAATTAAATTAAAACCTGATAACATTTCCTATAAAATGTTTGATTTCGTGACAATACCGTTTGTTTGCTTATATTTTTTTATATATTTATATAAGTATAAGTAAATAAAACTGATAAGAATTAAAATTACTTTTATTGAAATTTTAATATTTTTTGTAAATTATTATTTAATGTTTTCTTTAAGGCAAAGAAATGTTAATTAATTTACACGTGTTTCGGCTCTCATATTAAAAACGCACCTGAAATCCGAAGACCTTACGAATTAAATTAATTGTGAATATGCAATTTTTTATTATATTTTTAAAAATTATTCTTAATAGTATCCATACTTATAAATTGATGGGTGTGTGTTTATATAGGTGTTTGAAAAGGAAGGTTTTTAATAAATGTGTTTTACCAGTTCTTACTTATGGATCTCAGACTTGGACATTTAATAGAAGAGCAATACAGAGACTTGAGATCATTCAAAGAAGTATGGAGAGATGCATGTTAGGAGTAACAAGAAGAAATTGAAAACGCAAGATATGGATAAGGGAACAAACTGGTGTTACTGACCTCATTGAAAAAATTAAAAGACAGAAGTGGAGTTGGGCTGGACATATTGCTAGAAGAGATGATAATAGATGGACAATTGAAATCTTAAATTGGATTCCAAGAAATTGTAAAAGACCCAGAAAGAGACCACATGTTAAATAGATGGATGAAATAAGAAAGTGTGCAGGAGTGATGTGGTGAAGAGAAGCTAAAGTTTAGAGAAGATGGATTGAACTTGGAAAGATCTTTGCCCTACAGTGGATTGATAATGGTTGATGATGATGGTGACATCAATCAAAACTAATCATTGATAAAAGGAGGATAGGGATCAGCTAAAAATAATATATATTTCTTTATATTAATAATTTGATTCTTTATAGTCAAGTTGAAATTTTTAGTGTCTAATATAAACATATTAGACCATAGATAATGGCGGATTTCCATCTTTATTGATTAAAGTATGTTGTTTTGACAACAGATTGAGATTGTTGATTTTTAATGATATTGATATGATTTTAAATGTTGACTACTTTCATGTATTTATATATGTATGAGATTGTATGGATTAACACAAAGTGCTGACTATTAGCAAACTTATTTATTATTTGTTTATCTGAAGGTTTGTGATGATGGCATTTTAGTATTAATTATTTTATCGGCTATTTCTATCATCTAAAATTAAGAACTGAATGTTTTTAGACAAATTTAAACTTTATTTAAACTTTATAAATATATTCATCTGTTAGTAATAGCACACAGATTAGTATTTAACTCAATATTTCAAATGATATTGTTCTCTTTTTTTCCAGGTACTGTTGGTCTGATCAATGACAGTACTAATATGAGAATCGAACCTGAACCTTTAGATTCTTAAATGTTGACTTTTAAGATAACACACTAATCAAAAGCAGCAGTGCACAGAAATTTTATATGAAATCAGGAGAATCCTCATAAATAAGTATATGAAATTTCTACTGACAGTTGCCTTTGGCAGAATAGTTCAGTGGATTAGTATCCCCTTCCCTCCAAAAAAAAATTCAATATTTGAGAAGCTAAAAGGTCCATCCAGATTCAATTACCATGTTAGTATTATCTCTAGTTAGGTTAGCAACACCTGAAGAAGAGAGGAGAATAATACCATTCAAAAATGTTGAGTTAAATACTAACTTGTGTGATATTAATTGCATAGTATTTAGAACATTTATACAAATTTTACATTGTTCTAAAGACATTCACTATAGTAGATGATGAAAATAGTCCAACAAATAATTAATATTTGCCATTTCTACAACTATAATTCGAATCTGAGTGGAGTTTTGATTTTTTTTAAGCAGATGAAAATTTTCAAGTACTTTTTTTTCATAGTTGCTTAATAATCCTTTAGGTGGTTATTTCATTACTTATCAGTAAATGGGTATCCACCTATTGGTAGTGGTTTTTTTTAATTTAAATTTTCAATTTTTCTTTCTTTAGTGGGAAAAAATAGGTTTGTTTAGTTTTTATTTTTCTTCCCCCCCACCCCCAATGACGCCAGAGGCAGAAACCACGGTCTGAGGTTGAGGGTATTTTTGAAGCTTCATAAGAGTTTGTTTTTTAACTTACTCTATATATAACCTATTATCTAGAACAGGATTCAGCAACCTGCAATTCATGGGCTGCACATGACTTTTTGAGTAATGCAATTATGTTCTGGCAGCATAATTTATGATGGAAATGAGAAATTCATTGAATTAGAATGAAAATTTATGATTTAAAATATTCTCCTCCTACTTCCACCAGTTATGTATTATGGTTTTGACAAATATTTGAAGCCAACCAGAATATTCTCATGCATATATGCATCATTATCAGGCACTTTATTACTTTTATAAAAATTGACAATTGTATAAAAATAAATGCATGTAAAGTGCTGATGTTTTCATTTTTGTATTATCCAAATCATGTCCAGTAATTCATCAATATTCAATTTTATTTAGTAGGGCAGAGGTCATATGTAAACAGAAGGAATTTACACCCTAAACACATGCACTGTAATATTGTTACACTAGCTCAATGATGTCTAATTAAATATTGAGCATATTGCCAAACCAAAGCATAAGATAGATACTAAATAAGAAGGCTGTTCTTATCTTTTCAAACTTGTGCTTTGCTTTGAGAGTAATCACAATATTCAGAAAGACATCATTGAGCTAGTAAAAAAGACTACAATGCATGTGCTTAGAGTGTAAATCCCTTCTGTTTAAATTACATATGATCTCTGGGCTAGTAAATAAAATTCAATATTACATAGTTTCTAATAGTTTGTAATATTAACACTTAGTAAATTGAAAAAATTCATGAACATTCATATATAGAAATAAATTAAAGGGTGAAAAGTTAATAAAGAAATGTCTCCTCTCAAACTAAGATGCTTTAGATTGTCCTATATAACTAAATTTAGGTACAACAGATAGAATGGCCCCTCTTATCTTTTCAAGGAGTCTCTATCTTGTGTTTCGGTTTGAGAATATCCTTATAACAAATGACATTATTGAGCTAATATAACAACATTATAGTGCATCTGCTTAGGATGTAAATTCCTTCTGTTTAAAATAATTCATCAAGAAAATCTTTGTACAAAGCTAATACAATTTGAAGGTATTAAACGTTTTATTATTTAAAATAACTTTGTAGAATATAAAACGTCATTTTTTTCAAGACACAATCTTATAAATTCCCAATCACGTAAGAAATCACTAGTTAAAATAATTTTCCAGAATTTGAATGGGGATCTGAAGATCAATCTTCTATTGGGTATTTTATTGTCAAATCAAAAGAAGATGCATTAAAATTTTTATATGCTCAGAGAAGTTGCAATTTCTTGGGTATGAAAGGTAAATTTAGCTCTTAGCTAAAGTTTAGTAAAAGAATAATCATGTATATCTTAAATTGAACCATCTATTTAATTGATTGTAATTAAAGATTATAAAAGAAAAATTAATCTATTTTTCTGAAGATTTGTGATGATGGTATTTTAGATGTGATAATCTATTTGGACTATTTTCATCATTTATCATTAAATGTTGAATGTTTAGAAAATTTAAAACTTCATTCAAACTTTTCCAAATACATACAACTGTTACTAATGACACACAAAGACAACACATTTTGGATTAAACTAGTATCTGTTCTTTTGTAATGTTTTATGAATTGATTATTCGCTAAATGAAAGGACATCTACACTGCATCATCATGTGTATAAATTAGAGTTTGTACATTTATAACCTTATATAGATCAAATATCTGCTTAATGAAAAGATAATTTAATTTGGATATTTGGAAAATATTGGAATTAACCAAAAGGTACTGCAAACCTTATAGCTTTTTATAATATTTCTACTTTTTTGTAGAATAATAAAACAACATGATCATGGTTTAAAAAAGAACCACTAGAACTATGGTAGTATTTTAGAAAGATTGTATTTAAAGACTTATTGCTTACATTTATCATTATTATTACTATAATTTTTTTCTGGTAGAAATATTGGTATTAATTTTAGGTTAAGTAGTGATTTATTTACCTACATATATGTAAGAGACTTGGGTCTTTCTAAGTTTGAATTTATGTCTTGCAGCATAATAATTGTAAATTAACTTCAGTTATATCACTTATAGTAGCAGTTAAAAAAGATTATATACTAAGTATTTAATTTTTTGTGTTCTCTTAAATTTAGCTTAACAAATAAGTAGCTTTGATTAACTGTTTTTAAAGGAAGTACAAAAAATATATCTTGAACTCTCTTATATTTTGAAAAGTATAAACATTCCATAACATTTTTTTGTGTTACATAAACAAGCATTTATATTTACTATCCAATAAGTGGAGTTTGACATGTAATTACATATTTAAATATGAAGTTAATGTCAATTGAAAATCTATTGCTTAAAGCATAATCAGATTATATGCATATATTTTAAATGTTTATTTGCCATATATATATATATATTATAACAGAAACGGTTATTTGGATTGTTGCTTGATTTGATTTAAATCTTTAATACTTTCAATTATATTTTAGACTTATTTATTATACTTTATTTTTACAGCATTTGCTTATTCTTATTTCTTATTTGTTTACTAACAGTTTTGCTAACCGAAATATCCCGGCTTAGCCTCCAACTGTAATGGATTGTTTATTTATTTAACCACCGCCGTTACAATACAAGCAGAGAGCTAATACAGATACAAATTTAACTTCATATCTATACCCTTGACCAAACCCCAAGGCAATACGTACATATTATCTTGGCGTTACTTTTCCCGGACAAGAACTCTCGGCTGCTGAACAGAGCAAACTATTTCAAAGAAATTTAACGAATGTCCAGCGCTTGCTATTTATTTTTTAGAATTGGGAATTTGTACGAACAAGCAGCACATGAATACCTTAAACAAATCAGCATGGCCCTTTAATCACTAATTACAGTTTCCCCCCTGTCGTAGCTTGGTGATAGGAGAATAAAGCAAGGATATGAAATTTAATGGTAAATATGTTTAATAATAATACTCATACTTTATATAAAAAAAATACATTATAATAATAATAATAATAATAATAATAATAATAATAATAATAATAATAATAATAATAATAATAATAATAATAATAATAATAATAATAAAACACACACTTATAAAATACATGGCTATAATAAAACATATGAAAACAGATCAAATATTAAAGTTCTTAAAGTCCTGTTGATAGAGTTCTATTTTATCAAATTATTAATTGTGTATTTAGTTATGAGTAGTAAACAGATTAAAATGCATGCATGCTTTTACCTAGGCTTTGTTGTAATTGTCCCATGGGTATTTCTTCCGAGCGCTCTTGATTAACTTCCTCAGTTTGTGGGGTTATTTCTCATTCCAGTTTTGCTTGTTGATTCTTTAGGTTGAGTTTCAGTTGACAGCTACAGAAGCGGCGGTCCCTCTAGCAGGTCAGGCAAAGATCTTACATTGTGAGTCAGTGATGAGATGGCTTGAATCTGAACCCACGTCCCTTTAACGCCACTAGCCACGCACTTCTTTCATTTTCTTTGAGCTGTTGCTTCTTCAAAGTCTCTACTAGCAATGCCAGATAAAAATTGTAATTTTCTTAATCTCTTTCTTTTGTTCATTGTTTTTAAAATTTTTAATTAAGACTTAGATTTCCAACCAATTCTTATCATTATGTTTCTTTATTTAATTAGTGGCTGGAATGTAAGTCCCAATTAATTTAACAGATCAGGCAAAGATCTTCCGTTGTTAACATTTTCTTTGTCCGTGGAATTTAATTTGTCCAACAGACTTTCACACCTACGGCCATATTGTTTTTCTTTTTATATATCACATATTACATTTTATTTAAAGTTTACAATTCATTTTTTTTTTTCACATTTGTGTTTTACATTTTATTTTAATTTGTTATTATATAGTTTTTAATGAGAGAGAAGAAACGCATTTCTTTATGCATCCCCTTCCCCTCTCCCACAATAAACAAAAATAACTTTCTAGCATTTGACTTACAAGAGAGAAAGAGACACATTTCTTTATGCACCCCCTCCCCTTCTCTTACTATTACAAATCCACAGTAAATTTTGACATTAGAATTTCAATTTTTTCTTTTCCTTCCTTTTTTTTAAAAATTTAATAGCTAATTTATTTCACCTTTATTACTTCTTGTTAGTGAATTTATCTAATGTTATTAATAAATATATATGTGTGTCGACAACTTTACGTGGTCGTCACATTACACTCCGCCCGTTTTTTGAGAATTAAAATCGGGTCGAATCTTAGTCTGAGATGAGAGTTTATTTTAATTCTTTGCTTTCAACCCTTACTTCTGCTTTTATTACATACTTTTCCACTCTATCATGATGAGTGATGAAGATGATGAGGATGACTGCAGAGAGACAGCTAGGTAAAACTACACAATTCTTTCCGATCGATTTTGGCTGATCAACCAATTTAATCTCTATGCATACGAGACCATGGCATAACTTAACTCTATCAAAAACATAAAAGGTTTAAAGCGTGTGAACAGCAGGATATTTCTACTGCCTGTTCATCTTGCGCAAACAACAAATTCTTATTCTTTATTTATTTTATTCAAGGCACTAATTCTTATTTCTTCATTTATTTATTTTGAGACACTAATTCTTATTATATTGAGACACTAATTCTTATTATACAATGAGTCCAGGATTCTTACTGGCGCTTCATTTAAAAGTTTAACCACCGAGAGCCATGAGAATCTAAAGTGCGAAGAGACGGCTGAATCAAGCTCAAAATACGACCCAAACATAATGCATACACACACACATATTGCCTCAATCTGCAACCTCATACACCTACTAATGATATCTGTCATTTACGCATTATCACTATTATTCATTTATTTATTTTATTAATTATTAACTGGCTCTTTAATGAGCCTAAACGATTCTTATTTTTATTTTTACTTCTATTTATTTGTTAATTCTATCTGCATTTATAATTGACAGATTATTATATGAATAAATTATTTATAGATTTCTTTTCCTTTTTTTTTTTTTATTACTTTTATTTACATTTGTCTTGTTGTGCTTGACTGCACATAAACACGCATTAAGTTTATCATTGATTTCACTCCGTGAACACTATCTTTTTTTGTTGTTGTTGTTTATTATAGTGACTTTAATTATTTGTCATGAGACGATTTGCCCCACCTGTCATATGTTAAAAAAAACAATTTTATTTTTCATGATTCCAAGACGTTATCCGTTTCATCAAACCTACATATCCGTCCGTTTATTTTCTTTCGGATTAGTTTTTGTCTGGAGGCTTCTTATGCTTTTTACCATACCTATTTCCACTTTTGCTTGGAACTGGAGCAATGTTCCGATGTCCACTAGAGTCGGCTTGCTCATCTGGGTAATTTATATTTGAACCTCTTCCGATCTGTTCGGACAATTTAGCGCTTTCTGATCTATCAGGAAACGCCTGGTTTCCTTCCCAATAATCGTGGTGAGGATTGAATTGCATCTTTCCTATGTGTGGATCATTGGGCTGGGGTTTAAATCCCCGATCCTCCGCCTTGTAATTAGGCCTAGTGCTGTCAAACGCATTTAGCGACTCAGTAACCTGTCCGACAGTCTTTCCTTCTGGGCCTATAAGCATTTGCTCCGCATTGTTACTTTCGCTATTTATTTGCAAGCACTTGCTCACGCTTTCTTGCTCTTTACTGTTAGCTCTTATTATCTCTGTTATATTTCCTATTTTATTCTCACCCCTTTCTACTCTCACTTCTATCCTCTCAACTGTGTTCGCTAACTGAGTTACCTCTAGTTGTATGCTTTCTATAACCTTTCTGTTTTCATTTTTTATTACTTCAATTTTCTCCCCTTGCTCTAGTTTAACTTGCTCTATTTTCTCCAGTAGTTCCTCCTGGTGATCCAGCCTTTCATTTGCAACCTTCATTTGGTCTGAGGTTTGTTCACATTTTTCATTCACTTCTTCAATCTTTTGGCTAAAATTCTTATTCAGTCGTTCGTCCAACTTTTCTATCTTCCTATTTCTTTCATTTCTTTCCCTCATTTCCATAATCAACTGTTGCTGGCCTTCCATTATTTTCGTAAGCATATCCATTATAATGCAGCTTTCTATTTTATTTTTATTATCAGTCTTCGTCTCCATTCTTTTGCTAATTTCTATTTCGCCCACTAGAGTGTCCATTTTTGTTTTTGATATTTTGTGCATCAAATTTATTTAACACACACACACTAATCATTTATATTTTATTCTACGACTTTATTATTCTAACCCTATCCGTATAGGATTATCTTACTTTACTAACTTTATATTTCACTGACACTAGGTACGTTTGTTTGACTCTCCCCATCTCACTCACTAATCATCACTCACCCATGCCTGCCTTCAAGACCCCTCCGCAACTGTCTCCAATTTACAACCTAACTTCCCAAATTATATCACGTTCTCTTTCTCTCCTTTTACCCTCTATTATTTTATTTTATTTCTTGCTTTTGTCTACCACCAAGCTATTTTTGATTTGTTTATTAATTATTGCATCAACTATTAATTTTGTTATATTCGAATTCAAATGGGCTGAACTTGTAAATGTGACCTTATATCCCAGACACTGGCCCCCAATTATAATGGAAATGGTTATTCGTATGGTTGATTTATTTATTTGTGTTTTCAATTATATTTATTTCGATTATTTTATTTTATATTTATTTATTATACTTTAATTCTTTTTCCGACTTTGATTCTTTATTATCTTATTTATTTCTTATTTGTTTACTACCAGTTTTGCTAACCGAAATATCCCGGCTTAGCCTCCAACTGTAATGGATTGTTTATTTATTTAATCACCGCTGTTACAATACAAGCAGAGAGCTAATACAGATACAAATTTAACTTCATATCTATACCCTTGACTGAACCCCAAGGCAATACGTACATATTATCTTGGCATTACTTTTCCCGGCCAAGAACTCTCGGCTGCTGAACAGAACAAACAATTTCAAAGAAATTTAACGAATGTCCAGCGCTTGCTATTTATTTTTTAGAATTGGGAATTCGCATGAACAAGCAGCACATGAATACCTTAAACAAATCAGCATGCCCCTTTAATCACTAATTACAGTTCCCCCCTGTCGTAGCTTGGTGATAGAAGAATAAAGCAAGGATACGAAATTTAATGATAAATATGTTTAATAATAATACTCACACTTTATATAAAAAAAATACATTATAATAATAATAATAATAAAAAAACACACACTTATAAAATACATGGCTATAATAAAACATATGGAAACAGATCAAATATTAAAGTTCTTAAAGTCCTGTTGATAGAGTTCTATTTTATCAAATTATTAATTGTGTATTTAGTTATGAGTAGTAAACAGATTAAAATGCATGCATGCTTTTACCTAGGCTTTGTTGTAATTGTCCCATGGGTATTTCTTCCGAGCGCTCTTGATTAACTTCCTCAGTTTGTGGGGTTATTTCTCATTCCAGTTTTGCTTGTTGATTCTTTAGGTTGAGTTTCAGTTGACAGCTACAGAAGCGGCGGTCCCTCTAGCAGGTCAGGCAAAGATCTTACATTGTGAGTCAGTGATGAGATGGCTTGAATCCGAACCCACGTCCCTTTAACGCCACTAGCCACGCACTTCTTTCATTTTCTTTGAGCTGTTGCTTCTTCAAAGTCTCTACTAGCAATGCCAGATAAAAATTGTAATTTTCTTAATCTCTTTCTTTTGTTCATTGTTTTTAAAATTTTTAATTAAGACTTAGATTTCCAACCAATTCTTATCATTATGTTTCTTTATTTAATTAGTGGCTGGAATGTAAGTCCCAATTAATTTAACAGATCAGGCAAAGATCTTCCGTTGTTAACATTTTCTTTGTCCGTGGAATTTAATTTGTCCAACAGACTTTCACACCTATGGCCATATTGTTTTTCTTTTTATATATCACATATTACATTTTATTTAAAGTTTACAATTCATTTTTTTTTTCACATTTGTGTTTTACATTTTATTTTAATTTGTTATTATATAGTTTTTAATGAGAGAGAAGAAACACATTTCTTTATGCATCCCCTTCCCCTCTCCCACAATAAACAAAAATAACTTTCTAGCATTTGACTTACAAGAGAGAAAGAGACGCATTTCTTTATGCACCCCCTCCCCTTCTCTTACTATTACAAATCCACAGTAAATTTTGACATTAGAATTTCAATTTTTTCTTTTCCTTCCTTTTTTTAAAAATTTAATAGCTAATTTATTTCACCTTTATTACTTCTTGTTAGCGAATTTATCTAATGTTATTAATAAATATATATGTGTGTCAATGACTTTACGTGGTCGTCACAATATATATATATTTGATTTTAATTTATATCATTCTGATAATAACTTTTGAATTAATTTAAAACAGATAAACTTGCTTGGTTGTCATTCAATTTGACAATGCAAATTTATTGGCTAATCATATTTAGATGAGATGATGTTCACTGATTGATTATATCAATAATTCATTAGAACTAGTTATAAAAATAATTTGGAAATCAAAACACAGTATGGGTAAGAAAGTATTACATATCATTTTTTATATTGAATTTGTTGTTTATTATTTGAGTAGGTATAGATTTTATATCACAATAAATTAACTGATTTAACATTTTTAAATATTTACTAAGTAATTGGAAGTTTATTGTAATTTGTTTGTTAATAATAATTCTTCAATGATGCTGTGTTGAATACAGAAGAAACTCCCCATGTTCATATATTATAAAAATTATTAAGGTGCATGTGTTAAAAAATGTGAAATCCATTGATCATGTGACATCTGATTTTATTTTGTAAATTCATATGATCTATATGTTTTACCCAGTGATTGATTTGGATGAATTATTTTGTCTTTTGTCCAATTTGCTTCCTGGTGAATTTTTTCATAAATATTATATGTAAAAATGTATGTAAAACAGTATATTTTATTATAAAAAAATTGCCCAAAAAAGTGAAATTCAACATTCCTGCTCTTACAATAGACATAAATACCTCGCTGACATGTCTGGCCATTAACAAGGCTGTAAAACCTTTGACATTTTATGACATTGAGGTTTTCAGTGATACAAAAATGTGTTTATTTGTGAATTTATTATGGTTTTAGATATTTTTAAAGAATAATTTACACTATATTTACTAGATATCAAGAAATATAAATTATTTAATAACTTATTTTGATTTGAAATACTTTATTTTCAAAAATATAACATTATATTAGCAGCTAATGTAAATATGGCCTGAAGCAAATTAGAAGACACTCTATGACATAAAGTACTTTATTTACAAGTAAAGAAAATATCTAAGTTTGCAATAAATATTCAAAAAAATTAAACATTTAAAACATAATTCATTAGATATAAGAGAAATCAATAATTATATGTTTCAAATGTTTAAAAATAATAAAAATTAAGAAAGATTTTGTTGATTTTATAAACTGAAAATAATCTTTCTAGAAACATGACATATAACTTCATTTTGATTACAGTCTAATTTTTTTAATATTTACAGAAACAAACTGTGATCATTTAAAATTTATTTCAGTAATAAACACAAATATCTATCAAATAAAGTCAAATTTGTTATTTTCTGATAAGTAATAAACCTTTTATCATATATTTTACATTGATTTGTGAGACAAAGAAAACATCAGAAAATGCTGAAAAGTAAGGGGCATTAGGCTGCATATCGGAAAGGTTAATAAATAAATTTGAATGTTAAAATAGAAATTATATATGAATTGATTTGATAATTGATAAAGGTACAAATAGGATAATTATTGAAGATGAATAATAATAATTTCAATAAAATGTTCATGTATTTTAAGTTATATTGATTAAAAATGAATTTTATATTGAATTTTATTCAGTTAAAAAGCTGCTAATATATTTTAGTTTGTTAAAAATTAGAATGATTTGCTTTAATTATATATAAAATTTATTAGTGTAAATCATAATTTTAGTTTAAATATTAAATTGTAATATTTGATTATAATAAATCTAATAATCTTTCATGTGCTTAGACAGTTATAGTCTAAAGTTTTAATAACTTTAGTTTTAATAAATGGAAGAGTAATTGAATACTATTTGTCAATTGTTGGAATAACATCAAATAGGAATCTATTATTTATTTTATATGTTGTTATGTTCAAATACTGAAAACATTAAGGTTATTTAATAGGATGGTTTTATTTTATAGTATATTAAGTTGGTGAAACTGGAAAGATACATTGGGTTAATTGATTTTGTATTATTATTAAGTATATAATTTTATTATAATTGAGTTAGTTAATAAAAGTATATTGATGTTAGTCGAATAGCAAGGTTGAGTTAGCAATACTCTTATTTTCATTGTAATTGGAAATCAATTATTGAGTTATATATTTCATTAGATATCATTGATATTTTAAACTTGTAGGGCATATGAAGATTATTATTTCATCAACCTGGCAATCATTTCATTTAAAGATAAATAATAATCTAGTGTCTGAACCTACCCTAGTACCTCTCTGAGGAGTGCCAGAGCATGAAACCATGTTCAGAGGTTGGAGGGGGGGGGTGACAGAGATATTTTAAATGCTTTCTCTAGCTAAGCATTTATTACAAAGCTTGTTGAGGAATTGGCAATCCTCATTGTTTATAACTTACAAGCTTAAGAGCATAGGGTCATGTGATCTATGACTCTTATTTTGACTAAATAAAAACAATGTCTGACTTTTGGTGCAAGTTTGTATTACTATAAATAATGTGTTGATTCATGATGAATATTAAAGTCTATCTGTGTAATTCTTTGTCATTATTTTTTATCTTATTATAAGTAGTTTATAGAATAAGTATAGATTATTGTTTATAAGCCAGTGATATTTAGTTTTATTGCTTTGTGTTTGATCTATTGCAAATAATGCTTATATTTTAGGGCAGTTTGAAGTAATGTTTTGTTTTGTATCTGTTATAAATGTTATTGGAATTTATGAAGTTATAAAAAAGATTATTATTGTTGTTTTAGTAAATCAAGTGTTAGATTGTTATTCATTGATTGATATTCGCTTTAGTTTAGTTATTATTTTCATTTTGTTATAAATGGTGCTACAATTCATGGGCATTATTAAATTAGAATTTTTTTTTTCCTTGTTTCATATTTTTATTCTGTTACAAATTGTGATCAATAATTAGGCTATGACTTAAGATATAGCATGCCCCCCCTCCAGATATATATATAAGAAATATTTTGCGGGTTCATCCATGTTAAAATATTTTAAATATTGATATACCGACGTTTTGACTTGGTCACCCAAGTCATCCACTGGGTGATAAAATGTAGAAACATGGTTGTAGAGGCGCTACAATCACTGATTTGAAAAAAACGTTAAAGTTGCACCAATAGCAAAAATGTTAAATTAAGATTGTTTTCTAAGAAAATCTTTCCAAATGGGAGGAAGTTTGCATATATCATCTTGCTTATTGATACAATCTGGCCTTTTAAGTATCTCAATGGCTTCTCTAATTTTGCACTGGTATAGATGATCACATCTGAATATGATCCTGTTACTAGAAAAATCAATTTTATGACCTGAATCCATAGTATGGAGTGAGAGTGCTGATGATGATGAGTGTTGTTTAACTATTGTATTAGCATGCTCATCTCTCCTAACACTGATGCAATTATTATTCATATCTATGTAAGAAGCTTTACAATTTTCACATGAGATTTGATAAACACCATGAGATTCAAGAGGGATTGAATCCTTAGGCTTGGTTATTATATTGCTGATCTTTTGATGAGTAGAAAACGCTGTATTTATATTATAGCGTTTTAATATACGTCCAATACTGTCTGTAGTTCCTTTTACATATGGAACACAAATCCTAATAGCTGATTTATAATCTTTTCGTATCCTATTTTGTCCATTTTGGGCTTGAAATAAGGCTTTTTTAATAAATTTATAATTATAACTATTTGCTAATAAAACACTATTAATATGATTTATTTCTTCTTTCAGATGTGACTTATTTGAAAGGTTAATTGCTCTATTTAAAAAAGTTTTGGCTACAGAAACTATCTGAGTTGGGTGATGATGAGAATGTAAATGTAAATATCTGTCTGTGTGAGTATTCTTTCTGTAAATCGAAAAAGATAAACTATTTTGTGTTCTGGTGACTAAAACATCAAGAAAAGGGAGTTTTCCATTAGACTGTCTCCATTGTAAATTTAATATGAGGATGCATATTATTTAAATGTAAGAAAAAATCATCTAATTTATTTTTACCATGTTGCCATATGACAAAAGTGTCATCTATGTATCTGAGCCAAATGAGGGGTTTTAAAGAGGATGATTCTAAAGGACGAGTTTCTATATTTTCCATGAAGAAATCAGCTATTACTCCTGAGATAGATGAGCCCATAGGAGTACCAAAAACTTGTCTGTAATGCTGCCCATTATATACAAAATATGTGTTCAAGAGACAATGTTTAATCAAAGCAATAATATGGTTTGGCAACTGCAACGTTGTGAAATTACATTTAAAGCTTCATCAATTGGAAAGTTGTAAACAAAGACACGACATCAAAACTCATCAGAATGTCATTAGCATTAATTTTTAAATTTTTTAAAACAGAAGTAAAATCAAGAGAGTTTTTAATATGTGATTTAATAGACGGAATTGTAGGTTTAATGAAATCCGATAAATATCTTGCTAAAATATGAGTTGGAGAACCTATTGCGCTTACTATTGGACGACGGGGGGTATCTGGTTTGTGAATTTTTGGAAGTCCATAAAATTTTGGACAGACACATGATTTTTCACGAGGGATTATTTTATTTTTTATCTCTGTTTCAATAGGCGATTTATTAATAATCGCTTTTGTTGTTTTTTCCAAGTACGTAGTATGATCTCTTTTTGATGGTTTAACAGTTTTATCATCAAGCAAATATAAAATTTTATTAAGGTAAAGATCACGATCCATAGCAACAGTGGAATTACGTTTATCAGCTGGAAGTAATTTTATATTATTTAATGCTTGTCTTTCTTTCTTTGAAATATTATTTTTAGGAAGCTTAGCTTCTTTTAAATATTACAAATGTCAGCTCTAGCCAAATCAGCCGATGAAGAATCTATTTTATCGAGAGCTGATTCAATATTACAAACAATTTTCTCAAAAGGTATCCGAAAAAGTGTTAAAGCAAAATTAAAACCTTTTTCTAAAACCGAAATTTCATCTGCAGAGAGGGCTTTTTTTTTTTTCATATGTCATAGCATCGGCCGGGACGCGAACCCACAACCGTCTGCAACCAACTACTTGTGAATTTGGGGTAATTTATATATATATATATGTACATTAATTTATTACAATCTGATTTCCAAATGTCAAACTTTCTGCACATATAACATTGATGTCACCCATTTTAGATAAAGACTTTAATTATTGTTAAAAGTCATTTATTACACTAGAGACTGCCATATTATTCCTAGCTCAAAGAAAGTTCTTGTTCATGATGAAATATATATTTGGTTGGAATCATTTAGATGTCTTTATGTGTATGTTTCACAAACGGTGAATGCAATGGAAGTTTTAAGTATATCTAATATATGTATTTGATGACACCTGGTCTTTAACTGCTCTTTCCTTTTCCTGACTATCAACTCCCACCTACCCAGCATTATAGAATAGGAAATTCTAAAAGAAAATATTCATGTTTATAAAAAAAATGCTTATTCCATTAAACAAGTTCTTAGAATCTCTTCACTATACCTAGCCACATAAGAGTATAACAATTGTACTCTCATAACAAAATCTAGCCAGATGACAAATAGAACATTATACAATCATATTATTGTACAATTTATTCATTTATCTATCCTTTATTAGTATGTAATCACTATTTATTGTTAATAAAATTTTTGTTGAAATGAAATTCGGAGTTATGTCAATGCAATATTGTATTTAATGAACTATAAATTAATTTTATAAAATTAGCTATACGCAAATATAATTTAATATTATTGTATAAAATATAACAAAATTAAAAACAAAAGAATTATTAAAAACATAATAATTAATTTATAATAATGCAAAGAATTAATAAACTATAATTTTTATTTTAATCAGTTATTATGAAAACAAAATTAAAACAAAAATTAGATAAAAAAAGTAATTTTACTTAAAATAATAATAATAAAAAAGATTATTTAGAAATAATCAGTTTCCAAATATTATTTCTGAGCTAAATTAGAATACTTATATAAAAAGGCTTTACGAACTCAGACTTTTACACGACCCACAACTTTCAGTGCCATCTTATATTGCTGACCCACCTGATCACACGCATGTTTCGTGCTAAAACAGCACTCATCATGTGTGATCAGGCGGGTCAGCAATATAAGATGACCCTGAAAGTTGTGGGTCGTGTGAAAGTCTGAGTTCGAATCCCGCATAAATGCAGGTATTAAGCCTGTACAATGTATTAAAAAGGCTTTACATAAAACTAAATTATATATAGTTAAAAGTTTTCTTTCCTTCTTGCGAGGGAGATTTAAAACCAGTACAACCTGGTATAAATCGTGTTGTCAAATAACGGGTTACTGGCTTTGCAGCAGTTGAGTTTAACAATGATTTCCAAATTCACTTAAATAAAAAAAATTTAGGTTTAACATCGATTTCAAATTCACTTAACACAAAGGGATGTGTCGAACAATAATCATAATTTTGATAAAATTGTCAAAGTTAGGAAGTTAATACTTTAACATTTTAAATTGTTACAAATGTTTCAAAAATAATCGTAATCAGAGTGGCGAATTTTTACTACTACCACAGCTGCTACATTGGGGGAAAAACGAATATCAACAATTTATAATAAATTGTTTTTTTTTTTTTTAAAGAACATTTTATTCATGTATATATATATAACTGTAATTCTCATGCCACACTACAATTCACAGCCACAACTCCTGCGCTTAAATGAGCCAGAAGAATATAAGCGATCTCTTGGCAAGGCCACAATTAAATAGCAAATGGAAACATTTATTATCTAATTGTAGTATTTGTTTTGACAACATTGCTGGTGTTTTAAGTATGAGGATTAATAATCGGTCAGCTGTTAATTGGAACTTATGATTTAATATGTAACTGGATGTTACATAATAACAGTAATAATTGAAGATATGTGCTTGGGAGATAATGCATTATTTGATTGTGCATTGAACTGTACAGGACATTTAATTTCTGAAGTCTGTTTTATAATTTGGCAAAGTGATTCTTTATTTTTAATATTCATTTATGTACTATAGGTGATGTAGAATATTTCTTTAGTGAGGATGGATTTATCTAGCGAACATAAATAATGTCTTTATAACATCTATTTTCAATTGCTCTGTAATAATAGCTAGAGATTGCTAGAGGGATGACAAAATGTATGATGGATGTATAATTATTTGCATAAAGAAATAATTGCTCATGCATCAAACCTCAACATAAACAAATAATGCTATAAGCCTATCTTTCAAGAACTAAGCTTAAATAAACAAAAAGAAAAACACACATCATAAAATACAACAGAAATGAAAAATGAAGTAGTGATTGAACTTTACAGTATACAAAAGAGTTGAAAATGAAAAGAGATAAACTGCCGCTTTTGGCAGCCATCTTTGCAACTGGTCTTACAAAAAGCGTCCCTTAGCGATTCAATTTCAGGAAGATAGGGACGATTGTCCCCTTACCTTTACGTTTCTTATTCAAGGTAAGTCGGTTTTAATCATTATATATTATGGAAAGTGATAATATAATCGATAACTCACAAATTAAGGTTAGCCCCGATCTCAGCATTCAGTCTAGCAATGCAGTCATCGGTCATAAATTTTATAGCCTTAAATCTAATCTAAATTCATCCAAAATAACTTCTACAACAAATAAAAACCCACAAACCAATATTTCAAAAGAAAACAGCATCACAAATATCAACAAAAGTTTAGAAAATATTCAACTTACCCCTAATATAAGTAATAGCATTAATATGTCATCAAGCAAAACTATTGAAATTCTTAAAAATTCAAGCAAAAACCAATCATCACCTCTCCGAAGACTTTACGCACCCTCAGAAGACTCTAATGAGCAATTTCCTTTGCCCAATAATACCCTGGAAACCATATCTGAAAATAATAGACAAAATTACCGACAAGATGATTTCGGCGAATTTTTTAAAGTAAAAACTTTTCCACCAGAGGTCGACAAAACCAGTGCTGTCTCATTACAGTTTGTCAACAGTAAATTTAAAAAAAAAGAAGAAATAAATTTTAAAACCGATAAATCACATTCCAGAACAAACAAAGATTATAGCGCAGAACAATCCATTGCTACTTCAGTCAACTTACAATCTAATCCAATTTCTTCAATACCAATATTGAAAAATTCCTCTACGTACGCAAATATCGTAAGGTCTAAAAATTCTGAGAGCATCTCCGAAAATATTAAGGCTGATAATTTCAATGAACTATATTTGAATATCTCAGAACTAGACATAGAACAATAATCAAACACTTTTGAAAATGTCTCATTTAATATAAACGATCTTAATGACGACATGTTCCTAAAAATAAATAATGAGTTCAACAAAACGATTCCCAATAGCCTATATAAATCGTTTGCTAACTACTACAGCGATAAGTCGTTAATCTTAGCCATAACAAATCAACAATGTGCTCTATATAAGTTCCCTCTAGAACAGCTATACAGTCTAATCAATCAAAAACAATTAGGCAGAGGCATTCATATGATTCTTAATCATCCCAATGACCGCTATGTTATCGTTGAGTTTAAAACGTGGGCGGACCATATGAACTTTAAAAATAAATACAGATCTTTAGGAAATTTTATACTATGCTCCATATATATGAACCGTCCTGTTACACTATCCGGCAGAATCCAAAACTGCCTTGCCCACTTGAAAGAACAAGAACTACAAGACATTCTTATTAATTATGGTTCAGTTAGCAAATTTAAACACCTATTAAACCCTCACTGCGAAGATCAAATCCTGTCCAATACAGATATCTTCACACTTACATTGAAGAAAAACATTATACCCACTGACATACCCACTATTATTACTGCAAGAGGCTCTCCTATGGTTTTGACTTTCAGGGGAGTACATCCACAATGTTTCTTCTGCCTTCAAAGAACACACCTCATTAAAGATTGTGCAGCAAGAATATGTACACACTGTGGTATTAAAAAGAATAAAGTTCACAGATGTCCTGGTAGACCTACTAACACGGCTTTCACATCCTTAAATAGACAGTCACCACATGGGCCTAATTCAATCAGCAACCTCACAAACCCAGACAACTTGATTCAAATAAATCCTCCAACAAACCCTTTCACATCCAAACCTATCTTTCAAAATGAAAATATTCAAGAAAGAACAAACGACAACCTCTACACTAATAGTAGTGAATCAGAGATCCAAGCAATTACATATACTGCGCCTAAACCAATCACTCAAACCGCTAAGACTAAAGATCTTACATACGATACATATTATACTAATCCCCGAGAAACAATACTAGGCCAAACTCTTGATACAAAAGAAGGCAATATGACCAAACCACCTGACGAGAGCAAGGAAAATACAGGCGATGAAGAAAATACACTCAAAAAATTTCAAAACAATCCATCCATAACAACTCCCACCCAGTCTAAAACCATTGATACATCTTCATGTGGGTCAGTTAAGTCCAGTAAACCTAAACAAAGTGATCCACAAACTATCCTCAATTCTTCAACTCCTGCAATAATTAACCATCCAGATGAAAAGACTTGTCAAACACACAACCCGAAAGTCAGCATAGTTAATGTTTCCCAACAGTTACAGCAAACCGAAAATCTAAAATTTAAAACAAATTCCTATAACAATAAAAAAACACTTTTATCAAAAGAACAGGAAAATGAAAAAAACACTATTAAACTTCAAAAACCTCAAAAAACCAACACAACAAATACCCAAAATACAAATAAGAAAATTAAAAGAAAATCAATTCGTTCAGATAAATCAAGCTCTGATGATGATAGCGCCCATCTTATACCTTATTCACCTCCAACCTCTGACAAACAAATTGCAGATATATCAAGCACAAAGCCTCGCAAATCCATAGAAAAAAAGAGGAAAACCATGGATCCTACAACCATCGATACCATTGATCCTTCTGACGAATCTCAGACAGATTACACTACTTCATCAGACACCGAAGACTTCATGGATGCGTTTCCTCAACTAACAACTATATCACCAATCCATCCACAAATTCAATCACAAGACTCTGATTGCCAAACAACATCAGACCTCATTAACATGGAGATGTCCCACATTGACTTGGTACACTTTGCTGAGGACTGTTTGGATTAATCTATCATGTTCTGCAAAATTGCTGGCATTAACATTCGCGGCATCAACTCAATTGATAGAGTTCTAGCTATTAAAAACTGGCTCTCGCTCTGCTCCCCTCATATTCTTCTTATGGGTGAAACTAAATATCACCATAAGACCGATCATAAAATACTATCTCTTCTCTCAACTCTCGGATTTACTAGATTTTCCATAGGCCATTCTGCTTCAGGTGGAGTCGGTATTCTGCTCAGCAAGTCAATACCACCAAACAGTTTTAGCATTTTATTCCTAGATGCCAATATTATTATAATAGAAATAGACTATTGGGGTTATCCGATCATCATAGCTTATATATATACACCCAAAGACATCTCTCAATATCTAAAAATAATCCACATCCTAAATGCCATCAACGCTAACAGAGCCTCCCCTATTATTCTTCTGGGAGACTTTAACACCACATACAATGACTTCAACAAGAGATTTTTGCATCTAATAAATCGCAGATTAATGTGTGGAGAGGGCTTCTTCCCTCCCGAAGCCTACTCTTTCTATACTAAAACTAAAAAGTCCCTGATTGATTTGGTTTACTACACCCCAGACCTCCATTTCAACCTTGATGCAGCCTTGGCCCCTGTTGCTTTCTCTGATCATATGGCTCTAATCTTACAACTTACACCTATTTCAATCCCTGCACCTATTGATGGACCTGGTAAAACCATGCGCATGATCACCCAATCAAATATGACCGAAGCGATAGTATCTGAGGCATACATCCTTTTCCAGAAAATAAACATCCTTTCCCTTCCTGCTGAGGAGGGCTGGTTTTCCTTCATCGGAATACTACAATCCATATTAAATCATCACGCCAGAAAAATCAAAGGACCTAATGGCCTTCTAAATGATCTAACAGACATTAATATACAACTTCAAGCTTTACAGCAAAATTTCACAAATACAGAAAAAATCATCTTCCTTAAAAATCTCTACAAAATCAAGCAAAAGTCCCTTGCAGAATATATATCCATCAGAAGAGCCAAATGTTTCTTAGCACAACAACACTGCTGGACAAGAGACTATCTTAGATGGGCACTGGGGTACAATAGAAAACAAATCACTCCCTTATCCATTAATTCTAATGGAACCAATCTCGTTGGCTTTCCAATGATGTAGCACATCAGCAAACAATTCTGCCAATTAATGCAAAAAGATGGAGCTCCTCCTATAAACAGCTGGTTGGATGCTGGTGACCCCGGCGAACATGGTATCACAGCAATCCAAATCAAAAAGAAGATAACATCTCTCCCTGATGGCATTCATCCTGGCCTTCATGGCATCCCAAATTTCCTTCTCAAACACCTCAGTCAATTTACTGTGCCAATTATTAAAAAAATGATTGATCACCTAGCCTCCGGCAACAGAAACATAACAGATCTTTACCCAGTGGCACTCGTGCCTTTTATTAAAAAAGCAAAACCACTAAATGACATTAACAATATTCGGCCAATTTCCATGACCCCATTGCTTATCAAGATAATTGAGTCAGTCATTAAAGATCAAATCCAAACTCAAATCCTTAGCCATATCTCGGCAAACCAATACGGAAAAAAGGGATCATCAACCTCGCATGCTATGTCCAATGCAACTGCACTATTCAATTACATCAGAGGACATCGTAAATCAAAACCTATTGCTGTCCAGCTGGATGTTGCAGCAGCATTTGATTCAGTCCAGATAAATATCCTCCTGGATATTCTGTTGGAATGCGACATTCCAGCTGGGATTGTTCAGATGATCAGCAATCTGCTCAACAACAGAGAGATTTTTCTCTCTCTTGATGGCAAGATCACACCAGGCTTCAAGCCATACAAGTCGATCCCTCAAGGATCTCCACTCAGTGGCCTTTTCTTCACAGCATACATCAACCCTCTTCTGATGGATATAGAAAAAAACCTCCCTGGAATTTTCCTTCCCTCTCTCAATAAAAACTTCAATGTATTTGCATATATAGATGACATCATGGTTGTTCTTCCCACCATTAAATACCTTCCCCATCTCATGAACATCTTAAACAGAAATACAGCGAAACTTGACCTACAAATAAACTTTAACAAATCTTCCATCTGGAAGATTATGTCTGGTAAACAAATTAACTCTCCCTTTTCTGCAAAACCCCAAAGATACCTAGGTTTCCCAATCTTCAGAACACCAACTGCAATGGCAAGAGAGATTCAAGATCAATCCTCCATTTAACTGAAGCTATCACCACGTCACTCTCTAGAGTATACCTTTCATTATATGGAAAGGTTGGCCTCCTCAACATGATCATAATGCCAAAAATCTCATATTACCTTCCATTCATAAAAATGTCTAAACAGTTTCAAAATAAAATCAACCGATTATGTACCAAACTTCTTTGGAGAGGAAGGACAGTTGCTATTAGCTTGCGAGGCATCCAACGACCACGCAGGTTCAATGGACTGTCATTCCACTCAATACAAGCAATAATTTTACAGAAAACCCACAACACTCTACATAATCTGATCCTCTCCTGTGGATACTCCAACATTATTAAAAAAATTACACCGACAGATCATCCTCCGCCCTCTGCCAGTTCATTGATAGCCTCCCTAATAGACCACCTACAACTTTATAACCCAATAATGCCCTTTAACCTTAACAAAAAAATCACCTTATGGGAAGCATACAATATAATCAACTATAATCAACAACCCATAAAAACCAGCCTAAAAGTAACCAGCCAAAGACTCATTTCACACTTTAAAAGATGGAGTCTGGAACCCAAATTCCTTGACTTCATCATTAAAATAAATCTTAATGCGCTTCCCATGAATTGGTTCCTTTATCACCGAAGAGGTTTTACCAGCATTGACCCTATATGTGGTCTGTGTGCTCGCGAAGATGAAACCATAGACCATATTATACACCGGTGCCCAAGACTTAAAACACTGAAAGATATAATTATAATCAATTCCAACATAAGACCTGATATGATTTTCTCACTTGAAAATGCCATTCATAATGGGTTTTTTTCAATAATAAGGCTTTCTACCTTTGTCCTTTATTCCATATGAATAGTGAGATGCAAAACTCTCATGGAATTACCCCCACCACAAATCATACCATTGTTTTATCAAACGCTCAAAAAAATCAAGAAACGTGACCAGCTCCTGGCCTCCAGTAAAGTCTTTGATGACACCTGGTCTTTAACTGCTCTTTCCTTTTCCTGATTATCAACTCCCACCTACCCAGCATTATAGAATAGGAAATTCTAAAAGAAAATATTCATGTTTATATAAAAAAATGCTTATTCCATTAATCAAGTTCTTAGAATCTCATCACTATACCTAACCACATAAGAGTATAACAATTGTACTCTCATAACAAAATCTAGCCAGATAACAAATAGAACATTATACAATCATATTATTGTACAATTTATTCATTTATCTATCCTTTATTAGTATGTAATCACTATTTATTGTTAATAAAATTTTTGTTGAAATGAAAATGAAAAGAGATTGAATTACAATTGTTTACAAAATCACATATTTAATGCAGATACTATCTTCATGCAGTATTTAATTTATTCTATTTTTTGTCTATTTATACATCTGAGAAATCTTATCTCAATTTCCATCCAATTCCCAATTGTTGGTTTTAGTTGATACTTTGCATAAATGTTTTTCTCATAACAATATATATTTTTTAGAGTTTGCAAAAAATTCTGCCAAAAAAAAACAAAAAACAAAGAATTAAAATTTTATATGGGATTCAGTACCACTTGCAGTAACTCCATCTATCAGTATTAAGTTGTATCTAAATTTTCATCATGCATAATATTTAAAAGTAGAAAGCCAGGAATGTATATATAAAAAGAAATGCTTTTAGTCACATAAATTACATTAAAAAGAATTGGTGGTCGAGAGGTCAGCGACAGCTGCTTTACAAGCAGTTGTCCTGGGGTAGTGGATTCGCTTCCCAGCTGATGCTATGACACATGGGAAAAAAGATTTTGAAATGTACTAAAAATTAAAAATAATATATATTCTTTAGTTATCTGAATAAGAGCATGGAGTGATTATGTTTAGAAAATGTATCAATTTTAATCTATTTATTATATCACATACATTTAATGCTACTTTTTTATCAGTGCCAAGCGGCCCTTAGTTGAAAAATAATCTGACATTGATACAATGTTTAAAGATGATTATCCTGTCCTTTTATTCGTGAAGGCTGTACAAAATTTATTTTTTACATTTAATGCATTTATGTAAATAAAAGTTTCTCTCTAATTTTTTATATATATTTTTTTAAGTTGTACTCCACAAATTTGACTCACCTCCCTTGTTTTTCTGCATGCTTGCTACAGTTTCTCTATTTTTCAATAAACATAATGCAATTGGAATTTATTTTTACCATATGGAGTATGCGATATGAAAATATTGAAAAATTTATGAACGTTATATTCCTTATTATCATATTATTTTCTCTATGTAAATTTATCAATTGTTAAGTCTCTTTTTTATTGTATCTCAAACCAATAAATTCTTACAGTGATAATCATCATCATCATTGTCAACTATTATCAATTCACTGCAACATAAAGGTCTCTTCAAGTTCAATTCATCTTTTCTGATTTCTAACCTCTCTTCTCCACATCCCCAGCACACTTTTTCTTATTTCATTCATCCATCTCACACGTGGTCTCATGTTTCCATCTGTTGTAATAATCTAACCAAGGTATTTGTAGTTGTTAATTTCTTCTCACTTACAGTATTATTACTTATACCTTGCTTTACCACAGCATTCCTATCCTTCATTAACATTATATATCTATTTATATATTCATTTTCAAAGACTTTATCGTAATTATTATTCAGTATTGATATCTGAATTGCTACCAGATCTTTTAGATTTGGTTTTTTGTCATATCATTAATAATTTATCATTTATGTGAGCATTGTTTTTAATTTGTGTTTTGTTTTTAGACCTAAAATTATACTATTAAATCTATTATTATTAAATTAAAAGGAAGACTAATGCTGTTTCATATTTGAAAAAATATTGGAAATATTAAATAAAACCTTAATGTATTATATGAGCTGAACATTTTTGCCAAAAGCAAACATTATTTTCAAAAATTAAAAATGGAAATAAAAAAATTATACATTTAAATGTACATGTTCTAAACTGTACTCAATTAAACTCTATTTCATTTCCGTTCATTATTGTGACTATAGTTACTTAGATTTTTTTAAATTTTACCTTTCCTGTCATTATATTCAGTGTATATCATTTGTACTGTTTTATGTATGAGCATTGAACAAATGTCTTTCACTTTCTAAAAATATGTATGACTTGTATTATCTATTTCAGCTTATCTTCATTGAAATAGTAGCAGTTGATTGTATTTTATTACTAAAATATATATAAAAATAATGACTACTAAGGTTAATGTAATTATACAGACTTTAAATCAGACTCTCAAGCTCGCTACAGCTATGCACACCATCTTATACCACTGATACACATGACTGCATAATGTGAAAAAGATAAATGATCTCCAATATAGGTATTTTTTGCTAACGAAAAACAGAGATTATTTATCTTTTTCACATGTATGTTGTCATGGGCATCTGTTATATATAAGATGGAGTGCATAGCTGTAGGGAGCTTGAAAGTTTGTGTTCAAGTCTTTATATATATATATATATATATAAAGACTTAAACACAAATTTATAAGTATTTATATATATATATATTATAAATGGAAATTTTGCTTTTAAATTAAATTAAAATCTGGAACCACACTGTTTTACATTGTAACATCCAATCAAACTGTTTTTTCAGTCTGAAAAAAATAAACATATGCAACATGGAGCATGCATTAGATCTACTGTGCCTGTTTATATTCGTATCAATCTGCTGATAACAATCTTAAAGTTATTGGGAGATGGGATATGAATGTCAACAGGTTCACTAGATCCAATACATGCTCTGTCTTGCAAGACTAAAAAGAAGTAAAAGTAAAAACAATAGTAAAACTTCCAACATTAAAAAAAATATTTAAGAATGACAATTAAATTAAATGCGTCTTTCACAAATATGTACAACTTTCAACATTAAAAAACAACGTTTAACATTAAGTCTTTTTTTTTTGATTAAAAAAGATTTACCAAGCTTTTCTACACAGGGGTATCAATCATAATAATATATGCATGTATGGTGCAAAGCAAAGCTATGTAGAAATAAGATGTTAAAATTGTTCATTTTAAATATAAGACACCCTATTTTTATGGGTCCAAATGTGGGAAAAATGTATCATGTTTGAAGTAACAAAGTAAGATATATTTTTCTTTCTCTTCAGTACTAACTGGGAATGTACTCCATTTACTCTCTTCTACTTTACAAATCTTTTAATTCAAGACCTATGCAGGTGCTATGAATTTTTAAACAGTACAATCCACAATTAACATAGTTATTTAAATTAACTATTACAAGTCTCACATGAGAAGGACAAAGTCAACCTAATAACACAACCATAATTCATATATGGTATTATTTCAAGCCAATTCAAAGATAGATATACTGATGATAAAAAGGGGGATCAAAATAATCATTTGTCATATGTCCTGATCATCTTTTTGCTATCAAGCTCAGTAAACATCACATAACTTGCAGTTAATAAATTATTTTATAAAACCTAAATCACATGGACTCCATGCACCATTTTATTATTTCAGAGAAAGAATACTTTGAGAGGAGAAAGTGGTACATAGAGTCCATGTGATTCAGACTTTATAAAAATACTTTATTAATTGTAAGTTTTGCTGATGCTTACTGGGATTAATAACAAAAAGATGATCAGCAAATATAAGTAATAAGTATTAGTTTGATCTCCTATAGATTTTTATTTTCATTGTATTTGTCTTAATTGGCTTGACATAATACCATATGTGAATTGTGAAGTTGTCATTAAGTTGACTTTGTCCACATGTGGGGTCTGTAGTAGCCAGTTTAAAGAACAATTTCAATTGTAGATTTTACCTTTTAGAAATTTGTAACACTGTGTAAGTCTTGAATAAAATAGGGTTGTAAAGTTGAATGAGTGGAGTAAGGTTCTGTAGCTGTAAGTTTTCCGTGCAAATAATTTATTGATTAGTCTCAATTTTTTAAAATAATAGCAATAAAAGAAATAAATAAGTAAAATTTTATCTAATGTTTATCAGAGTTTTAAAATAAAGAAAAAAAACAAGATTTTAATATTTTGTTAAAATATTTTGTTTTAATTTTTCTTTTCTCTTTATCTTTTTAGAATAAATAGTAATGTTATTCAAATCAAAGTGGTAATTGAAAGGTTATCCTTGTTTTTTTGGCATGAAACAAATAATACCTATAGAGGATTTTTTAATGGGTGGAATTTTTTTAATTAAAAAAGCAAAAGGATTAAACAAATAATCTTTTGTAAGAGATTAGACTCAATTGGCAAGGGGTTAATGTGATTATGTTTGAGGTAAGATGTGATTGGATGGATATGGGATTGTTCCAAAAAAGCTGAGATAGGGAACAGGTCAGTGTAATAGTCCTGAGTGTTTTATGAGATCAAGCTGTTGAAAAAATCAATAGTAGTAGTGTTTTTGGATTTAACTGTCGAAGAAACAATAGAAACACTTATTCTTGATTTATCTGTTAAAGAAAACAGAAGCAACAGTTTAGCTGTGAAGAGAACAGTGAGAAATAGTTATGTAGTCTGATGTATGATACATTTTACTACTAATGTTAGAAAAATGTTTTTAAAATGGATTTGAGGAAAACTGTGTGCCAAATTTTAGCTAGAAAATGAACATAATCAAATTTGACCATGAAACCTGTTCATTAAAAGAAAATGTAGCAATACAGTATTTCTGTAATAATCAATAATAAGCCTTGTTTCTATCCAAAAATATGTCTGTCTCATTTTTTGTATAGCCTCATGCTAAAAATTAGTACTTTGAAAATTATGGGTAAGATTTAGACTATATGAAACTTGAAAATATTGTAAAAATGGATAAATTTAACTGTATGCATTGTCCTAGAAATCTGCATTAATGGAGAAGTTGTTATTATGGAAATTTAAATCTAAAATAGGAAAAATTAATAATAGAACTTTAAAAAAAGAATAATTATTTTAATTTAACAATGGATGCCATCATGAGAGAATACTGAACATTTCAAATAGCAAAGATGAACTCAAGAAATAAATCATGGTGAAAATGTATTTTAATGTGCACAATATATATTTATCTGTAGACAATTTTTAAATTAAATAACAATAGATAAAAATAAATAATTTTGTTGTTTTTTTAAACTTGTTTTTTCCTATCTTATTTTCCCTCCAAAATGTTATTGTTTAGAACTTTTTCATTTCCATAAAAAAAAAAAAAGAGGTTTTAGCATTTTTTTTATTTTTGTGAAATGTTGTTTTACAATTTTAATCACTGAAAGGGAAATAATTATATTTAAAGTAAAGACTAATTAATTTATAAGTGAGAGTCAACAACTCATTAATATATTTTTTGATAAAATGTATGGGCATTGGATTTGTCACATTATCATATCTTTTGTCAATTTTTAAAATTAATTTATTAGTTAATTTATTAAATTATTGTTAACAAATATTAGTGTTAATGTCTTTATTTTTTCAGATATATGTTCTTTGAATACACAGTGTGTCTGATTTGATTTCATACAGCATAGTGTTTTAGGCACTTGTAAATTAACTCAGCAAATCTATTTAAAATAAAGTGGAGTAAGCTTATACATTTATGTTCTCTGTTGTTCACAGTCATAGTCCTTAGGATTCTTGTAATATTGAGCTAGTTCTAGAGCAATAATGATCATGTTGTTTTGGATTCCAGAATTATTTATTACATTTGTGCATCCAAATAATTGTTGTATATCATGCCCTAAGTTTGGCATTAAGTATTGAATCTTTTTTAAATCTAGTCAGAAGGGGTGGTTGATGATTTATTTTTGTGTAATGCTGGTGATTACTTATTAGTAGTATTATTGATGGTGATACAACCTGTTATTGTTATTGTTATAACTACTTTTATTGTTATTTCTGTGCTGACTCATGCTTCTTATTATTGATATATATTTATTTCTTTTATATTTTCTTATTTTATATTTATTCATTCCATAAATTATTCATTTTGTAATTGTTACTTCAAGGTTAATTGATGTGGTTATCTATTTTATGGGGATGATGAAGTTTTTCCATTACCCCTTATAATCCCCACATTCCATATTACAATATATATAAAATAAATACTAATTTGAACAATAATAAATAAAACTAGTATTAACTATCTATATTAATAATGACAATTACAGAAATTCAAAAGAAATTTCATGTTCTTTCGTAATCTTTTCCAGCAGCTCTATGGTTATGAAGAAATAATTGAAAGTACTTCTGAATTTTGTATTTGTTATTATTAATATTTACTGTTAATAATTATTATTTTTATAAAAAATATATATACATATGCATGTGTAATATTTGACATAGGTCTTGTTTTTAAACTCGAGCATATCAAACTGTTTTCATTGTAAATACCACTAGATTACCCTTACTGAATTATGTATATGTTTAAAGAAAAAAATGAATTCTTTCAGATAAACTGGAGATCAATAATGTTTGATTTTTCACATCAGTAATAACAGTTTTAATTTTGCTTTTCTGTACTGAGATTGTAACTTGTTTTAATGTTAAATCTTCACTCTATTTGCAATCAGTTATATAACCATTACAAGATCATGTAGTCACTACTTTTTTCATTGTGTAAGCACTAAATGATACTATTTTATGGATAGAGTTGCTACAATTTTAATGGTTTGTGCAAGGAAAAGTAATGGTAGTCATGTGATGAATCTAGACAATGTTTGTCATTGACTGATTACAAAAAAAAAAAAAACAAATACCCAAAATATATAGATATTGAACAAGCTTCAGATATAAAGGATTATACAGGCAAATTAGCATGTATTGGAAATATTATTGTATTTTCAGTTTGGGCTTATTGCTGTATTGTTGACTAAATAGTTAAAAGATAGTTGCTGAATGGAGGCATTAGATCCAGATATCTACATACTTTGCTCCCAGATCCAAGGTTCTTCATTGATGATACCCATGAGTTAGAGACTAGTCTGGCAATGTTGGATGAGTAGGCAATAGGTAAGGATTTTAATGATTAAAACTTTTGATTACTAGTTATGGTATTTGGAGGTGGTAAAAAATTGGATGTGTTGCGTGAACCAGTTCACAGTCCAAGTTCTTATATTTATAAGTTTTTGTGTGAAATAAGAAAACATGGATATTCATATAGAGAAAGATCAACATATGAATGGTCTTGAAAAGTTTTCTACCACTGCTGTAACTAGTCATTGTATCCACAATTTCTTGATGATGTATTGGGAATATCACACTTATTTTATTCAGAATAATAATGATTTAATTCCAATAGAGAATCTGACTGGAATTTTATTGCTTTATCATAATTTTCTTTATTGAATATTTTCAAGTTATATCAGATACTGTGTATAACAGTAATAATCATGAAATTTTTTGATTGTCAAGGTAACACGTAGGACTCTTTTTTTGAATTTGGTCACTAGTATTTTGTTTGTAACTGAATCATTGGATAGAAATCTTGAATATCATGTTTAGTGCAATGATTTATTAGGATAATCATCTATATGATTAATTGTCTATCTATGCTTCCACATGGGTAATGGCATAAAACATAATATATGCATATACATATGTTTCCACATGGGTAATGGTATAAACTAGGGGTAGTCAATCTTTTTATACCTACCACCCACTTTTGTATCTCTATTAGTAGTAAAATTTTCTAACCACCCACCGGTTCCACAGAAATGGTGATATATAAAGTAGCAAAGTAACTTTATTTTAAAAAATTTATAAAGCAGTGTTACCACAGGCTAAAGCATATAAATCTCTATGAATTTTTTTAAAAAGTAATTAAATTAAAAAAAAAAAGAAAGTGCTTCAATGTCGGACAAAACCCCTACCACCCACCATGAAGGCTGGAATGTCCACTAGTGGGCAGTAGGGTCCAGGTTGACTATCTGGGATATAAACCATAATATAGACATGCACATCTTTAAGTATTTTTTTTTGTTTTTATGAAAGCAATCTTCAACTCAATACCATCTTGTATCTAACCAATGCAGAAACTCAGGTCACTCCTTTCATTATGCATTCATTTCATTAACAATTTTCAATCATTAGATGAGCTATAAGTATCAAACATTTGATTCTTTAAATCTGTGTTGGCCAACACTTCCTTATTTCATTCACTTTCTCATAAAATAGGAATTTATTTTCTTTGCACTTTTAACATTTTGTGGAAATGTCAAGAATCTTTGCAATACAGAAATATTTTCAAGATTTTTTTAGTTTTTATCAATTCCTCTTTACATCTCAACTTTGTGCTATTACAGTCACAAGTAATTGCAGGCACAGCCATCTGCTTATATATCTGTGACATAAATATGAATCTGGGTCAGATGAAACTTGAAAAATACATATGAACTTGGGCTAGGTAAAATTTGAAGATTAACCAATCTTAGTATTTTTTTTCATGTAGCCACCTCAACTGATCATCTAAGTTCTGGTTGGTAAAAGGGTATTAAATCTTCATTACTCTTTGTCTGGTAATCCCCGTGATTGATGTTTTCCTTTTCACTTTATTTCTGATCAGCTGTTGGAAAGGGTTGTGTCAGACTATTTGAAAGCTATTTTTCTTATCTATTTATTTGATGAGATGTACTGGAGACTAGATAATTTATAAAATTACATGTTATGTAATCATCTGATAAAAAGATCTTTAAAAAAGTAGATGTAGAATAGTTAAGAGATAAGATTACCAGGTGTTAAGAGTTTTATGAGTAAATTGTTATATTACTAACTTCAACACCCCCTAAATAACTTTTACAACTGCTTAATTAAATACCGTTGAACACTCTCATATTTGGAACGAGAGTGTTTTGTGATGTAATAGTTATAAATATAGATGGAGCAAATTCACTCTATCAATCACGTGTCTGTTCTAAAAGAAAAGAAAATGAAAATACATTTAATCTGAATTATTTTAATTTTTAACCAATTTTGTCTTAATCGAAACAGCTCATAAGGCTTAATAAACTCAAATTCAGCTTTGCCTATATGACAAATAACGTAGGATGAATGTAGGAAGTTTGTTGAAGACGTTCTAAATGAAATACGGTGGGAAAGTATAGATTCTAGTTTAAATAAATATTTGATTTCTGTTATTTTTTTCTCATCCCACTTCAAATAACTTTAAAAGAGAAATCAGTTATTCGGTGTTTTGTGATTGACTTTTCCAAATTATTGATTTAACTTTTTTTTTTTTTTTTTTAAGAGTGGAAAAAAGAGAACATAATTTCACTTATATAAATGTTATATTTGTCCAAATTTTAATCAATGTAAATATAGATACAAACTTGCAATTTTCTATAATTTTTTTTTGAAGGAAAATTTCTCTCCATTGAAAAACTTTGAATGGACATTAATAACAAATGTTACTTATATTTTCAAATTATTTTAATAGAAATAATAAAATCCAATTTTATATTTCAAATTTTTAAGTAAAATGATAAAAACGCTTTTTTAATAAAGAACTCACTCCAAGACAAAACCCTTTTTCAACAGTACCTTATGTAGAAACGGTAATAGAGAAAGTAATACTTATCAGGATCGCCATTTGCTGGTTGGTGAAAATTCGAATATGTTTCCATTCTTGTTTTATTTGGTAGCTAAGAATAACTGGATACCAATTTACCAACAAATATTTGAATATAACATGGAAAATTTTATTAAGCATTATCTTGGAGAAATGTAACAGAGTATATATATAAACGTATGCGAGATAAGATTAAATTTGTAAAGTTAGAAAAATTTGCCTAGTATACTTTTATCTAATTAATTCTACTAATCATATTCATAACATTGACAGTGGAAAGAAAACTGTGGGGCTTATTAAATAGATAAGAATAAGTAATTAGCATATTTGAATGGCAAATTAGTTGTTTAAATTGGCTGTTTTTTGAAAGGGGAATGCAGGAATCTATTTTGTTAATTCCATATTTGTCTCTGGTAAATATGCCAAGCCTCTTTGAGCTTGCATTTAACATCATTGCATTCAGAGCATATCACACTAGCAGATATAGTCTCAAAGGTGTGGCCAGAACTGGATTCATGTTTTTTTAAAAAAAAGATCTGGGATCAATTTGAGTTTTGGCACAGTTATATAGGTATGGTGTTGTGCAATTTCGGTAGACAGGTTAGCATGTGACTTCCATAATATACAGCATGGCAGTTAGTGTGGGTTCATGTGATTTTGTATACTGTTTGTGATGTTTGGTTTAGGGACAGAACATCTCACAAATTTGCTAGACTAAAATCTTTTTTTATATCAGAACCATCATTTGTGTAAATTTGAGTCTGATAAAAAAAGTAACATCAATTCTTTTCTTTTGGATATGCATAACATTGGCTATAAAAACATAATTTTGATTCAAACTGTTAATGATTTTTATTTCAAACTCCAACACCCATCCTTGTTAACCATTGTTAAACCTTGGACATCATTAATTTACATCCCCAGAGCTTCAAATCACTGAAATCTGTTTTTTAACTCATCAAATAGGCCTTTGCTTCCCTCCCACACTTAACTCAAAAAAATATTCTGGCCATAAACCAAAAATCACAAATAGCATACAAAATCACATGCACACGCACTAACTGCCATGTTTTATATTATGGTGAATTGTATGCCAACCTGTCCACCCAAATTGCACAACACCAATACCTATATAACTGAAATTGATGCCAAATCAATTTTTTATGAACGTAAGTCAAGTTCTGACCAGACTTTTGGGCCCATATCAGATAGTGTAGTCTGATCTGAATGCAATGATGCCAAACATAAGCTGAAAGAGACCTGGCATAACGTCAGAGACAAATATGCAATTAACAAAGAAGCCGCCTGCATCTTTTTTTCAAAAGAATGGCCAACTTAAACAACTAATATGCCAATCAGATATGCTAATTACTTATTCTTATCTATTTAATAAGTCCCACAGTTTTCTTTCCACTGTCAATGCCATGACTATGATTAATACAATTAATTAATTGAAAGTGCACTAAGCAAATTTTGCTAACTTTACAAATTTAAAGCTTATCTTGCATACGTTTATGCATATACTCTGTTATGTATTTGAATGATTAATTAAATTATTGGTGAGCTACCTGAGGGTAAAAATTTTGAACCTCTTGAAAAAAAGTTCATCTTGTATGGATTCAAATATCAGTTTATAGGAATGCCATGAGGCTTTTCTATTGTGAACAAATATAACATATTTTATCAAAAAAGGGGAAATGATTTTTGATGTATTGATTAACTCGTGGATAGATGAGAAAATTAAATTGAGGTAGTAATAATAAAGTTTGAATGTGATAAATATATTAGTTTAAGTCCAAGTTGTATGGGACAGGCCTCATTGTCTAGAGATTAATACGTTTTTCTGTTTTGAAACTGAAAAAAAAATCGAGACAGCTAAGAATTATCACTCAAGCTTAATAAAAATATCAATCAAGCATAAGATGTTTTATATTGTGTTTAACTTATGATCTACTTAGCTTGCCATCTTTTTATTAGTTGGTATGTAGGTGTTGTTGTCTTTTTAGTTAAAGCGAATAAAGAAAACATGAAAATAAAAATATAAAATGCATTCACTTTCAGTATTTTTTATTTATTTATCAGGAAATGTAGTAAGGCTTTTTTTTACTCTGAAATGATCTATTCAAAGTTGTTTTTACCTATATAAAACGTATGTAATATATATACACATAGTTTTCTTCCAAAAAAAAAAAAAGAGTGATGTGAAGTAAAATATAGAATGATATTTATGTTTTTTTTTTTGGTTATTCAAAATAGTCTCATATGATTCATTACGCTGCTGGGAATGATTTAAAGCAGTAAGTAATTTAAATATCCTTATATATATATATATATAATCAATTCTTTATTTTCTTTATTGCAGATAGTCTTAATGCGTTTCTAATTTTTTATCCCACTTCAATATTATTTTATATTTTCTTAGTTGAATGTTATCAATATAGGGGATTTCTTTAAACAAACGGTAAAATAATTTTATGAGATAACAGCCTTTCCATTTCTGAATTAAGATATATTATTAAAGAAGTTAATTCTGCCAAAAAAAAACAAACAAAAAACTATTTCCATCATATTTATAGAGAAAAAATACTTATGGTCTCTAGCATAGTTAATATGCATGGCAGTTAGCCTAAATGATTACATTCCTTGTAAGAGCTTGGTCTGTTCATTTTTATGATTTTGATAATACTCAAAAAGTAACGTAATATGTAATTTAGTACTATAGAAAGCTTTAAGTGTAGATATTATGCTGCATATAATTAGGATAATCTATTATTATTATTAAATGTAATGAAATGTGGTATAAGTATATATGCACATGTTAAGGAAATAAAATTTAATTATATAATTTCAGATATTACCAATAACCCTAATACTCCTCACCATTTAAAGGATTCAATTTTATTTTATTAATGCACACACACACACACATATATATATATATATCAAAACTACAATTAGATAGTAGTACTAAGTAAAGAAAGGCTCCTTTTATGTATAATTTATATGTATCAATTTTAGTTATTTTTTCTAGCCATCTTTTAATATTATCATAAATGAATAATGAGCTATTATTATGTAAAGGATAAAATAAGGATAAAAAACAGTTCATACTCCTGCAACATGGCAGACTGCAAGCCTGATCAGTAAGGTTTTGTGTATCGCTGTTATTTAAAATGGACTTTCGGAGAGATTTTGCCCTGCAATATGTGTCGTCAAGGCTATTTTAACCTTCCTTCACCAACTATTATCACATGAGTCTATTTCTCTGGATTGTATTGATTTCTTATTCACGTATTTTTAACTGCATCCGCTTTTTATATAATATCATCAATACATGTACATAAAGGATTTCTCTATTCAACTATATCACCATATTTAGTGAATCATTCTTTTGAAGTGGTACAAATAATTGTAATAATTGTAAAACTAATAATGTTAATATTGGTAATGCAGAAGATAGTTTATAATATTAAAAGTCAGTATTGTAATTTTATGAAATGAATTTTTCATGATCTGAATGAATCACAGTACTTACTGCTTAATAACAGTCACATTTTAAGATTAATACAGCTGCCTTCGAATTCTCTTCTTCCAAAGAAAATTGACCTAATAGAGAGTTGAAAGTTTTTTGAAGAGACAGATCATTGAGTTAAAAGAGACTGCATATGATTGGATTGTTGTGATTTTTAAAATTTTTTTTATTTGGAATCAGGATACATCAATGGAATCTGTTTAAATGGGCACATTTTATTCATTTTAGAACTTTCAAAAACAGGTAACTCTTTAATCTTTGGTTCAAAGTTATTGGGAAATAATTTTATTTATTTAGCATGTGGATTTTTTTAGACAATTTAAGTGCTATAATACACTTTTATAGATTCTAATAAAGAGATATATTCACTAATAGTTTTATTAAGACCTTCATTTGCTGCCATTGTAACCATAGTTTGTAAATCATTGACTGTCGTTTTAGGGTTTGTGTTTGCCTAATCTGCATAGTTATGTGGCAGCTAAGTTCATTTATTAACAAGATAAGTGTGATTACCATAGGTTGTCATGAATTTGTTCATCAGATTCCAATTGCATTTAGGAAGATTAAATTCAACTGATTTTATTGTTGGATCTGGAAAAAATATTTGTTTGGAACTTCATAATTGAAACTTTATACTTTAATTTTTCAATTGTACTTCTTTTGTTAAACATCAAAAAAGGATATGCTGATTTGAAATGAGTTTTAGGTGCTAAAACTATATCTTGAATTATTGGAAATAATATTATTGTTTTAAATTCAAATAGCCAAATAATATTGAATTGATTTGAGTATTACAAACATTACATAAGCAGATTTTTAACTATAAAGAAAAATGGACATATCTATACATAAACAATGGCTTCTAATAGATGTCATTATGTTTGGAGTAGGGATGTAAAAATATTACTTACAGGGGAGCTTACGAGTACAGATTTGCTGGGCAGATATTACAATATCATGCTAGTTGCATTAAAAATAGTTCATACTCTTATTGTATTGATACAAAATTTGGTGTTTTTTTTTAAATGGATCTATTGTTCATGTTAAATTTGATCTTATCCTTTACTACTTCCAAATGTGTGTTGAATATTCTTGATAAGGTTGAATCCTTTTGTACTTTTTCCAATTTTAAACTAGTTTCCAATTTCTTCTCAATTTATCATGACTGCTTTTGAATTGTCATATACTCTCACATACATGCATGCACACACATATATATTAAGTACATTATATTATGTGTGTGTTAAACTGGAAAAAAGTAATCCTATAATAATTAATAGCTGAACAAATACATATATGTGATGCCAACACAAAATTAATATTGATAGTAATAGCCTAAGTATTAAAAACTTATCGTATATCCAGAGTTTCAATTACAGACTTTTTAAAGCTTAAATGCAACTAATACACAGATATTCTTTATTTACATCTGCAAATTATCCATAATTCACATCTTTTATGTACTTCCCTTTTATGTTAAATGAGTTTTCATGAGATTGATAACTTCAGATCCATATTTGTTAATCAAAGAAATCTCTTTAACTCTTCTTCTCATGTTACTATTATTTTAAAGACAATATTTACCTGATGAATCAATATTTCATAAACCATATTAGTACATGAATATATAAAGCTAAATTAAGATATTTAATTTTAATTTTACTATTATGAATTTTAACTATTTGTTTTTCATAGAATTTGAACACTGTCTATTTTTGGAAAATATTACTAAAGATTTCTGAAGATCAGAAAAACTCACAAATACATATTTATTTATTTTTGAATGTTGATGCAATGAAAAGTGGAATGATAATCTTTAATGCATGGTACTTCTATCTATTTAAAATCAGCCTAAGGTTTTTCTGGTTCATGAATCCTTCATTTAAGTTCTTCATTAATAAAGATCACCTTTAAAATAATAATTAGAGCACTAGTTCTTTAATTTTTACATTTCATCCTGATTTTTTTGTTGTAGATTTATAGTAAAAATGATTTTGTACATATTGTAAACATTATACTTTATTTCAGTGCAATATAATCTAAAAATTTTAGAAGGAAATTTATTACATGGTGTGATAATCTTCATGTTTTATCACTTTTACCGCTACCCCATATTTCAAGTTTTCTATTCTTTTTTACTGTTTATTTTACTCCTTTAAACATTAATTCTTATTAAGCACATGGGTAGCACATAAATGCATATAAGGCTTTAATCTTAATACTATGCACCTTGAGTTCTTAATTTTACCACGAGAGGGACCTCTACAAATCTTAACACAAGATTACAACTTTATAAAGATAAGAGCATCTTTATAAAGTCATAATCTTGTGTTAAGATTTATAGAGATCCCTCTTGTGGTAAAATTAAGCACTCAACGTACATAGTATTAAGGTTAATGCCTTATATGTATTTACTCTTCTAACTTTTTTTTTCATGTGTCATAGCATCGGCCGGGACGCGAACCCACAACCGTCTGCAAACAACTACTTGCTTGCAAGGTGGCTGCGATGACCTCTCGACTAACAACGCTTGACATTTACTCTTTTAACTTTTTCCAACAAAATATAATCCACATTATTATGAATTCGTAGTAGTATACTCTCAGTAATCTCTTATCGATTTTGGCAATATTTTTTTTTGTCAAAGTTTGCTTTTGTATAATTCAAAATAGTATTCTGCTTAGCATTCTTTTTAATTTCAAATTTAATTATTCTTTGATTTGGCTGCCATTTTCTGTTGTTGTTTTTTTGCCATTTTTTATACTTTTTTGGATTAATATTTATTAAGATTTTTTCTTTATCTTTTTACTAAACTTCCAATCTGTTTTGTCTGTGTTTATTGATTATCTTTTTTTATCACATTGTATTTTGCCATATCCCATTTTTTTTATGCATATGGAACTATTCTATTGGCTTTTCAACATTTTTATTTCTGGAATAGTTTTTACTGTTTTTTTTTTTGTGTGTGATCTAATCCTTTCTACACTATTTTTTTCTCTGATATATTTTCCTTGATTACTTCCTCTAAGTCTTATTAATATTTTCCATTCTAGAATCTAGTTCCTTTTTTTGTCAATGTTTTTTATGAACATAGGTTTTTTTTTCTCTTCTATTTCTGCTTTTTCGGTTTAATCCGTAAATATTTTTTATTTTAATTTCTTGTGTTTCACATGATATTTTTAATTTCTGAACTAGGACTTAAAACTATATCTATCTTTGAAATGAAAAACATTAGTGTACTGCAATAACCATGTTATCTATTATATTCTTCATCATGCCATTATGTGATGTTTGTGTTTCTTTTCTGATCTTCTTCTTGAATATGTTGCAAATTATTATAATTGTATTATATAACAAATTATCATTTTTTTTCTCCCAAAAGCCAGATATTCTTTTCATAACTTCTTTTCATCCTCTATTACCATTTCCAATCTAAGAATTCTAATGCCCTATTGCAATATTTATAATGATTGAACACAATATTTCATTAATAGTTAGCGAAAGATTAATGCAAATGTATTCCATATTGTCATTTATACGATTACTAAATAAAGTAATCAAATAGCTCAGGAATTTATAAGAAGTTCAAGTATTAACATGACAGAACTAAGTACAATATGTGAACCCAAAACTCCAGAGTTTGCCACTCAGCTATTGACCCAATTACACAGGACACTTGATTTACTGTAATAGTAAAATGATCTGTCCTGAATCTATCAGTTTTATTTCCATGATTGTTTATATCATATCCATGAATTTTTTTTTTCTTCTACCGAGTAGATATTCTACATCCATAACTGTTTCTAAATCAGATGAATTTAAAGTTACTTATTTTTGAAAATTCATTCAGCATATTTTAACTTAACCAAAAAACATTACTTTTTGTATTATTCTACTTTTTATTTCAGAATAAATCTCATGTGTCAGATGTTCACAATGTTCACAAATTCCAAGATCCTATATGTGATTATTAATTAAAAATTGTTTTTTTTTTGATTACCTGAATTGTCAGTTTATCTTAATAAATAGGCGAACTTTGTCTTGCCTGGTCATTTTTTGATGTAGGATAAGATTCATTGTTAAAGTTGTATAATATTTTATTTGCATTTATTTTTTAAAAGTCAGCACATCAATATTCATCTAATCAATATAATTTGTTCTAGGAGAACTTAAAATCAGACCATTTCTAATTATGGTTAAGAGAATTTTTGTATGCATTGTTCCTATCAATTGAGGATTGTTGTTGAAGAGGATTTTCTGATTTTTTTGCCATCCACTTTCAAAACTTTGATTATTTTTTAACCTTTTTTTTTTTATCAGATGTAATATCTGGGTTTTGATCCTGCTAGCCGGAAGATTATTTTTGCTTAACATTGCTTATTGTTATTCATAGTTAATCATGCATCTCATTCCTTTTCCATTGTACATCTACTGAGAACTCTATCTATAACTGAGATTAAACCCAACCTACAATTAAGTGTCATCACTTGGTTTTGTTTTAATTAAATGATTAGATGCCTGTAATATCACATGTTTTTGGGTTCCACAAGTCATTGATTGACATGTAATTTTAAAAATCGTTAGCTCCAGAATCTGTGATTTGTATTTTGCTAATCTGCTTAGGGCATACTAGATTGTATTGTTAATTTACTGGTTTTTGGCAGCACAAACATGTAAACATATATATATAACTAAAAAGTGAAAATGAATTGCAATGGACGTATTACTAGAAAGAATGATAACAAGTGGACAGTTAAAATCTTAATCTGGATCCCCAAGACATTAGAAAAGGCCTAGGAAGAGACCTCATGCAAGATCAATGGATGAAATAAGAATGGCCATGCAACATGGAGAATATTAATTATAGATTAGAAAAAATAGATAAACTTGGAGAAATTTTCATTTTGCATTGAGTCAATAATGATTGAAAATGATATTTATAGAGAAAGAGTGAATAGCAGATTTAATAAGGGTATTAAGTGAATCATAACTCAGTGTCTATCTCTCACTAATAATAATAGTATATCATATTATATTTGGATTTATTTTTTAAATCTATTCAGTGATAATCACCTGGCTATTTTTTATTGTCATGGGTTTTTTTCTTCTTGTAGCTAGGAATACTACGAAGCTTATTATGGGTTGATTTACTGGGGGAAAAAATCATTAATATATAATATATATGTATATAAATAAGAAAATATGATGCAACTTCTCTCGTATGTGTACCAATGCCTCTCATATGTGTGCACATATGTACTATAAACCAATTTATAATATCTATGCATATAAATAAGAAAATATGATACAACTTCTCTCATGTATGTACATATATATCAACGCCTCTCATATGTATGTATATGTGTACTATAAACCAATCAAATGACATGATTTATCAGCACGCTGCATATATTCTGAAGCTCATTGTAACATGATTATTCTCTAGTATTAAAATTCCAGAGTATATTCTCTCATTATATGCACGTAATTTAGAGTTCAACTTATATATTTACATTTCTCAAAATATGAGATTCGCCCTGATAAGTTAAGAAATTTGATTGGTTACATATATATGTAAACATTTATTTGGAATTAGTTCGTGTATACATCATTTTATTATTTAATATGAACGTTATATCAATGTTACGGCTGGATTACCGCCATTTGAAAACACTGTGTTCTGGATAACGATAGGTTTGATTCAGTTGAAATATCAGCATATTGCCGGTATTGAATACAAGCAAGAACGTGCATATATACTGCAACTTTTATCCGTTTAAAATCTTCAATTTATATATGTATATTAATTTATAGATATATAATAAATTGTCCGCAGAATTTTTAAACTAATCAGTAAAATCTGAAGTATAAAGGTGGATCTCAAAAAAATGTTTTCTATAATTTAAAATTAGTAAAATAATTTAATTATTTACGCCAAGGCTGATAGTAATTTGTAAACTTTTTAAATTTCTATTTGACAGGCATCTGGGGTTCAATAGAAGGTTTACTCTTTAATATTCTAAAATTGATTTGAGGTGTATAGAATTATCTTCATGTTTGAGTTTATATTTTCATGTTCTTATCGAAATTATTTTACAATCAAACTATAATTATTTACTTAATTTCTTAAGATTAGAAAGAACTTTTCACTAACAAACACTATTGTTCTTTAGTAAATAATACATTTATACTAAAAGAAAAGGTGCAAATTTAAATGTAAACTTTTTTTTCCCCTATAGAATGGCTCATTATTTTATTTATTAATTTTGTGGAAAAATTAATGTCAGAAAACTTGAGAAATCCGTAGTGTTTGTGTGCAGTAGAGTTAAATTCTAAATCTTTTTATATATAATGAATATTAAAATAGGCAAAACTCTCTATACGTATTGCCACTCAGTGCAAGCCAGAGTAATCAATGGATGCCAGAAGGCTTGTGCATAAAATCCTAGGTGTAGTGCTCTCAGATCCAAGGCTTCTCATGCCAGAAACTAGTCTGGGGATATTGGATGAGTAGGCAATACGTATAGAGAGTTTTGCTGTTTTAATAACAGTTATAAGCAAGCATAAGAAATGGTGATCATGTGATGTTTATATAATGAATATGTTATTATTGCATGCAACACCACATAAATTCATTATATAGCTGATCCTTAGTGGAAAAATGCAGATTAGTATGTGTTAAACTTAATGATATTGGATCTTCAGATATATTCAGATTACATTTTGATTATTGTTTTGTAATTAATTAATGATAATATACAATGTTCATTGTAAGTTGTCATGTTTATAATTGTGTTGATAGTTTTCGTTACTGGATATAACTAAACTGAAAACGCTTGACTACCATCATATAACCAAGTTGCAACAACTTTGATTTATATATTGCAATCAATTTAACACTGTCCATTGGAAATGATTATCCATTTACAATGTTTTTTATAATCCACTATTGAGTTAAGATTTGAAAATATAAGTAGAAGTTCTGAAGGTGATTGTTGGAGCAATCAAAACTGTCAATATTGGATTGTAAAAAGCATTGTAAAAGTAATAACGAACTAAATGATATTAATATTATATGGATTTGGCAATACAATAAGAAAGATAAAGTTATACTATATCATAAATGATTATCCATGGTGGTAATATTATTAGAGATAGATAGTTACCCATATTCTGCTATAACTGTTTAGGAATGTTATTGGTTGTGGTAATTTTGGACCAGTAATATAATTGATTAAAATAAAGATTAATAATGCTAGTTTCAATCCTTTAATTCAACCTTTACGATTGGCTAGAAATTTTTTAAAAATAAGTTGCAATAGAATCTCTCCTCCCCCCTTCAAAAACGAATGTTTTTAGGTGATTTTTTTTTTCTAAAATGTTTAATTGTCAAATGTATTGTTTATTAATAGTTAGAAATTTTTACAGTATTTTATGTATATTTATGGTAGACTATGGTACCTTCTGTCATCACTCAGATCAGGGTATATACTTAGTTTAGTATCTATTTAATTTTTGGACTTCTAAATATATTTCTGGATCTATGCATTTATCTATATTTTATTTTACAAGAGTTTCTTCCTCAACCTCTAGGCCTGTGTTTTGAAATGTTAACTGTTGGTATATACTCTGAAGTAAATGTGAGGATGTCGAAAATCAAGCAATTCAAGATGTAGCACACCTTGACTTTTATGAGTTACTGCTTCCTAATTTGTAAGATATAGACCTTGAAATTATATTTTTATCATGCATTAATTCAAAACTTGATTTAATTAATGAAAAAAACTTTAATTCTTAAATAGACTGAAATATAGATGTTATATTATTTACCATATTGAAATATAGATGATAATGATATTTATCTACTATGGATGGAAGTCAGTTCTCAATTTACATAGCAGAATCCTGCTTTTCACATAGGCAGCAGTTTTATGCAGGTTATTCCAGAATTATTAATTTTTTTAAAAACAATTGAAATGAAAAATACCATTTTGCAGGGAAAACTTACACTCCAAGTAATTCATGCACAATATTTCATTTGAGGTGACACTGCCAATAATTTGGCTTACTTCACTCTCCTCCAGCTATCTTTAATATTATGTTGACAGTTGTGCATTATTTAATGTTAAAAACTGGTATTAAAATGAGTATTGATTGAAAATATTCTGAAGATGTTAGTAGTCCACATATTAAAACTACAAATGAACCAACAAAAACCTAAAGCATTGATGAGTGATAAATTATTTTGTCTTGGATATATAAACAAACTTGTAAACTCTTCTTTGATTGTTGTTAGCAATGCACACAAAAATTGTATTTTTCCATAGTTTTTAAAGCATTTATGATTGTTTTTACAAAATATTTGCATAATAATTATTAAAAATAAATATATTCCTGCTTACATTGATATTTTTTAAAAAAAATATATGTAGTTTTAAAAATATAAGTGAAGAAATTTGAAGTAATGATAAAAATGAAACTACCGTCATTATGCTCTGTCAAACACTACTGAAACTTTGTGATATTTTAGTAATTTTAACTGCAATTTTATATTTTAGAACTGAATTATTATCACTTTGTGATGACTTAATAATAATTCATTCATATTTAAAAATGAAATTTACTTTATATTTTTTTTTCTACATTTGAAATTTTAAATTGATTTTTTTAATGATGTTTTTTGTTTCTAAACTTATATTTCTAACAAATGTATTGAATTCTAATATAAAATAAAGGGTTCACTATTGCCAAACTCTCCATACAGTAGGTCTACACAGTGCAAGTCATAGTAATCAATGGATGCAGTAAGGTTTGTGCATAAATTCACCATTGAGTGCATACTCATGAGTAGTTTCAGCTTTCATCAGTGAGAAGTCTTGGATCGGAGAGCACTGTGTCTAGATTTTAGCATCTAATGCAATCTTCCAGAAGTCACCTTTTACCTTTTTTCACTGATGAAAGTTGCAAGGTAGTTAGAGGATGTTGATTGGGTAGGCATTACATGATTTTATTCACAAACCTTAACATCCATTGACTACTGTGGCTTGAACTGGGTAGCATTCCTGTATGGACAGTTGTCACAGTTTAACAGCTTGTGTAAGAATTGGAAATGATGACCATGTGATATTTTAATAGTTAAATATTAAAATCACATGTTCAGCATTTGCAAAAATTTTCAACAGGAGAACAATAGAAATTCAAACCTGTTGAAGGATTAAATAAAGAAACTGTCACAAATAACATCATGAGCTATGCAACTTTTTTTATGAATTTCACATTGTCAAATTTTTATAATTCTAAATTAAATTTAAAACATTTTTTCTTCCCTTAAATATTAATTTTTTTAAAGCTGATTAAAGAAACATAGCTATTTGTATACTTACAACAATTAAAATACTACACAGGGCTCCTAGCTTTTTATTTTTATTTTTAATATCATTATTACCTTTCCTCTAAAGTTTTATTGGCAAAGTTATTTTTTAAATATATGCAACATTCATTGTTTGATATGTCATTATATTTAAAGGTAACCATTTTAATCATGTTGACATCTTATCAAGTAAATATCTAAAAAAATACAACCCTTTTTTGCACTTTTTATAGTTCTTTTTATTCAATTATCAGACAGTTTCGACTGTATAGCAATCTTCTTCAGAGCTATAAAATTCAATAGCGTTACATTATTCCTTTTTTATTTATGCAGATATACAAAAAATGTTATTTCAATTTATAGACATATATAAATAAATACTTTTTATTTATTCACATTTTATTATTCTGAATTTAGGAATACTCCAAACAATGTAGTTTTAAGTGTATACAATTATAATTTTTTTAATAAATATTGATATATTTATAATTTTTTCTGACAAATGAATAATTTTATTAAAGTGATTTTGGTTGTGATTACTTTGTTGGAAGTATTACTAAGAGTACATACATAAATTTGCATTAATTGGCATAAAATCTTGATGATTCATGTAACCTGTGAAATTTAATGTTTCTCTAATAAATTTATTATCAGTCCTATAATAACTGCATTTAGAAAAAGAAGGCATGTTATAAATTGGAGTTATAAATTTGAAAGAAAAACATGGTAGTATAGGAACTAGAACAGCTGACCTATGACCTCAATTGCTGTACAACATTTACTGTATCCATATTTTGACACATCTTGCAAATTCAAGTGGGGTAGAGTTTGAAATCTTTTTCAGATTATAACTAGACAAACTTAATGTAATTTGTAGCTAGCTAAACCAGTTAATTATCCAGTTATTAGAGAGTAAGTGAATGTTTAGTTATGCTAGAAGAACAAGGAAAGAAAACAGTAGATTTTAACCACTTAGCTCAGTGTTACCACTTGTGATGTGAATTATACTTTGCCTTTCATAGGTCTTTTTTTTAAGTTTTATAAAGCGGCTCCTGCTTTGAAGATAGCTGTTTAATGTCTGTTTTGTAAATTTACTTTTTTAAAAAAATATTCAGTCTTTGTTTACTAACGAAACATCTTTAATAGATTAATTTTTACAGATAGAAGATAAAAAAAACGAAATAAATAAAACTATATCGCTTAAATATCCAGGATATTTTAAAGTTGGCATGAGATGGATCCTCCTCACTGATGAAAGCCACAAGTGAGAAACTAGTCTGGGGATATTGGATGAGTAGGCACTAGGTAGGGATTTTATGCACAAGCCTTCTGGCAAGTATTGATTACTCTGGCTTGCACTAAGCAGCACTTCTGTATGAAGGGTTTTGCCTGTTTTAATAACAGTTATGAGCAAGCATAAGAAATGGTGATTATGTGATGATATATTGGATTAACAGTTTCCACTCTCACAGATTAGTTGCAGCAATCATGTGGAATGACCTACTCTGTTTTCCGCCTACTGGAATTTTACTTGTGGGGCTAATGAAAGTCATGGTATATAAGGAAAAGATTTGAAATGCTCTTACTTGCATAATGACAGAAATCTTGGAATGTGTTTTCAGGAAATGAGAGTGATATCTTCTGGTGCATAGGAAGAGATGTCAAATGTATAGAGAATATTTTGTAAATATTTTATGACAAATATTGTAACGGTCAGAAATGTGTGATTCGTTAACATAGTGCATAATTCGACCACCACACAGAACTGCAGCACCATCTAGGTAGCGAAGCCACCAGTAGTACTGAGTTCGAACATAGTTTATCGGTTCCACAATACAATCTACGAAACAACGCATATGATGCTACACTAGTAAATATTTCTTTAAGCACGGGGGTCAGGGAGATGCAAGAGAATCAAGAATTTTATTTCGAGTTAGCCAATAATAACATTAATATCAAACATTTATATTTAAAGAATCGAGGAAACATATTGAATGGGTATCGAATAAATAAAGATGTGACGGCAGACGTATAGTTTGAAATTATTTATTTAAAACATTTTAATAATAAATCATTTAACTAATAATATTTGATAAGATTTAAAATATCAGTAGCGGGATTTTCCGATACTGTTAGATATTAAAGAATACATTTATTTATATAGCTGACGTAATCTAGCTGCCTAAATTCTCGAGCAAGTATTTCAAGAGCATGCCTTCAGAATTTATATCTTTGCAATGCAAGAGTCTAAATTAGGATTTATAATAGTAGTGGTAGACATATTTTTTTAATTAAATAAGATATTTATAAATTACTATGGACGGACATTTATTTGAGAGTGAGTTATGTCACTAATGCCGAGACGGAGTTATACATTGAATAATAAAGTTAATATGAAGAAACACGTGGTACGTCTAGAAAGGAGATATGAAGGTGGCAGTATATTCAAACTGCGAAGCCGTGAATGAGTTTAAAACAACGGGCTGGCATTTGCCATAGGCCCAAAAGGTAAGGTGTCACATAAGCATAATTAGGGGCAAGTGGTTCATGCCACAGTTACCTCCTAACTGTGTGACTGTCGTCAAGCCCTACAGGAGCATTTATTATGTCCGCTTGTGTAGGACGACTGGGATTAATTTCAATCCTAAAGAATCCGGAGTATTCAAGGCTTGTAATGGGTCATCGCGTCTCTAAAACGTAACACATGTATAATGTACAGACCATTATACTAAGATTTAATATATTTTATAACTCGGCCCTACATCATTAACTTTTTAATAAAGAACGTTTATGACTCTCAAAGAAATGCAATTTACGGAATTATTAATTAAATTTTAATAAAATATAAAAACAATAGGTAAACTAGGGGAGTATTAATAACTAATATGTCAGCCATTTGTTAAGTAGTAGACCCCTGCATTACAATAAATGAGGCATTGAATGCATGTTGATTTATATGAAAATATTAAATAATTTATGGAAGTAAATATTAATGAGGATTTGACACGCATCCACTGTTTCAAGCAATCATGGATTTATATTTAGAAAATTATGAGCATGCTATAATTAGATAATAAAATGTAAATTTTAGAAATATGTACCCAAGAAAGATAGAATTAGGCAAGCTAGATTATTAAAGAAATTTACAGAATGAATTAATAATTAAATTCAGTATTACAGATTATAATTTTACAAGTTATAGTTTACAAGTTATATAGAGTGAGCTATAGCATGATTATTTAGAATACTCTAGAGAATTTGGATACAGGTATCTGTTTATACGAAGTTTTCAGATTCAGTAGCAAATTGTTCATGATTTCAGAAGTAGCAGTTATTTCCAGCATTCAGATGATTCATTTAATTTAATAGCAGCAGCAGTTTTTTAATTGTTTGGGGCAGCAGATCCTTTTGGTTGATTTGTGGATGGCACATGTGTAGGTTCACAGAATATGATTGACCATCTCCAGGGAGAATAGTCGTTGGCACTTTCTACTCAAACATACTGGGGTAGGTCAATCAATATATATCTGGAGACTCTCAACTGATCGAGAGCACAGCTAAAGTTTAACTGAAAGTTCTGAGAAAGTCCAAAATGTCCTCCTTTCTAGATCTTATCTTTTAACTTTTGTTATATTTTATTTTTGGATTCAATCATTTGCCCCGAGGATAATCAATACATTCTTATACATTTAATTTATATAGAAAGCTGATTTTCTAATGTTCAATTTTATTTTTACATTTAGATTTTAGAATTAAATATTTTAGGGAATTTTTCTTTTTAATTAATCTATTATCTCTCACCGACCTTTACTTTTAAAATTTCAAATACAAAAGGGAATATACGATTATTTTACTTTTATTTAGATTATGATCAATTTTGTAAAATTATTATTAAATAAGAAATTTCAACACAGCAATAAATAATGAACTTTATAATTTAAAATAAATTGTTAAAATTATATATATTTAAATAACTAAAAGAGAAATACAAACTATATCATTTATTTTTATTTATTGTTTTAAATTTTGTTATCGAAACGTGTGCGTTTACAGTGAATTTTACATATATTTGGACATTTTGAATATTGCCACACACACAATTCGATACCAAAAAGTTGAAATTTGGGTAGGATAGAGTGGTGAGTGAGAGACGATAGAAAAAGATGAAACTTAAGATTCGAATGCGAATCTTACTGTTTCAATATTTTGTAAATAAAGGTACATTTAGTTTTAATTTTTGACTTTTTCTATTTCAAGATAACTTTTGGGACATTCTGTATATGTAAATCAGCAGATCTCACCAAACCTTATCCAACCATGAAGTGATCAAATAACTCACCACACTACATTTAGTAAATTAAAAAATAGATTGCAGTATAGTGGATTTGTTTAATTATTTTTTTGCTAGACAGAGCTTGGTCAGGTTTTTATTTTTTTCATTTTAGAGATGATAATAGAAGAACAATTGAAATCTTTAACCGGATTCCAAGAGATTGTAAAAGACCCAGAGAGTGACCACTTGTGAGATGGATGGATGAAGTAAGAAAGTGTGCAGGAATGATGTGGAAAAGAGAAGCTAAAGATCAGAGAAGATGAATTGAACTTGGAGAGACCTTCATCATGCAATGTATTGATAATGATTGATGATGATGATTTAATTTCCATACCAAGTTATTATTTCATACAGCTGTATATATATAACTAAAAAATTAAAATAATTACACTGATCAGTTTAAACATGAAAATTAAAATTATAATATAAACAAAAGTAAAATATAATAAAGCAGTTATTAATAATAAATTGAGGTGGCACATTAGCATATATATTTACCCCGTTCACTCACACACATTTCTTCAAAAAATAAAATTTACTGTACCAAATTTAATTTAATTTTTTTTTAAAAAAGCAAAATTCTGTCTAATTGCAGTTAAATATGTTCCAGGCAATATTTTATTTCAATATATATATATGTAAAATAAATAAAAATATCCGTTAATTAAAAATAATATTGTAATTATAATTGAAATAGTATTTTTAAACGGTTTATAAACAATTAAAACAATCTTTAAATCCGCAGAAGTACTTTCGGTTACTTTCAAACCTGCCTCAACTGCTATTAAATTCAAAAACTAAAAGCGGAAGCAAACGTCATCAATTCAAATTCCACGAATCTCGTATTTTAATGTTAGAAGCTTGTCGATTTATCAAATGTGTTTTATTCCTGTTTATAAAAATTGCCTCTTTAATTTTTCTTTTATTATGGTTTCTCTCTTCATGAAGAATTTTCACATTTTCAAAATTAAATTTAAATTTATGTTTACATTTTTTTCATGATCAAAGAAAACTGAAGAAGATATTAAATCACCATTATTTTTATTTTTACACGCTTATATAACATCGTATTCCTTCAATCTTTTCTCAATGTTGCACCTAGATTCACCTATATATGATAGCATACAATCACATAAAATTTGATAAATGACATTACTTTTTTGCTTGATAGGTATGACATCCTTAGAATTATTAACTAATTTGTTAATATTGTTTGGAACGTAGAATGAAACATTAAATATATTCTTATATAAATCCTTAAAAAATTTTACTTGTGGATTTGAAATAAATGGAATAGATATCCATTTTTTATTATTAATCTTCATTTCTTTTAAATTATAATTTTTTTTAAATTGACTTAAAGTATTGTTTATTTGTTCCATTTACTTTAAGTCAATTTAAAAAAAATTATAATTTAAAAGAAATGAAGATTAATAATAAAAAATGGATATCTATTCCATTTATTTCAAATCCACAAGTAAAATTTTTTAAGGATTTATATAAGAATATATTTAATGTTTCATTCTACGTTCCAAACAATATTAACAAATTAGTTAATAATTCTAAGGATGTCATACCTATCAAGCAAAAAAGTAATGTCATTTATCAAATTTTTTGTGATTGTATGCTATCATATATAGGTGAATCTAGGTGCAACATTGAGAAAAGATTGAAGGAACACGAATTGTTATATAAGCGTGTAAAAAATAAAAATAATGGTGATTTAATATCTTCTTCAGTTTTCTTTTGATCATGAAAAAACATGTAAACATAAATTTAAATTTAATTTTGAAAATGTGAAAATTCTTCATGAAGAGAGAAACCATAGTAAAAGAAAAATTAAAGAGGCAATTTTTATAAACAGGAATAAAACACATTTGATAAATCGACAAGCTTCTAACATTAAAATACGAGATTCGTGGAATTTGAATTGATGACGTTTGCTTCCGCTTTTAGTTTTTGAATTTAATAGCAGTTGAGGCAGGTTTGAAAGTAACCGAAAGTACTTCTGCGGATTTAAAGATTGTTTGAATTGTTTATAAACCGTTTAAAAATATTATTTCAATTATAATTATATATATATATATATTCAGGCTGCAGAAAGGAGTTTGCTATTAACTGAAAGGAGACCCTTTGATTCCTCTTGGAGGCCTTAAAGGAACCGAGCAGGGCAAATTCCTAATGTCCACTCCATACGTTCTTGTCATTGCAGCTGTTATTACTATGTGATTATTCATATAGTATACGAACATGGATGGGCTGCTCACCAACATGCATTAGCCAGCGTGGTGAGTTTATTGGCTCTTTACCTCTGAGTTTAAGATCAAGAAACACCATGGTCTTTCTTCTCAGTGCCTGATAAGGCAGAGTGAATGTTTGTGTAAATGATAAATATTTTTCCAATACATATATACAATTATGACAGACAAAAATAAATCATGGCCCTTATTCCCAGGAGGCTGTAAAGTCACCAACCATGGCAGCGGTTGGTGGCCGAAGGCGGAGAGTGCTAAGAATCCCCTGATTGTGGACCCAGGCTGCCATTTGATGACGACTTTTTATTTAGGTACTTACAACTGCAGATCACTTTCAAGTGAAGGAAGATTGCAAGAATTAGAAGAAGAACTGTCTTATATTAAATGGGACATTATTGGACTTTGTGAAGTTAGAAGAAAAGGAGAAGAAACAATTGATTTAAAAAGTGGACATATACTCTATTATAAAGGCACACATATTGGAAATACAAGTGGAGTAGGATTCATTATAAATAAAAAGTGGAAGAACAATATTGTGGAGATTGATGGTGTATCGGACAGAGTGGCAAGATTAGTTATACAACTTAATAGCAGATACCAAATGCAGATAATTCAGGTTTATGCCCCAACAAGTTCTCATAGTGATGGGTAGAAGATTTTTATATGGATGTACAAAAGGCTTTTGATCAGAGTAATCAACATTTTAAAATTGTTATGGGAGACTTTAATGCTAGAATTGGTAGACAAATGAAAGACGAAATTGCTGTAGGTAATTTTGGTTATGGTAATAGAAATGAGAGAGGACATAGACTTGTGAAGTTTGCAGAAAAAGAAAAACTTTATATTATGAATTCATTTTTTGAGAAAAATGTTAAAAAGAAATGGACATGGAAGCATCCAAATGAAGGTACAGCAGAATTGGATTATATTTTGACTAACAGAAAATACATATTTCAAGATTGTAATGTTCTTAATAAATTTAACACAGGAAGTGATCATCGATTAATAAGGTGTAAGTTACGTGTTAATGTAAAACTAGAGAGACAAAAATTATTAAGAAAAACAATATTTACAGTTGATATTCCTAATCTTCAGAAACATTCTAATGAATTTAAATTAGAACTTACAAATAGGTTTCAAGTGTTAGGAGATTTTGAACATGATTCAGATTTGAATGAAATTAATATGAAAATAACTGATACACTTTTAAAAATGGCAACAAACATAGCTAATAGAAAAAAGCAGCAATTGACTAATAAAATTTCTACTGAGACTAGAGAATTTATGAAGAAAAGAACGAATATGAAGATATACAAAAATGATGTATTAAAAAGAATTGAATATCTCGAATTTTGTAAAATGGTACGGAAAAGAGTTGAAAATGTTATAAGAAAGTATAACTGTGAACTAGCAAGGAAAGCTGTAGAAGAGAATAAAAGTCTCAAGAGTGTAAAATAACATTTTGGTATTGGTAGGAAATTTATATCTGCAATAAGAAAAAAAGATGGAATTATTACTAAAAAGAGCGATGAAATCATGAGATGGGTAGAAGACTTCTATCAAGAATTATATAGTAATAAAGAACAAGTACCTCCTATATCTATTACATCTTCCGAATTGCCCATAATTTTAAATGAAGAAGTGAGACATGCAATTAAGTGTATGAAGAAAGGAAAGGCTCCAGGAAATGATGGAATTATAATTGATATATTAAAAGAAGCAGGTGAAGAAATAGAAACAATTTTAGCAAAGTTATATACCAAATGTCTAAATGATAAAGATGTACTGGAAGATTGGAAGAATGCAGTAATAATATTAATATTTAAAAAAGGTGATAAAGAAGATATTAGAAATTACAGACCTATCAGCCTTTTATCAGTTTTATATAAAATTTTTACCAAGATAATTACAACTCGTCTACAAAGAACTTTGGATTTCCACCAACCAAGAGAACAAGCTGGATTTAAAAGTGGTTTTAGTACAATAGATCATATCCAGGAATTGAGAGAAGTCATAGAAAGGACAAACGAATATGAGTTGTCATTATGTTTTGGACTTGTAGATTATGAAAAGGCATTCGATTCTATACACATTTCTCCAGTGATTAAAGCATTGGATCATCAAGGTATAGATCCAGGATATTGTCATATTTTAAAGAATATTTATAAAAATGCAACAGCAACAATTAGATTACATAATGATACTGGAAAAATCAACATTGAGAAAGGTGTAAGACAAGGTGACTCCATATCTCCAAAACTCTTTACAGCAGTGCTGCAAGAAGTATTTTGTGGATTAAAATGGGAAACTAAAGGAGTGAAAGTAAATGGAGAGTATTTAAGTCATTTAGATTTCACAGATAATGCAGTTGTTTTTGCAAATAATGCTTCAGAGCTGCAGGAAATGTTGCAGGAGTTAGCAGATGGAAGTAGAAAAGTAGGACTAAAGATAAATGTTAAAAAGACTAAAGTAATGTTTAATCGATTTGCTCAAAATATGAAAATAAAGATTGATTATGAAGAATTAGAAGAAGTTAACAGTTACAAATACCTATGTCAGATTATTAATACAGATGGAAACATAATGGAGGAAATTAATCATAGAATTAAACTTGGTTGGAGTGCTTTTGGTAGAAATAACTTGATACTAAAAGGAAATATGCCTATGTGTTTGAAAAGGATGGTTTTTAACAAGAGTGTTTTTAACAAGCATGTTTTACCAGTTCTTACTTATGGATCTGAGACTTGGACACTTAATAGAAGAGCAATACAGAGACTTCAGACCACTCAAAGGAGTATGGAGAGATGTATGTTGGGAGTAACAAGAAGAGATCGAAAACACAATGTATGGGTAAGACAACAAACAGGTGTTACTGACCTTATTGAAAAAATTAAAAGATTGAAATGGAGTTGGGCTGGACATATTGCAGAAGAGATGATAATAGATGGACAACTGAAATTTTAAACTGGATTCCAAGAGATTGTAAAAGACCCAGAAAGAGACCACGTGTCAGATGGATGGATGAAATAAGAAAATGTGCAGGGGTGTTGTGGAGAAGAGAAGCTAAAGATCGGAGAAGATGAATTAAACTTGGAGAGACCTTCATCCTGTTGTGGATTGATAATGGTTGATGATGATGATGATATATATATTCATAAATCTATACTATCTTTAGTTGTTTTGATGTTTTTAAGTATGTATTGACTTTACAAATTTTTTAATTTTTAGATTATGCTTATAAAACATTTTATTACATGAAATACTGTAAATCAAATTTGGAAAAAATAATAAAGTGAAGACTAAAATACATGTGTTTTCAATACAAGCTTAAGGAAAACTATTAAAAAACATGATCATGTATGGAGCTCTAAGAAGGAAAAATGGCTACTACCATATTATAAAATTTATTAAATTAATGAATTTCAATGTTGTTGTTTTTTAAATATCATGTACAGACTGCCAAGATGGACAAATGGATGATATCTTATCATAAGATTTATTATATTTTCAAATGTAATGTGTTTTTTTTTAATCTGCTTAATTTTTTTTTTTTATTATACTTTTTTTTGGTGGGGGGAATTAACCTATAAGTAAAAGAGTGTATACTGTCACAGTATATATCTTGGCTTCACTATATATGAATAAATAATTTATTTCTGATATTATTAAAAGAAATTGGAAATTAGATTAGTCTTGACATAAATTTAAAACGTAAATTAAAAAAAATTAACTTTTAAAGTGTAACTCAATTAATTTCAAGATAATTGGAAGTAGACTGAATTTGAATTTGGATGGATGGAGATTAAAAAAAATACTCGTATTTTGTTAAGAAGGAAAGCTGTGGATTGGAAGAACTGGAATAAATTCAAGATTTTCACTGCAATTGATAAATAATATTTTAAAATGATCATTTTATACATAATGACTTCTGTGGTTTAATACAATGAAAGATTGGCAGACATATCAATTATATATGGCTGTAAATATTAGCCAGATTGTGTCATTTGCATGGCTAGAATGTCATTTAACTTTTTGATTGACAAACTGTTTAATTTATTTATATTGGTAGCCTTTGATAATTAATTCCATCATCAGATTTTCATTTGGATGGATGGTTGAAGAGTTGGAGTTTGGAGTGGATTGAAGCCTGTCCATTAAAGTATGAAGATTGGATACCATAATATATATCTGATCACTTATTACATATATGTGTAGAGATGATAATCTGGACCAACTGATGATTGCTGGCTTAGCATGAAATATGCATATAGGTGATTATTTATCTTTTCGACATATATGTGTTTAAGTGTATCAGTGTTATGAGATGGAGTGGAGAGTGGTGGGTCGTGTGAAAGTCTGTGCTTATATGTTCTGTATATTACATATATCGACATAGGTATATATATATAATAAGCCTGTATATCAATTATTATATACAATAATATATAAGGGATTCGAACTTAGATTTTCACACGACCCTATTACTGACCCACCTAATTATACACTTGTTGAAAAGATAAATAATCATCAATATACGTATTTCATGCTAAACCAGCAATCATCAGTTGGTCAAGATTATTATTTCCACACATAGCCAATCTCCATACTTTAATGGACAGGCTTCAAGCTACTCCAATCCACAACTCTTCAGCAATCCATTTCATTGAAAATCTGATGATGGAACATCAAAACCCTCATTATATATGTGCAGGTGTGTGTAAGCCTATACGGTGATTAATTTATATATCCAATAATGTAAATGTATGAATGCACGTCATTGATTGTTAAGATTTTTTTAAAAAAATTTTTTTAAATATTGTGTGTGTGCTTGTGTATGTTTTAACTGCATTATAAAAGGTTATTTGATTGTCAAACAATGACAATAAAATTTTATGTTTTTCTTCTACTGAGAATTAAATTACCCAGAGTTTTGAAATATAATTTGAAATGCTAAAATAAGTTTAGTAAAAATAAAGCAATTAGTCCTTGAATGATCACCAGTTAGAGACTAGTTTTAGTAGGAAGACAAATGTTCTCGGTAATAAGTATATATAGATACGAGTATATGCAAAAATATCTTAATTTTAATATTTTCGTTTGCTAGGTTTTACATTATTTGATTACTGTATTTTCCTACTTGAATTGTTGAATAATTTTAAAGTGATCGTTCTAACATATTGTTGCTTTTTTTAACGAAAAAAGAGAGCTATAATTTACATAAAATTTTAATGTAGCGAAAAGAAATCGCGACATATATGTTTCAGTCACATTTATTATTGCTATTTTAGAAATAAATATTTTTTTGGCGTCATTCGTATAAAATGTCAGACAAAATTTAAAGTAGTATATATATAACTCGAAGCAATAAAAATAGTATTACAATACAAGACATATGACTTTTTTTTTTTGCTTTTAATAGTTCAGACATATCTGCCAATTTTTTGTTTTGTTTTATGTTAATTCTGAACATAAAAGAATTTAATGTTAAAATAAATAAGCCTTTATATATATACACTCACTCATATTCTTATAGATGTCACTAAAACGCGATGGATAAATGTTTAGAACGAAATTAACAGCGAAACGTTAAATTTAAGATACGGAAGCCAATATTATCATTGTGCTGTGATATACATCCTATTACAACAACAAATTCATATGTATATACTCATGAACTCCAAAGAGAAAGTCAAGCGTTAGTAGCCGAGAGGTCATCGCACCCGCCTTGCAAGCAAGTAGTTGGTTGCAGACGGGTGTGGGTTCGCGTCCCGGCGATGCTATGACATATGAAACTCCAAAGAGAAAAAAAAAAGATCTAGAGATTAGTTTTGCAGTGACAATACTGATCTAAATGTGAACCAAAAATATGTCCATATGTAGAACATGACTGATCCATTTTTCTGTTTGATATTTTGCTGATGCTGTGTTTTTATTTCTTCAGATGATATTTTTCTTTCTGAAATACTTCAACACCATATTTTATAGCTCTTCAATGTATTCTAGTTTTTTTCATATCTTACGAATGGAATCTAAGAACATTGCATCTCTTTAGATTGTCTTTTGAGGTTTTTTTTTTTTTGCTCCCAAGAAAACTGTGCTCAAGTCCACCATAAAACATTCTTTTAGGAAATCTTACAATGTTCATTCGTTTTACGTATTTAGTCCAATGAACGTATGACTTTAGAATAGTGGATTCTATAGTAGTCCATTCAGCGAGTTGAAGAATGCATTGGTTAGTTTTTCTGATAGTTTTTAATGGTAGAATTGAAAACTAATCATGCCGACTATAATTCTACAAATTATTACTTCAGTATGTAAAATAACAGACTATTCAAAATTCGAGATTATTAACATAACGACATATATGTGTTCAAGTGTATCAGTGTTATGAGATAGAATGGAAAGTGGTGGGTCATGTGAAAGTCTGTGCTCATATACCCTGTATATTTACATATATTGATACAAGTATATAATAAGCCGGTATTTCAGTTATTACATAGTAGAGATGTCTGCCCATCCCTCATATATGTATTAAATGGATTATGTCCTGTACATGAGGGGTCAGATCGACTTTAGGTCAAAATGGGTGTGATGAGAATCTCGGCCTCAGAGTGCCTTTGAGCATTCCATCATCAGATTTTTAATTGGATGGTTGGTTGAAGAGTTGGAGTGGATTGAAGCCTGTCCATTAAAGTATGAAGATTGGCCACGTTAATATATATCTGAGCACTTATTGCATATATGTGTAGAGATGATAATCTGGACCAACTGATGATTGCTGGTTTAGCAGGAAATACGTCTATTGGTGATTATTTATCTTTTCAACATATATGTGTTCAAGTGTATCAGTATTATGAGACAGAGTGGAGAGTGGTGGGTTGTGTAAAAGTCTGTGCTCATATACCCTATATAATTACATAAAAAGAAAATGTAAATGTATATAAAAACAAATTTGAAACAGAAGTCAGCAAACAGTAATACTATTTGGTAGACGTTGATATTATTAGTGTTTGAAAAGTATTTAAATTATTTTACAATCTCTTCATGTTTCACAAATACTGAATACAGGATTGCTGAGTCTGATGTACTACATTTAAGTTATTTTATTTATCCCTAGATGTTTTTGCAAAACTGAAACCTGTAAAAGAGTCTCATAGTGCAGAAATATTACATACCTGAATTTGAATCTAGGCTAGGTGAATTTGCCTTTCAAAAGGCTTAAACTACTTTCATTAAGTGTTGCTAATCATATAACATTGGGCAGAAATAGGGTATCTACTTATTCTTATGTAAATGAGCAAAAGCTGGAAAGTTGTCCAAACTCTCACAATCCACCAATGGACAAGCCAATATATTGAACACTGATTTCATTGTTCTTATATCAGGTGTTTTTGATAGCTCTTCATCTTCGAGTGTGATATTCATTAAATAGTTTATATTATGGATATTTCTGAAGCTCACTTTTTCTCCACTGACAGATCTTTATATACATTTTATCTTTATTTATTTGTTTTGCTTTGTTTTTAATGACTTGCTAATATTATTTACATTGGTACTACATTAATATAAATTATGTGAAGGCATTTTTTTATTTTTTCTATGTATCATAGTGAACAGTTTATGAATAGATAGATCATCCTCAGGAAATAATGCTGATCTCAATGATTTCTAAATTAGTCAATTTATAAATCTGGTGAGCACATAACCCAATCTTAGAAATAGCTTAATGTTTATGTTTATAATTATTTGAAATAAAATAAACAATAGAAAGAAACTTATTTGAGACCTGCCGTTATTGTATATATAATACTGATAAATCTCAAGAAGGATCCCCTCAAGTAAAATCTATTTTTAATTCCCTTCTATTTTAAAATAAAATAGAAAATTATATTTGTAAGTATTAGAATTGATGTGCTAATTGGGAAAGAGGCACTTGTTGAGAGAAATAGATGAAATAAAGAAGCCTGTTGGTTTGCTGAGAGAAAATAGACTATGGATTGGAGAAACTGGATTACACATGGAGAAACTTTCATCTTATAGAGTATTAATAATGTTTGAAAATGATGGTGTTTTTGTTTTTATCTGGGTATACATGTCTTTGTAAAAAAATGTTTTTAAATGAAATCTTCAATGGCTTGAAGTTAATTATTAAAATTATCTTTTATTAAGTTATGCGTTGTGAATTCGTAAATCAGATATAGTTTTATGGCTGACAAACAATTAATTATGTTGTGCAATTTGAAGTTGTTATATCCCAAATATATTTTGTTAAAAAAAATCGTTTTGATGTGATTTTTATTTATTTATCATTTCAGTAATATATTAGTTTATAGATAATTACAAATTAATGTTTCAATTAGTTGAAGTAAATTAATTTAGTTAATTGCACAGAAGCAGAAGATCGGAAAGCAACAATGTGTCCCTGAAAGCAAAAAATAATAATAATTTGTTAACCAAGATTTGGATTGGAAAAAAAAAAATCTTTATAATATTAGATATCTGTTATGGTTCTCCTCTTTTCAATCATTTGCTGTACTGCTGCATCATGTTTGTTTTTTAGCATTTTCAATAAACAAACTATTCCACAAACTATGTTTTTTTTTTTTTTGTAAATTCTGGTTTATTATATGAACTATTGATTTTTACATCCTTATGTACATGAAATTATAATCTGTCTTTTGACCAGCTCTTATACTCATTTTCAAATAATATTTATTTTTTAACATATACATTTATCATCTCCTATTTATCGTTTCATCATTATATATCTATAAATGATTTTGCAAGAGTGTCTCCATTAATTCTAAGCATGAGCTTATGAATTGTTACTGCTTCCTAATTTGCAAGATGGACACTATGAAAATAACTTTCATAATTTATCTCTTAGCAATATTATTAACAATAATAGTAATCTACTTTTAAATATGGATGCAATTTTAAAATCAGTACTCAATTAAAGTACAGGAATATAAATATTAACATAATCTTTATTGATAAAGTATGTGGTTACATGGTTTATATAAGTTTAAATATATAATGTCTATTACATATATGCACATTATATTTTTGTTGGTCAGTGACAGCTGCTTTACAAGCAGTTGTCCTGGGTTAGCAGGTTCACTTCCCGGCTGATGCTATGACTCATGAGAAAAAAAATAGTACTCATTATAAATATTTGTTATTAAAATCATTTGCAAGAAGAATTATATACAAGTAGTGGAGGATTATTGTTAGATTAGTATTCAGTTGAGTGATTGATTTATTATATATTAATTTTTAAACAAATAACATATTTATCTACAGTTGATGCTGTTTTAATATCAGTATTCCATTTAACTTCATGAAAATGCATTTATATAGTTTAAAAATAATTTTAATAATTTGCCTGTTGATAAAATATAGCGCAATTTGGCACAAATTTTTTTTGGCAAAGCTCTGTAAAGAAGTTTAGGTATTTATAATCCTGCAACAATTAAAAATACTTCACAGGTTCCCAGTTTTATTTGGACTTGCCTTGTGCAAAGTTTTTTGCATTCTAATTTCCTTGTAAATCTTATTCTACAATATATCCAACAGCATAATCTCATGTGTGAATGAAAGCTGCATGTATGGAGAATCACCTTAAATTCAATAGTCACATCTGCAGGTCCAGGTTTGAATTCTAAGCTAATGCTATCACTGATCAGGGGAACAACACATGAAGAAATGAGGAGAATAATACTAATTAAAACTTTGTTTATTAATACTGATTAAAACTATGGGTTATTACTATTGTTAGTAATAACCCAAAGTAATACTAATTAAAACTTTGGGTTATTACTTACAATTGAATCTATTTGAAAAGATTAATATAAATATTGCTTTTTTTCTTCAGTCATTTAACATTTAGTGTTAGATGATGGATATAGGTCAACATTTAATTACTATTAAAATGTTATCATTATAAACTTTGATGCAAACAATAAGAAATATCCACTATCAAGAATATTAGTTTTTTAAAAGAAATACAAGTTGAATTTTAATATTTCGAAGAACATTTTCAGTACATGAATACATTTTTTTTTTTTACCCAAATTTGTCTTAATGATAAAAATTTTGTGAAGAATATTTTTGCTACCTATAAAATAAATATCTTTCAAAAGGAAAATTTATTCACAATCCATAAGAATCATTTACAAAAAAAAAAAGACCTTTATATATCAATCTCAATGGAGACCAGTTAACAAAATCAGAAGTTACACTTGTATACATAGAATAACCAATGCATTTCATAACACTTACATTAAGACATTAATTATCACCAGAAATTGAAGACATATAATTTCCCATTCCAGAAAATCATAGTGGTGATCCATTTACATTAATCTGATCATGTATAACACATATATGACAGTGTTAGTCAATTCAAACACATATAAGTTTGCTTAATTTACGAACATGTAAATAATGATTAAAAACATATTTAGCCATCCAATCTGTAGAGCTTTATCTTACCAGGGGAAAAGCACTTCCAATGTTTCCATGTGTATTAATTTAACATTTACATTTCGAGAGATTAGAGATTTTGAACCATATATTGAAAGCCATCATGTGATGCTTAATGGTTCCATACACTTTACTTATAGATCATGAGGTTAGCCAATCCAAGATAGGGATAACATTCATAAAAATTACTTAATGGCAGGTTTTCATAGAATACCTAAGACTAAAAATTATATGAAATATATCATAGATTTTTTACAGTAAACAAATCAGTTACCATTAAGCATTATTAAAGCAGTCTTAATATATTTATTGGGTCATTGATTAAAGCTGATCCATTAATGAAATAAAAGCCCTTTCCTGATAATCATCAATTAGGTGAATAAATTTATAATAGCATTTTCTAGTTCTTGGATCTCTTCCATACAAAGTTTATCTAAAATGTTTTAGGTAAATGGTTCACTCAAATTTTTTTAGTATCTGTGAATTTACAACTTTATATTATTTTCATCATTGGTACTATACTTTTTTTAGGTTTATTAGGCACCAGATCTGGTCAATCATCTAATTCTGAGAAAATTTTTGGTCTAATTCTTTTATTTCTTCTAATAAGTGTAAAGTCATATTAATCATGTTATATTCTTCTCCACTTTCGAAGATGATCTTATTTCTCAGTGACCAAATGCAAAAATTTATAAATGTCGCCAATCTTATGATTTCACAAAGTCCATTCTTGAAGGCTTTAATCAAATTTACACAAGCTGAGTCTTTGTTTTTAATGAGAGACTTAATAATGTTCCTTATGTTATTCCAAATTTGACACTCTTCCAATATATGTGCCATTGTCTCATCACTTCGCTTACATAGTGCGCATGTGGAGTACAGATTATAATTTCTTTTACTACGTAGGAAGGAATTCAGTGGTAGGCAAGGCCCCAAGGTTGACCTTGATTAAAAAATCAACAAACCTCGGTTCCAATTTTAGACACTCGGTCAATCTTGAGAACCTAGATGTCCCAATCGAAAGAATATTGTCAATTTTAGTTTCTTCCGGATTCATAAGATCACATGTGTTCCAATAGTTTAGTTCATTGTTGAACATAATTTCCAGCTTCTTTATTTTTAGATTGTTAAGTACTATTGAGATTTGCTTTTGAATCCAAAGCCTTCCTTTTTTGGGAGGTGGCCTATCGGTAGGAGTTATCTCTTCTGGAAATATTGGCCCTTCCATATCTGGATTTTTTATAAATAATCTGCTAAGTACATTATGAGAACACTGTGTTAATAAGATCTTGACTGAGTGTAATCCTAAGCTGTTCATCTGCTTAGGTTTCTGTAGGAGGCCCAGGCTGATGATAGGACCTATAAAATAAATATTTAACCTGAAAGTTAAAAAGGAAATTATTAATATTTTATTATTCATGTTTGTTTAATACTCGTTTTGTTTATTTGCAAACTTGATATATTATTTTTAAAATTGCTTCTCAGGAAAACATGAAAAAATGATTGCCAAGTTCGAATTCATGAGTGTCTTTAGTAATGCAAATAAGTTATAATTCAAAATAGAAATATTGATAAAATTAGAAATTATTACTATATTAAAGATTTCACTGATGATCGTAAAATAGGTTTCTTTAAAAAAAAAAAAAAGGAAATACACCATTCACTAATTTTGATTTCCTATGCTTATCCTGGTATGTATACAGGAGACTCATTTACCATATCATACGAATTCATTCTCCTTTTTTAAAGAATTCTTTATTGTTTTTTTTATTTCTATAAAATTGTAAACTTCTGGCAAATATTTGAAGTCAAATAAGAAAGAAATCTAATAGATTTATACCTGTTTAAGATTTTTTTTTCATCAATAATCAAATTTTTTATTCTGAACTGTAAAAGCGATTTTGGATTGATTTGTTGTAAAAGTGAGATGGGGAAGAAGAATAAGATTAAATTATAATAAGTGAGTTTAACCATCTGCTCCATTTTAAATTAACAAATAATTTATAACCAATAGGGCACAAGAATTTCATAGCAACACCATTATGATTTTAAACAACTAATGATTGCTTCATAATAATCAGGGTGGGAGGCAGGTGCAGAAAAGTTAAACGAGAAAGATGGGAGTTAGCATTCTTAATGCACTAAGTATTCATTTTAATAAACTTTTACATTCTTCTAAATGTTTAAGTATTTGTAATGTTATTATTAGGGCACCACTGTTATTTTAAACTATTATCTTTTGTTTTCATTTATCATAACTAGTTCTCATTCTCCATTCCTTCGATTTTTCAATATAATCGCAAATTTCTTCTTTCATTCATTCATCTTAACTTTTTTTTTTAAAGTTGTAATTATAAATTTATTTAAACACAAAGTAATATTTACTAAGGCTTTAACCTCAAGAATATGCGAGTAAAAATGCGATATTAGGCACCTCTACAGGTCTTAACCACAAGCTTACGCCTTTTTTTTAATTATATAATAATCATCATCTTAACTTTTTGCATCATATACTTTAAAAAATATTCTTTTTCAAAAAAAGTGTTTACATGTTGTTATTTTTGTAATTTCTGTAATATATATATATCTTTAGGCCAGATGTATTGGTTTGCTTCTATTCCCCCCTCCCCCCCATTTTAAATAATATTTTCAACATTTATCATACAGTGAAGATATCTTCAAATCAATTCCTCTAATTTTGATTTATCTGAATATGATTATTGCAAATTACTTTGCCATTTTCCACATTGGCTCTTTTTCACAGTTTTTATTTAAAAGGGGGGGGGGTAAAGTGGAAGAGAGATGGTCTAATCTGTTAGAACATCATTAAGTATTTGTAAAACGCATTTATTAAAAATCCTCTTTTCCAAATATATAACCTGGATTTTTTTACTAATATTATTAGCAAAAAACATCTTTATATCGATCGACCTACCTACCTATCTACTTACCTGCCTGCCTCCCTACCTACCTACCACCTACTTCACTACCTGCTTACCTCCCTCCCTACCTACTTACTTACCTACCTATCTATATCCCTCCTACCTACATATCTACCTTCCTCCCTCCCTACTTATTATCCTACCTATCTCCCTCCCTCCCTCTTTACATACCTAGCTATCTCTCTATCTACCTCCCTTTCACCTATCTATCTCCATTCCTTCCTTCCTCCCTCCTACCTACTACCTACATATCTATCTACCTATTGTGACAATAGTGTTCTTAAGGCTAGCAAAAGAATAGCATATGTGAACATTATCTTCTGTATTACTTTTTTATATGAGGGGTTGGAGAAATATTTGACTTATGGTGGTATATTTATTAAAAAGACTGTTAACTAATAACTCTAAATATTCAGAAGGAAATCAATCTTCACACATGTGATGGCTTAATTTTGAATATATGAACTTATGTATACTCACTCATGAATTAAGTTTGTACAATTTTTTTATCAGCTGAATTATCAGGCACATAATAGAATCAAGCCCTGAATTAAGCATGGTAAATTAGAGTTGGTTTATATATGCATAAGCTCTAAGGACAAGTTATTTACTTGTTCTTTTACAATTTCTTACTTAAGGATGTGTGCACATAAAATCATTCATTCAAAATGAAGCAACAAATGTGTGAAGTTTGATTTCTTTCTGAAACTTACTTAAAAGACTGTTTTAACTCTATATATAACCTTTGTGATGGACTTCCTCATAGTATGTCCTGGGATTTAAATCAGAATAAAACTGGTACAATCTTTTAGATTCCAAACCAGCTTAGGATTTGACTTTCAGATAGGGTAGGAACCATTCTAGTAGCTGGTAATTATTTATAATAAATGGTTATTCAGTTAATGCGTACTAAAAGGCAAAACAAGTATAAACTGCAAACAAAGAAAGTATTCATTCAGTAGTGGATAAGCTTAAATAATATTATTTATTAATATTCCTTTGTTGAATTTTTGAGAGCTTGTCCCTCTAAATAGGATATTTAAGACCAGGGCAATTTTTTAAATATATTTTTCACGCAACCTTTATATATATAATATTCGATTTGCTATTTAAATGATTAGATAAAATATATGTATATTCACATTGTAATTTCTTGTATTACATATATATGTAAAATGACAAGTTACTATTAAAAAATATACTATATGTAAATTTTAAATTATAATGGTGATGGATAATAACTATATATATATGTAATATACAAATCAATATATATATATCAAAATACAGTACAATTTATATAAATTATATTCTTTTAGAAGTACTTTCGACTATACACTTTGTAGTCTTTATCAACTATATAACATTGAATAATCAAAACGACACAACCTTTAATAATACCCATAGTTCAATTCAGATTTCCCACAATTCTGTTATCTTAACATTTGATGACTGGCGATTCATTAACATTTGATGATTTCTTGAAATCAACATAGCCTCTTTTATTTTATGTTTATTATGACAACGTTCAATTTGAATAATTTTCATATTTTTATAATCAAATTTAAATCCATATTGACAAGATTTATTATGATCAAATATAACAGATGATGAAGGTTTATTTACATCTGTTCCATATTGATTCTCTTTTTGAATTCTATTATATAAAAGTATATGCTCTTTTATTCTCTTCTCAAATGTACACTTAGATTCACCAATGTATTGTATGCCACATCCACATATCAATCTATATATAATAGAATTTTGATTAAACTTTGAATTTTGAATTTTAGAATTATTAAGTAATCTATTTATGTTATTTGTAGAGAAAAAAGCAATATGACACAAACCATTATAAATTTTCCTAATAAACTTGACCTGCTCATCTGATATAAATGGCATTGAAATCCATTTCATTTTGATATTTTTATTTTTAATTTTATTATAGTGTTGATTTCTTTTAAAACCTTTAATAATATTAGCAATAGCATTTTTATAATAACCAATTTTCAACAAGTCATTAACAAATAAATGTACATTTTTAATTTTATCACTAGAATATTTGCATAATTTTTCATTTCGAAATAAGAATGATTTCAATCCAGACAGCTTATGACATATAGGTACATGTGATTCATATGGAATAAAACCTCTAGTTTCAATTGGTTTAATTAACATAAGATAATCCAAACTGTAATCATTAAGAGTAACTTGAATATCGAAATGAAAAATTATGCAAATATTCTAGTGATAAAATTAAAAATGTACATTTATTTGTTAATGACTTGTTGAAAATTGGTTATTATAAAAATGCTATTGCTAATATTATTAAAGGTTTTAAAAGAAATCAACACTATAATAAAATTAAAAATAAAAATATCAAAATGAAATGGATTTCAATGCCATTTATATCAGATGAGCAGGTCAAGTTTATTAGGAAAATTTATAATGGTTTGTGTCATATTGCTTTTTTCTCTACATATAACATAAATAGATTACTTAATAATTTTAAAATTCAAAATTCAAAGTTTAATCAAAATTCTATTATATATAGGTTGATATGTGGAAGTGTACATATGAGAAGAGAATAAAAGAGCATATACTTTTATATAATAGAATTCAAAAAGAGAATCAATATGGAACAGATGTAAATAAACCTTCATCATCTGTTATATTTGATCATAATAAATCTTGTCAGTATGGATTTAAATTTGATTATAAAAATATGAAAATCATTCAAATTGAACGTTGTCATAATAAACATAAAATAAAAGAGGCTATGTTGATTTCAAGAAATCGTCAAATGTTAATGAATCGCCAGTCATCAAATGTTAAGATAACAGAATTGTGGGAAATCTGAATTGAACTATGGGTATTGTTAAAGGTTGTCTCGTTTTGATTATTGAACGTTATATAGTTGATAAAGACTACAAAGTGTATAGTCGAAAGTACTTCTAAAAGAATATAATTTATATAAATTGTACTGTATTTTGATATATATATTGATTTGTATATTACATATATTGTGAAACGAATATAGATATCAAACTTTATTTATTACACACACACACACACACATATATATATATATAATATTAATTGATCAGAAATACTTAATACATTGTAATCATTATCAACTGAAGTATAAGGTAATCGAAAGTGCTTCTGTTTAATATATATTGTAACAGAATGTGTTTCCTGGTATGTAAGTTGGTTGGTGAGGTCTTTACAATGAATAACAGAGTATATATATATATATATTTGTATCTATACATACCGCACATGCATTGATTTCATTCCTGGAAGAGGAGAGATTAAGAACTAATTAAATATTAATTATATACAGTTAATAACTTATCCATGTTCCATTTCATGTCCGTTATTCCGAATTTCGAACCCATGGAGATTCTGCATGATCATCTAATTCAAATTATATTAGTATCACTTGAAACATTTGTAGATGCAAACATGTGTACGTGTTTAATAATAGGTGTGGAAATGAAATTATGTGCAAATAAATAAAATATTTATAAATATGCAAGAAGATATGACCAATTGAAAGTTGACTATGGAAAAACATACCAAGAGTTTTAATTTAACATTTAAATATATTTAATAACTACATTTACAGAGATTGATATTTTAACTAAGAGGGGATTAGTACGGGTTTTCACTTTCTCATCTTCTGGCTGGTGGGGATTATATGATTTTTGGTAGCTGTGATCTATCTAGTCGCCATTAAGGTCAGGGGTTATTTAGTAAACTATGAGAGAAGCTATGAATGGCAAGATATATGCATATACAATTCAAGGTTTTTCTGTTCACTCCAGGCTCTTCCTTGTAAATCATAGTTTGAATCTTGTATATCACTACATATAACATGTAAATTCAAAGATTAATATTATGTTAATAAATCATATTTTGAGAAAAATTTTTTTAACAAGATTATAAAACATTCATTTCACTTTTATTAATATCCTGCAACAATTTACTATTTAATTTCATTCTCTCTTTATAATTATCTGTTTTAGCCAACTTCTTTTTTATTTTAAATACTGTCCCCGTTTAACATTAATGTCTTTTTCACTTCCTTTATTTTTAATAGCACACTTATATTCTCTGTATGTTGTTTCTTACTAACTTTCACTTTTCTATTGCTTTTATTCTTCTGAATATTGTCATTTTAAACTCTATTTGCCACTTTTTCTACTTCACCACATTAGTCCTTATATTCACCCCCAACAAATTCTTCCATGATTTCTTTTACTTTTATTTTGTATTCTAACTTATACTTTTCATTCATTCACCATCCACATCTTTCACTATCCTTTCTACTTTTATTACTATTTGCATACCATTTCTATTATAAATGAATTATGATCACTATTACGTACTCTCTCTTCATTATCAAATACTTTAGTTTTATGTACTTTATTCATTCCTTCTTTCTCTACTAATGCATAATCTATTGTGTGAAATATATTATTTCTAGATCATATGTATTGTCCCTCATAAATATTTGATAAATTTCCAGTGATCAACTTCAATCTCTGACAAAAACTGTTCAAAAGATGTCCATTCATATTATCTACATCAATTTCTTCAATATGCCCATTCATATCCTTTATAACCATTATTTTCTTATCCTTTTTTTTGAAACTATATATATTCTTATCACTACTCCTTTCTTTTTCTTTTCTATTTATATCCTGCTATACTATGTCTTCCAGTATAGGTTCTTTTTCTGATTCTTTTTCTTCTCTTAGATGTGTTTCCACTACTGCTAATAGCTCAAACTCTGCATTTTCAATTGCTTTGCTTAATTCCAATCACTTTTCTGGGTGCCTACCCCCTTGTATATTCAAATATCCAATTTTACCATTTTCTTCTTTTTTATAAACTCTTTTATAAATTCTTTTGCTTCTTTTTTATCCATTACATTTGTAAGTAACTTGCTTACCATTAATTTTACAGACCATTTCTTCCTCACATCTATATTTATATCCAAATCAGCTACTATTTGTTTATTTCTTACATCCTGTCCATTGTACATTTTTTTTGATAATACTGCAATTTAAAAGCCTACCCCTCTTTATAAGTTTCCCAAACTATAATAATTTTTATAAATCAATCTTTACTATATAATTTCTTCTTATTAATAAAAAGAACCCACACATCCACACACATAATATCATGTCTGTCACATATTTTTTTCAATCCTTCATTTATCGGACATGCCCTATGTAACATATATCTATTGTCAAATCTTGGTAATAATCCAACTATTCCTACTCTTCTTTTAATCTTACTCAAATTACTAATCAATTCTATGTACTCATCCATTATTTTCGCAAATGATTCTGACAAATTATTTGTCTTTATCACAACATACACATCTCTACTCCCTTGTTTCTTTATCTTATTCATACCATCCCTAATTCTAGCTCCAGGCAAATATATTTTTGCATACCTGTTTTTATTTTCCCTTGCAATTATATTTGCACATCCTCTAATTAGTAAATCTCCTATCAATACTTTCTCATAGTTTATTTTATCTACTTCATCTATAACATTCTCTTCCACCTTTTGAACTTTGTTATCTACTTTTTCCTTATCATTTCTATTCATTAATTCCTTAATCTGCTCACACTTCGTCTATAACAATTTGAATTTTGCTTCTACATCTTGTACCTCTTCTTCTATCTTACTTATTTTTTGGTTAACCATCTCCATTGTAGTACTTATTGTCATCCATATCCCTTATCACTCCACTTAAAACATACTCTATCCTATCTTCATCAAGTACATTTTGCTCCATTTTTCATGACTTTCTCTTTAAAGTATCTACACTTAGAAACCATTTCTTCACTGTCTTTTATCACATTTACACATGATCTACATAACCATACACATGTTACATTCCATATCCCTTATCACTCCACTTAAAACATACTCTATCCTATCTTCATCAACTACATTTTGCTCCATTTTTCATGACTTTCTCTTTAAAGTATCTACACTTAGAAACCATTTCTTCACTGTCTTTTATCACATTTGCACATGATCTACATAACCATACACATGTTACATCCTTCCTAGTCATATTTAAACATTTCAAATGATAAACCTCATCATATACAGTACACTATCATAGCATGCCTAATTTTTTTCTTACCATTATATATACACTGTGGGATATAAATGCAATTCATATTCCTTATTTTTCAAGTCACCACTCTATATTTAACTTTATGTTTTTTCTACTACTCTACAAACCCCTTTATACAAAAGGAGAGAAAATTTTCTGTTTCAGGCTTTGGCCTGGTGCCACCCTCTAGTGATCATAACATGTCCATATGCATCAATTTCTACCACTACAACATAGTGTTATAATAAATTTTAAGAAGAGCACAAAAACCATTCTTTATAAGCAATATACACGTTATAGAATAAATAGCAGACGTTTCCGGAGTTAATTATACATAATATTCATACTTTATTGCCAATAAATATTGTTTTAAAAAGTGGGTAAGCGTATTCTATGATAAAGAGGTTTATATTGTCAAAATGTGCATGAAATAAATTTTAAATGCAGTTCAATGTTACATTTTATCCGTTAGAACAGATAAAAATATTCAGTAGCACAATTAAAGTTTACACAGACATAATATCTTAAGTTCTAGTCCTATGGAAAATAAATATTTCATATCAGCATTCAGCACACAGACGTCATTAGAAATAAATACATAATAATGTCTAATTGCTTCATAAAATATTCTTGTAGCAAATAATTTATAATATTGTAAAGAGAAAATATATATTTAACTTTTTTTTTTTCATATACCAAATGCGTTGACCAGGAGGCGAACCCAGGCCAGCTGTTTGGAAAGCAGATATGCTAATCACTAGGCCATCAATCCTTGGCAATATATATTCAACTTTCATGAACAGAGAAGCAAACATTGCATTTTAAAATAAAAATAATGCAAATGCAGACATAATTTTTAGCATTTTTACAGAGGCAAAACTCTCCATACAGTAGCACCACTCAGTGCAACCCAGAGTAATCAATGGATGCAGGAAGATTTGTGCATAAAATCCCTATCTAATGCATACTAATCCAATATTTCCAGACCAGTTTCTAGCTTATGGCTTTCATCAGTGAGGAGCCTTGGATCTCAAAGCACCACATCTAGATCTTAATGCAACCCTCCAACAGCCACCTTTTACTTTTTTAGCCAACTATAAAGCTTTGAGTCCAAAATGAAAACACAACAATGTGTATGTAGATAAACAATTAATAAATTATTTTAAATAATCATTCATAGGATGATTGTTACTATTTCTAAATTCCTTTATCATTTACAGGGTCCTACCATTGTGATTAATAATTCTAATTTAATAATAATAATAATAATAATAATTTTAAATTAAGTCAAAAGGGAGCATTCTGGAAAATGGCAATAATATTCAACATTTCAAATATAACATCACATTTAATGTCCTTATAAAAATATTGTGTGAATATTTTCCAAAATTAATGTAATATAATGTAAAAGTTCTGGCATTTAATATTGAAATCATCTTTTTTCAATAGAAGTTTGAGTACAATAAAATAAATTGAAACCAATAACAGTTTTAACAGTGTAATAATAAATATAGGGGATTTGAACTCAGACTTTCAAGCACCCTTCAATTATACATATTATCTCATACCATTGATATACATGACCACATACATGTAGAAAAGATAAATAATAACCAGTTGAAGGTTGGAGTGGATTGAAGATGTCCATTAAAGTATGAAGATTTGCTATCTTAATATAAACTGAGCATTGATTATATATATGTATGGTAGATGAAAATCTGGACCAACTGATGAGTGCTGGTTTAGCATGGAATACATATATTGGTGATTATTTATCTTTTCTACATGGATGTGGTCTTGTGTATCAGTGGTATGATGATATAGTATAGTTGAAGGGTGCTTGAAAGTCTGAGATCAAATCCCTATATTTACAATTATGCTCCAGGTATGTGAAGAGTGCATGTATTTCAAATATTTATAGTGTAATAATAATAATATCTTTGATATAAATCTAGTGTTGTCTGAAAATAGTAGGACATATCACTTTCTGCAATGTACATGCATTGATTTGAGCAATTTTTCATGATATAAGATTGGGGAAATTTGAAGCTTTGAAGAGTCTAGGTTAAAATCCTGACTAAATGACTATTTTAGCCATAAATATTTATTGAAACTAAGAAATAATAATAGTTATAAAAATAATATTTGAATGCACTGAAGAAAAATGATGAAGGATGTTTGTATACAAGTGTAACAGTCAAAAGTTATATAGAGTAACTCACATAATAGTCAATTAAAGAAGTGATTAATAATTGAAATATCCATCCCTAATTAATTTTTATGATCTAGATTTACAAACGGTTAAAATGATTAGGTTACTGGGTGAAAAATGCTAAAAATAAACTAATTAATTCCAATTGTCTAGACAGTAGATAAAACAATAATAATTAATACATCATTATTATATTAAAGAATTTACATTATTTAGTAAAATAAAAATTTTTGTATCAATAAATTAATAAGAATATTTATTTAAATATTATTTTATATAAAATCTCTGAATATTGTTTTAAAATGTTTATAATATTTTCAACAGAAAACATTGTAAAGCAAAACATTAAATTAACTTTAAAAATTATTACTTTTTGAACAAGGAAGTACTTGAAAATAATTAACAAATTCCACTTATGCACAATCACACACAGAAAAAGACAACTGCTAATTTCAATTTTATTAGATCAACTTTAAGATTTTACTAGAATAAAACTGAATTAGAGTAATACTAATTTTGCACTCAGAAACTCTATCTTAAATAAATTAGCTTAAATACTTTAAACTTATTTTAAAATTTTGTCTTAATATTTTAATTTAATGAAAGATACTATGATTAAGTTAATAATATCTTAACTCTTCTACTAAGACATGTATAAAATTAAGTTATGCTTTAAATAAATATTAACTCGTGATTAAACACTTATAATTACAAAGAAGTTAAATTAATAAGTTTTAAAATTATTGAAATATATTTATATAAGATTGTTTTAAATTAATAACATCTTGTAGCAACAACTATGCCTTAATTGAATGAATTACAAATGTATTTTAACGACTATTCAATAATGAAATTTGTTTACTGGAAAATAAACTTTTTTTTTTCTTTCTAAATATATTATTACACAAATGGGCATTCAGTTTTACAGTAAGAATTGGAAGTTATAATGTATATATAATATTGAATAAAAATAGTGAATTATAATAGTGATAATATATTTTATAAATATTTATAATAAACCATAGGAGTATTTTCATTTAATTTCTTAACCTTCTTCAACTGAAAACCATTTAAATTCAAATTTAGCAGATATAAACATCATCATGCTATATCTTAAAATTCATGAATTAAAGAAGCAGTAAGTTAATAGTAAATCATGGATATCTAGTCCATATATGTTAAATGCTTTAACTAATTTTAAAAAAAAACATATAGAATCTCTATAATATTTCATTTTGTACTCCACCTAATGTTAATCGATTGATAAATAGTTCAAAATATATTGTACTTTGTAAATGAAGGAGCACTACATGATTTGAGATGTTGTCATGGGAAAAGATTAAAAGAGCAAGTGTTTTAAGAGGAATAATTATTTAATAATGCCATAATCTTTTAGAACAATGAAGAAATATATAATTTTACTTTCAATTTCAATCTGGAAAATACTAAGATTATTCCTGTAGAGGATGGAGAGGAATCATAAAAGAAAAATTAAGGAGACAATTTTGATAAATAGAAGTAAATATTTTAAATTAATAGACAATGTGCTAACATTAAAATTTATGAACCTTGGGATATGACATGAAGATATTTACTTCTAATTTGAATTTAAGTGTTTTTCTGTTGAAGCAGCTTAAATAAATATATTCTAAGAAATAACCATGAATAAATAGGTTAATCTATTTTAAATGTAAATAAATGTAAGAGACATTAACTCACAACTTCATGCATAATACATGTCTTATTATGGCCACTGTACTACATGAAAAAATGACAAATCTCTCACCACTGTTATGCATTTCAGGAATAATTTTTTTTCATTGGTTGCATCAGAAGGCTGTCATGAAAATTTTACTTCAGCCTAATTTAATTAAAGTTGTAAGTTCTACATTAAGTTAGTCATCATTTTGGTATTAATATAATTTGGATGGCATTTTTATTTGCATGGATTTTTTTTCTCATGTGTCATAGCATCGTCCGGGAAGTGAACCCACTAACCTGGGACAACTGCTTGTAAAGCAGCTGTCGCTGACCCCTCAACCACCAATGCTTGACTATTTGCATGGATTTTTGTTAGTGTTCCACAACAACTGACAAAGGAAATTATTTGTAAAGTACATGGGTTTTGCAGAGCAATACCATTTTTTTAATGAAATAAGGCAACCATTATAAAGATGTATTGTACCAATGTTGGACCTGACTCAGAAGAATATTTTGAGCTTTCTTTATGCATAAAATATCAGGCTTTTGAGAAAAAAATGTATATATTTACTGACCTAGGGAATTTCATATTATTATTGCATGTGAATATATATAGGTATAGTAATGAGTATCTATAAAAAATTTTGTGATATAATGATTTAATACATCTGCAACGATACTATGACTTGAGTATGAATGATTTCCAAGATGTGAATTTTTAATTAATTTTTTTTATTTAATCAGCCAATACCCAAGTCATTTAACATTTCAATACAGGAGTTGTAAACGAATTTGTGGATATTTTCAATTAGAAGCTAAATATTAATAAAAGAAGGAAATATTAAACCATGAATTAGTCCCCAGTCTTTCTCAAACTTGTCAGTTGTCAATCCAGTACTAAGGTCTGTGACTGTAATCTTAGGAAGTTGTAGTTAAGGTGGTGTCTGTGTATGCTTTATGATTGTCTCTTCATAGTTTTTGTATTCGATCAGTTTGTGTTCAAGTCTTTGCTAGTACAAACCCACATCTATGAGAAAATACTTTCCCATTTACAGTTTCTCTATGGTCCATCTCTATGGTCCAAGTGAATTGATTACCATGACTTTCAAGAATTAGGCCTAGTACATATTTTCTGTGAGGTAGACATCTGATTTAAGAAAGTTTTTTTTTTCAAGTAGGCAGCCAATATTTAAAACCACATAGTCTCCTAATAATTAAATGGAAAATGAATATTGAAGAGTATATAGTTAGTATATTAACATTAATAAAGAAAGCAGCATTTATAAATAAACTATCTTCCAATTTTTACAAAACTCTTTAATCAACTAATAATTGATCTTTATAGTTTATAACTCTATAAAATGGTTCTGGAAAACAGTTTCCTGCAGTTGATTTTTTATGATTGTTGTATCTTTTTACTGTTTGGATGGCTAGTTAGAATGTTTATGATTTGGCTACCTCAAAATTTCATGTGTTTCTATCATCAAATCCATGATGTAAAATGACTTCTTTTTAAATGAAGCCAGAAATCTCATACATATCTTGTAAAACCCTGTTAGCCAAATTAAAATATCCTCCAAATCCATACATAATTAATTGTATTCAACAACTTTTTATTCCTTATTATTTAATTATTTTTCTAGTCCTGGTTTGTTCCTTTTTCCTTCTCATCTCATTTAATTTTTTTTTTCCTAAGTCCATAATTCTTTCAAATATTTTCCAATTTTATTATCATCACATCTATTTTTTCTATATCCAATGAAATCACATACTAGTTTATGTCACGTTAGTTGGTTTTATTACTTTCATTAACTGATATATTTCGCATTCTGTTTGTCTGTAATTTATACGAAGAATATTAGACTTTCTTTGAAATTCTGACAGAATTACTTCTAATCAATAAATTAATATAGAAGAAATTTTGAATTTGAATTTTTTTTTTCAAGTATAATTATTATAGTTTGAAATTGTAAAAATATAAACTTTTAATATGTTAATTCTAATAATTTTAATGCAAATATTTTTCAAGTTAAAAATGAATAAATTATGAATATTTTTTTTTCCATTTTTCATTTAAATTATTTTTTCTCAACTGTTGAATTGATGTTTTAATTTTTTTTTAAAAAAAAAAAAACCCACCCAATTCAAAACATTTGAAAAGATTTTTTCATTTTTATTTCAGATGGCGAATATGATAAACAATATTGATAAAGTATTACTAAATATTGTAAACAATTTGAAAATAAAAATAAAAAAAGTAAATCAATATCTTAAAAACAGATTTCATCTAAGTATTGACAACTTTTTTCATTATATGTATATATAAAACACATGTTTATTCGTAATAAATGATTGAATTTCAGAAAGCTAAGATTGTTTTTTTTTTCTACATATATATCTTTCCTAAAAAAAATAATATATATATAAACGATGAATTATATACTCACAAATATATATCTTAAAACAATCTGATTGCTTATAATAAAATTGCCTCACTAATATTATATGCGAATATGTTGTGTGTAACTTCTTTTACACTTACTAGAGCTTTTATATTGGTATTTAGTTATGATATAAATTTGATATCTGTTTAGTAACATACATATTCTAAAACATAACAGCTCTTTAATGATGGTGCATTTAAATCTTTTCTACCAGACCAAACTCTGGATTTTAATTTTATCAATGCGGCTAGGAATTCAAAGTTGGAACCAATGTAATTATGCCTCAGGTGACTGACTACCATTTTAATTATCAACCTCAAAAAATGTTAAGGTTTTGAATCCAGGATAATCTGCCAGAAGTTACAGAAATCTGATTGACAAGTTTAATATATAGTGAATTTCAGTAAAGAATGTTAGCTAATGAATTGAATGATTTGTTGTATATATGAATCTAAGTTTTTGAATTATCAATGCATCCTTTACGTTTAGCTCAATTATACCACAACCATCCACCAGCCAGAAGTTAAACCATTCCCACCTCCCATACATTATACATGGGGACCATACACTTTTTCAAGTAAACCATGTAACACATGTTACAATTTAGCTTCATGTATACATTATTTTTTAGATACGTAAACTTAACTTTATATATATATATATTCTAATATTCTCATGGATAAATGGCAAATTCATATTATTTCCGGGAGTTTCCAAGTTAAAAAAAAATAATAGCAAAATACCTTATGTTTCAGTACAATAACAAGTACTTTCCTCACAGCTTCTTCTTTCTCTGGGGAAATTACTTGTTATTGTACTTAAACATCTACTATTTAGCTATTATATATAGATTTTAGACTTCTATTCCATTATACATTACTGAAACTTGTGATATAAGATGTGAAAAAATAAACTATCTTCAAGATGTGCATTTCATGCTGAAGCAGCACTTATCAGTTGGAGCATCTTGGGAATCATTTATTTTTTCACCATGTTTTGGATCATATGTATCAGTAATGTGTGACAGAATAGAAGTTTGTAATATATTTCATTACATATTGTATGAAGTTTAAGTAGATAAAAATAATATATATATGAAGTTAAATTATATCATCTGCTATATGGTTTTCTTGAAAAAAATGCATATTCTTAATATATCTATAGTATAGGAGGTTTATCTTAGTTCTTAGCTGGTGGATAGTTTTGACAGGATTAAGCTAAACGTGAATGTTCACTAATAAATCAAAACTTACATTCGTAGTATTATGCAATGATTGTATACCTTTCTACATGCTGTTAAAATGTGAATAGACCTTGCCTGAGAGGAGTGTAATGAAAGTTTTGATGCACTGATGAAAACAAATGATATATATATATTGTAATTACAATAATTTATATATATATATATATATATGTGTGTGTGCACGCACACGCAAGAAGCTATCAGAATTTATTTATTTATTCTTCAAGAAAACATTTTAATGTTTTGTATCTTTGCTAACTTGCCAGAGCAATTATATAAATTGGACTAAAATAGATAGCTGCGGTTGTTTTGCCATATGTTGTAAAAAGTAAGGAATTTAGTGAATAGTTATATATGTGTGTGCGCGCATGTGTGTGATGATACCTCTCTAACATTACAGACATACTATTAATTGAGATTTAAAAATTTATATTTGAGGTAGCGATAATCTCTCTAGTTTAATAAATGCTGAGTAATAATCAAATATATTTATTTGTGTCAAAGTTATAAATGTAGAAAGTTTGAAATTTGTAATCAAACTATAGGGCTAACTGATGAGTGTTAGTTCAGCATGAAATATGCATATTGGGGAACATTTACTTTTTTTATAACTGAAACACACAGGCTTATTATGTACCTGTGTCTATATATGTAATATATAAGGTGTATGAGCACATCACACGATCCACCACTCTCCACACTATCTCATATCTGAGCACTTATAGCATATATGTGTAGAGATGGTAATCTGGACCAACTGATGATTGCTGGTTTAGCATGAAATACGTATATTGGTGATTATTTATCTTTTCAACATATATGTGTTCAAGTGTATCAGTGTTATGAGATAGTGTGGAGAGTGGTGGGTCGTGTGAAAATCTGTGCTCATATACTTTATATATTACTTTTTTGATATATCTTTGGTCATATGTTCAGGAATGTTTGATGTAATAGAAATTTGAACTATATCAAAAAATATATACATGAATTTAAATATATATAAAATTAGGTACACAAAATTAAATTATAACATGTGCTACGTATGTCTTATTCATTTACAATGAAAAAATACATCTAGAGTGAGAAAGGTTGGTATGGCTTTTGGTCTGAGAGGTTGTAGAACACCGGGTTACTAAGAGAAAGTGAAAGACACTGATAAAAAGAAATCTTCTAAATATATACACCTGGGTCTCGTTTTATGCGATAGATAGGTTCCTCAGAAAACACGTGCAAACAAAATCACGCAAAAATAGACGTAACTTACATTGAAAAAGGGGGGATGCGGTCTGTGATTTTTCAAAATTCGCGTAAAAGCAAAGCACCAACGTAAAATTACTTTAAAATTCGTGCAAAAAAAAATAAGGAAATAAAATATGACTAATAAAAAATTTAAAATTTGAAAAAAATTGATACAAGACAAACTTTTTTTAATTATAATATTTAATTTTATTCAAAATAATATATTTTTATGCATAATTTACAGTACAGTAAACACGTTCGTTTGCAAACTAGTAAAAAATCAGATTCTCATGTGATGTGATGTATTTGGCTTCTCCTTAAATGAAGTCAAGAATATCTCAGCAATTATTCTCACAAGAGGAAATACAACTAGCGCCAAGTTCACTCTCATGTTGTGTTAATGGTTTTCTGTTGAAGACGATGATGGTTTTATTAATTGTTTATTAACTTAGACTTATGATAATAAAAAGACATTTATTCACCACTGCTGGGAAAAATTTAATTAAAACTAACAACTAAAAATTAAATTCTTATTTTTGTCTGGAATTTTCAATTCTGTTTAAAAATCAAATTTCGTTTTACATCACATTAATTTCAAGTTGCCCCGTAAGTAATTTTTAAATTGTTAATTACAATTATAAATCAGATTTTAATTTTTAATTGTGCCCACTGCTATTACTGACCTTTTAAAAATAAACTTGTGGACACTAAATGATTAATAATTGATTACGTTCTTTTTTAAAAAGCAAAAACAGAATGTGATTTAAAATGCAAAATTAACACGCACAATGTTTGAACAAATTTACATTATAATCTTGTAAAATTTAATGTGTGTATACATAAAATGTGGAAATCATGATTTTAATTTCAATATTGCATAAAATCTTACTATTATAAAGCACTGAAAATATTGAAATTACTAAGATGAAAGTAGAATTCCAATAATCTATTACTTTCAATATAACATAAGTATGTGAAATTTATTATTTAAAGTAATAGCGCATTATCGGAGGTCGATTTCCGGTGAAACACGAATCACGTAACTTCAAAATCATGTTAAATAAGTCTGCGTAAAAAGAGACCCAGGTGTATATATATGGTCCACTAATAATGAAATTAACATTACCATATTGTAAAAGTAAAATTGTTCAGAATATTTAAAACATAGATTGTACAAATCTACGTGTAACTCTTATTAAAGCAGCTAAGACATTGAGTGACAATATATACCAAATATAAAAATAGGAAATATTACTTGTGAATGGTATAAAGGACTTAAGTAAGAATGTTATTTAACTTCTATATTATATATAAAATATTTAAAACAAGCCCTTAAAGTATGGAAAAAGAAATTTGAAAAATGGCAACTGCTTTTAATAATAAAAGATTTTGATGTTTAGATTATCTGTTGGCTCACAGTCATGATGGATATAAGAAATGGATTCTGAAAGTGAATTATAAGAAAAATGTACGATGAGTATTGGGGAAAACTACAAAATATAATGTTGAAAGATGAACAAGGAATGAGGAAATGTGAGGAATGAAAAAATAGCAGATGGAAGTTATAAGAGAAAGAGATACATTGAATAGAAAAGCTATAATAATGAGAAATGTGGATATTGTGTTACCAGAATATTTCATAAGTCAAATAATGGGTATATAACACAATAGTGAAAAATGTCATTACATCCAATAGTGAGGCTTAGTAATTGCAAAGGCAATAGTTCATGTTTTCATATTGAATAAATAATATCCATGATTATTCAGTGTGATGTTATAAATATATGAGTTTTTATGTGTTTTATTAACAAAATGCAGATCATTTGTGTCAGTATATCAAAAAATCTATAAAATTATTGTCATTCTGTGTTGTGCAGTGATTGGTTGGCATAATTCAAGATTAAAAGTAAATATAATTCAGTTTTTAAACAAATTTTATAAATTGCATAATTTGGGTTGATTCAATACTAGATTGTGTTGTATTATAGATGTACTTAATAACTTTTATTGGACTACATATTTTTGAAACAAATGAATAAAGACATATGAAAGGGTAAATGTTCTCCAAGATACATTTCATGCTAAACCAGCACTCTTCAGTTGGCTTTAGTATAGTTTTTCTTAAGCTAGATTTATCAATACAGAAAGGATATTTTGATCAGGTGATTGATATCTTTTACTCTTATTAATGGTTGTTATCCGGCACTTTCTATCAATTTAGCACAATTCAGTATGAAATTTGACAATTAGAGTTATATCATAGAAATATTATAACTTGATTATAAAATTTGGCAGTATTTTTTTTTTTTTTACCTTAACCCTTGCTCAGCTCTATCCATTAATCCACATCAATGGTTTTAGGTCACTCAAAATCGGCCATTTTTTGAGCTACTGTACTGTTTTTACGTTTACTTTAAAGATTATAAAAAGTTTCTTATGATGAGGCAGATTTAAGAAATTAATCGAAAGTATTTTCTGCTGATTTAAGGATTGTTTATAATAGTTTGTTACCATTAAATTTATTATTTTTATTATAATTACAATTTTGTTTTAATTAATGGACATTTTATTTATATTACATATTTTTTATTTTTGTGATGTATTGAATAAGTAATGGTGGAAGCAATGTAAAACATTTGCTTCCACTTTTTTTTTTTTTTAATGACAGTTGAGTCAGGTTTAAGAAATTAACTGAAAGTACTTCTGCAGATTTAAGGATTGTTTATAATAGTTTGTTACTGTTAAATTTATTATTTTTATTATAATTACAATTTTGTTTTAATTAATGGACATTTAATTTATATTACATATTTTTTATTTTTGTGATCATATTGAATAAGGAATGGTGGAAGCAATGTAAAACATTTGCTTCCACTTTTTTTTTAATGGCAGTTGAGGCAGGTTTAAGAAATTAAGCAAAAGTACTTCTGCGGATTTAAGGATTGTTTATAATAGTTTGTTACCATTAAATTTATTATTTTTATTATAAGTACAATTTTGTTTTAATTAACAAACATTTTATTTATATTACATATTTTTTATTTTTGTGATTGTATTGAATAAGGAATAATGGAAGCAATGTAAAACAGTTGCTTCCGCTTTTTTTAATAACAGTTGAGGCAGGTTTAAGAAATTAACCGAAAGTACTTCTGTAGATTTGAGGATTGTTTATAATAGTTTGTTACCCTTAAATTTATTATTTTTATTATAATTACAATTTTGTTTTAATTAATGGACATTTTATTTATATTACATTTTTTATTTTTGTGATCGTATTGAATAATGTAAAACATTTGCTTCCACTTTTTTTTTTAATGGCAGTCGAGGCAGGTTTAAGAAATTAATTGAAAGTACTTTGGCAGATTTAAGGATTGTTTATAATAGTTTGTTACCATTAAATTTATTATTTTTATTACATATATATATAAATGCAATAGAGTGCAATAATTTATTTTAAATTCAAAAAAGAATTCAATTTGGTTGGCAAGAGTAGTGTGAGATCTGTTTTATGAACTACTGTTGTATTGACAAGTCCAGAAGATATTTTTAGAGGTAAATGAAAAGAAATAATTTTTTCTATTTTTTTTTCTTATGATATTATCTCCAGTTATTGGTGAAATGCATATACCAGGGATCCTCAACCTTTTTGCTCTTAAGAGCACATTCTGTATTACCGGTCAGGTGGCGGGCACTATTTATTTTTTCAACGTAAATTTATAGTTGGATATTGCTAATAATACACATAATGTACAAAAAATATTCATTTCAAAAATAAAATTTTAACATATAATTAACGTTTATATTTTTATTTACATTATTAAATTATATATAATATTACAAGTTAATGTAATCTTTGGCATTGCACTTCATTGGCAATTGCTTCATAATTAGGGGAGCATGATGATATTCCTGCTCGTAAGCAATCATCAAGATGTTCATCACTCTCTTGAGATCTGTATTTTGATTTTATGATATTCATGGTTGAAAACAATGATTCACACAAGTATGTGGAACCAAAAAACAATTTTATTTTGTATGACGCTCTTTTCAAGAATGCAAATTTATTTCTGTCAACTATATTTCAGAAGTTTTCATCTGATACATTGGATTTTAGAACAATGTTGTTCTGAAGATCCAAAATTTCTAACTCCAGTTCTTGTGCCCTAATTTGAACAAGCTCTGCAATTTGTGCAGATATTTCAGTTACATTTACTTGCCAAGTAAAAAGATTAACAAAAAAAGATGACTATTGACTCAATTATATTAAACTGTTGAAATCGTTTTTCAAACTGGTTTTGAAGTAATTGAAGACTGGCAACAAATGATGAAAAGTCAATTTTAGCATCGCTTATCATTTTTTCCATATCTGGAAAATGTACAAGTTTCTTCATTTGCAGATGTGATATCCACAAAACCAGTTTGGCTTCAAATGACTTTACAGATCTTATCATTGTAGATATATGTAAGTTTTTGTCCTCCTGCTGCAAGTTTGAATGATTCAGTTTTTCCATTATATCTGTGATGAAACCCAAATCCACAAGCCAGGGAGAGTTCATTAATTCAACAAAATTTTGATTTTTAGAATTGAAATAATTTTTTATTTCTTCAATTAAATTGACAAATCTTGAAAGAGTTTTACCCTTACTAAGCCAATGTACTTCACTATGAAGTACAAGATCCGGTTCTTCATAATTTTTCAATAGGTTTTTACAAAGGTGTTGTTGTAAAGGGGCTGTTCATATAAAGTTCACTATTATAGTAACTACTTTCATGACGTGTCCAAAGGGGAGTATCATACCACACAAAATTTCTTGGTGGATAATGCAATGGTAAGACATAAAGTTAGGAAATGATTTGTCTTTCTTGCAGTGTGTGATAAATCCATTGACATTACCAACCATTGCTGGGCTCCATCAGTATTTATCACCAACAGCGTGTGCCAATGCATATTTATCAATTTTGCATATATTAAGAATATGTTGTAAATATCCTCACCTGTTGTTCGTCCTTTCATTGGTAATATTTTTAGTAATTCTTCTTTTACACTAAAATCATTAAATATCATTCTCATTATAACTGCTAACTGTGCTGTGTCTGTTATGTCTGTAGACTCATCAAATTGTAGTGAGAACTGTTCACATATCTCCAAATCACTCTTTAAATGAGTTTGCAAGTCTTTTGAAATGTTGTGTATTCTTCTTGTGACAATATTATCAGACAACTGTAAGTCTTGTATTGCTGACATAATTTCACATTTGTTGGAAAATCCCTCAAATAAGCAATCGGCACCAGTCATAAATGCTTTTTTCAACAATTTCCCATCCTGGAAAGGCTTTTTCTTCTTTGCAAGTATGTGAGAAATTTTCAAAAAAGCAATAGTGGCATTTTTAGATTTTACTACAGGCTTAGTGAAAGCTGACTGTTGGGCTTTCTTAATTCAGATTTAAGTGGATAGCTGGTATTAAAAGTAGTGGAATGGGTTGTCTGGAAGTGACATTCAATATTATATTTTTTCGCCACTGGAACACTACTGCCACACAACAAACAAACATATTTATCTTTAATATTGACAAAACAATGTGATTCTTGCCAGTCAGTATAAAAATTATAGGTTCTTTGTCTTGTACTCATTTTGTGGTTAGAATTTTTGAAATTTGATCTTCAAAAAATAAAGAGTAATTCAATTTATTCTGAATCTGACTCCGACTTAGTATTTCTCAAAATGGTGAACTTATATGCAGCAATACAGTTTATAAACATGTGCAAAGCAGAGAGATTCTTGTCTGTATTAACTTTACTTATTCTGTGCTAGTGCAGTGCTCAGAGAAAGACAGCACTTGGCGGACGGAGAGATAGACTCTTTTACACTGTAAAAGTATGATATGCCCTACAATTTGATTGCAATATAATACAATAATTTATAAGAAATTTTAAAAATTAAATTTATTTTTATCAAATAATGTTATCATGTTCGGATAGTGGTGTTCACATGTAAAATGGTCTGCAGGCGCCATGGTGCCCGTGGGCATAGGGTTGGGGACCCCTGGTTTATACTATATAAAATTTGATCACCATTATTATTAAGATCAAAAACCCAGATGAGTTATTGTTGGATTTAAAAGCCCTAATTAGGGTATACACATGCACACACACACTGGAATCATTATTGTTATCAATATTTAACCAAATTTCATACAAGTGCAAGCTTGTATTTTTTTAATTGTAATAATCACTAGGTGTTGATGGATTGCATACGCACTTAATGAAATAAGAGACAAGATTTGTAATACATGAGTGCACTTTAATCCATATTCTGATGGTTCTTTGAGAAACAATATAATAGATAATATACATAATAATAGTATATATTTTTTCTTTCTCTCTTTTTTTTAAAGTATCATAGCATCGGCCGGGACGCGAACCCTCAATCCGGGCAACTGCCTACAAATACAAGGCAGTCGCGCTGACCTCTCGACCACCAATGCAAGACTAACTTCTCTTTTTAAATAAAGAAAACCCTGTTTTATATAAAATAAAATTGTAATTTGTGATTAATGGTATTTAAAAGATGTATACAGCTGATGAAAAGAATCATATTAAAATCATTTTTTAAACTGGGAAGTTGGCTATTATTTACATTATTTAAAATCTTATTTCATAAATGATATCCGTAGCACTTTAGTGCTTTCATTTGTTTGTGTCTATCTATCTATCTATCTATCTATCTATCTATCTATCTATCTATCTATCTATCTATCTATCTATCTATCTATCTATCTATCTATCTACCTACCTACCTACCTACCTACCTATCTACCTACCTATCTATCTATCTATCTATCTATCTATCTATCTATCTATCTATCTATCTATCTATCTATCTATCTATCTATCTATCTATCTATCTATCTATCTATCTATCTATCTATCTATCTATCTATCTATCTATCTATCTATCTATCTATCTATCTATCTATCTATCTATCTATCTATCTATCTATCTATCTATCCTATCTATCTATCTCCCCCCCCCCCCCCCCACACGGTCTGTCTGTCTCTGTCTGTCATCTGCCTATCTATCTATCTATCTATCTGTCTGTCTGTCTGTCTCAGTCTGTCTGTCTGTCTGTCTGCCTGCCTGCCCGTCCGTCCGTCCGTCCGTCCATCCATCCATCCACCCACCCACCCACCCACCCACCTATCTATCTATCTATCTATCTATCTATCTATCTATCTATCTATCTATCTATCTATCTATCTATCTATCTATCTATCTATCTATCTATCTATCTATCTATCTATCTATCTATCTATCTATCTATCTATCTATCTATCTATCTATCTATCTGTCTGTCTGTCTGTCTGTCTGTCTGTCTATCTATGTGTGTGTGTATGTATGCGTGCATAATTTTTAGTTTTGACCAATCAATCAAATATTGGTAATAAACTTTTCAACACCTTTCTACTTCCTAGATTGCTATGCCAATATAAAATGATCATTTGCATTAATTGATCAGATGTAAATAGAAACTAGCTGATGTAGCAAGTTTTCAGAACAAGTCTATTTAATTATATATATATAGAGAGAGAGAGAAAGAAAGAGAGAGTAAACATGTTTTTTTTTTTTTTGTAGTTACGAGATTTGAAAGCAGTTGGAATGAAATTTTTTCATGTATTTTATCCTCGCAAAAGTAAATCTTTACTTCGAGAATGTAAGTAAATTACTATAATAAATTTTAACATTTTAAATATAATAATTTTAAAATTTTCATATGAATTAATTCTGTTTTGTATAAACTTATATTGATTTTATATTAACCCTCAATACCTACAATTCTATTTAGTAATATCACTGCTAAAAAGAATGTTTCATATTGTACCCCCTCACACCTATTACCAACACTAACAATTATCCGGGGGCGGCAATTCTATGGATCATAGAATAAAATATTTATTTAACTTTACCTAAATCTATTCATGGAGGCTCTTAATTAAAGCTTTCACCTAAAACTAACTCAGTTGAGGGATACAGAGGTGTATGGGGTGTACAATGTACATTAGATGTGGGAGAAAATATTATTATTAATAGAAATAAACATCTATCAAGTTCTATGTTAAACAAAAATTAAATTGGTAAAATTCTACCAGCTAAAATTAACTAATTATACTTTATATTTCACCTCCTCCCATCATCCATATGCACTGAACAACCTCTACTATATTATACAATTAAACTAATAACTAAAATAAAATAAAAAATAATATTTCAGAAATTGTAATGTATAATTCACTAGATCTAAACTCAAATTAAACTTATCATTCCTAAATTTTAACTACTCACTAATCTAATCTGGATAAATAAATTTATTATCTAATCTAAATTATATATTGAAGATCTCAGGGAAGTAACTTATGGTATGGCTTGATCTAACATTTCTATACCTCAAATTATTATTTAACACTATAAAAATAATATTATAAACCAAACAGTACCCTAATTAGATACTTGCAGTTAGATAATGAAAGAAATCGGGCACATTTTGATTTCAATTCATCATCTAAACAAAAATTAAATAACAAACCCTTTTAAAAATGATCAGTAGGTAATTGGCATCTCATATAGTGTTTGAATCAAGGAAATCAACATCATCATATCTTGAGATTTATTATAATTAAATAAAATACAATTATGTTACATTAAATAAAATAAATGTATAAGCATGTGTGGAAATGTGAAATACGAATGAATGTTATAGAAGAAACTCCAAATACAAATTTAGATAACAAAATATTTATTAATCAAATAGAAAATAGTTAAATCAACATCTACTTTTCTTTTCTTGTTATGAACAAAAATTCCAAAGGGATTTCATATCATTGAGTACAGATTATAGAAGAAGATATAATACAACATGATTCATTAACTTTTACATCTACTATATATTTTCATCAGAGCATTTTGATAGATTGGTAAACATTTTATTTGAAATATTAAATGAACTAAATAAATCCCTATTATTTACTGTAAAGAAATGGCTCTTTAGCTATCAGTAATTTCTGATAGACTTCTACAAAAATAAAACAAAATAAATATGACCTTACACTTTTAGCAACTGTTTAGTGAAATATCTTTTATTCAGCATTTTGCTGAATATCACTCATTTACTAACTAAAAATTTATAACGACAACATAGATTAACATTCTAATTACTGGACAAATTAAGATTTTGTATTGTTACTCTAACATATCTTAAATAAAATTACAATTAAGGGGATTTAAACTAAGAATAATATTGGGCTATCTTACCAAAGAAAATGAATACTTCTATTAATTAAATGTATTTTCCTTTGTAATTTTAAGGTACAGTATACTATTGAAAAATAATGCTTCAGAGCTGCAGGAAATGTTGCAAGAGTTAGCAGATGAAAGTAGAAAAGTAGGACTAAAGATAAATGTTAAAAAGACTAATGTAATGTTTAATCGATTTGCTCAAAATATGAAAATAAAGATTGATTATGAAGAATTAGAAGAAGTTAACAGTTACAAATACCTTGGTCAGATTATTAATACAGATGGAAACATAATGGAGGAAATTAATCATAGAATTAAACTTGGTTGGAGTGCTTTTGGTAGAAATAACTTGATACTAAAAGGAAATATGCCTATGTGTTTGAAAAGGATGGTTTTTAACAAATGTGTTTTACCAGTTCTTACTTATGGATCTGAGACTTGGACACTTAATAGAAGAGCAATACAGAGATTTCAGACCACTCAAAGGAGTATGGAGAGATGTATGTTGGGAGTAACAAGAAGAGATCGAAAACGCAATGTATGGGTAAGACAACAAACAGATGTTTTTCTGACTTTATTGAAAAAATTAAAAGATTGAAATGGAGTTGGGCTGGACATATTGCTAGAAGAGATGATAATAGACGGACAATTGAAATTTTCAATTGGATGAGATTGTAAAAGACCCAGAAAGAGACCACAGGTGAGATGGATGGATGAAATAAGAAAATGTGTAGGGGTGTTGTGGAGAAGAGAAGCTAAAGATTGGAGAAGATGGATTAAACTTGGAGAGATCTTCATCCTGCAGTGGATTGACAATGGTTGTTGTTGATGATGATGATACTATTGAATAATTAGGTTCTGCTTTGCCAAAATAAAGTAAATCTTTGTATTCATTAACTAATGACCTATCTTTGCTTAATTATTTATGCAAATTATGATTAAATGATAAAAATCAATGAGATGAAGCTTAAATGATTACTACAAAATGTTTTAACATGATAAGTAAAGTTCTATATTAATAATGAATTTTTTTTATATCAAAATTAACAATCTGTGCATGAATCTGTATTATGCTGTGTGTCAAAGAAAATAAATAAATAATGTTAATCAATCTAATCGGTTTGCTTATGATATTTCAATATAATCATAATACGGTTGGAAGCGAAGATCAATCAATCTTTATTTATCAACTATAATACAGATGTTTTATACTATACTTTCCTTTTATTCTTCCTTTTTATCATAAACCCTCAAACACTAGGCTATAGCATAAGTTGGAAAACATCCAATACACACATGGGATAAAAGATTTCTATACTTCAAAACAGGTAAATACCAAAATAACTTCCAAGTCTATCTTTAAGACTAAATAATTGGTGGAATAACTCATCACCAAATGAAAATTAGTAATATAACATCTCTAACTTCATACACATTTAATTCAGTATATCAAATATAAAAGGAGGACTCAGTCCACTCCTATCAAAATACTCCAATACATGGAAAATAAAGGATTACTCAATCCTATACACTACAATACACTGCATTGGGCAAACTACCCATATTAAATATTCAACTAACAAATACACTGATTCAATCCCATAAAATATTATAAATATTGTGAACTTTATAGCATATAGCCACAAAATACTTTTCATTCAGTCATAACAAAGAAATAATAATTCTCTCTTAAACAACTTTCTAATTCTTCAAATGATTGATCCTCTTTTCCTTCCGAATCCGATTGATTTAAAATCATTTTCACTGGCAATTACATATAATTATAAATAAGTTTAATAATAGACACACACACGTATAAGCATGTGATATACCGACCATTTAAAATCGCAGTAAGCAAGGAATTACTGTTAAAATATTAATTATTACTGCTAGAATTAATAAAGAATAAAATATCTCATATCTGACAATATTTAGGACCTGGTAATGTTCAAAGAACAATTGAAGAATAAAATACTAATTACTATGGACAAAGCAAGACGAATATTTTTTTTTTATAATATGATACATTAATATTGGCAAGAATCTGTAGTTAAATTGAACCTAAATAAATAATAAAATTGTATGTTATAGCTGAAATAATTCTTGAAAATAATTATTTTCTAATTTATAAAAAAAAATATATTCGGTAAGATATGATATAATGAACTCTTTTTTTAAAAAAAAAACAAAAAAAAAAACAATTATTCACCCTTTTGAATGGACTCTTCCATTCGTTTATTATGTGTGTGGATCATTAACACACACACGACCAAACTTATCTTATTAAAATAATAATAATAAAAATAAAATTACTAGCATAATGTATTTTTATATTATGCTAATTTGAAACGTTCTTGGAGAAAAATATAATAATAATAATACATGTAATAAACATATTTAAAATAATAAAACATTCCTTAACTAATACTATCTATCTAAAATACCATTACATAAAATAAAGTTCTCTTCTTTTTTCTTTCCAAACGAAATGAAACGAAAGTTTATAAAAGTTTTTACATGACTTTCCTTGTCATGTTTTCAAATAGATAAGGAAAATAATTATACTGTACAAGACAAATATTAACACAGAACGGTACAATTTCTGCATGGAAAATGACACAATATTATTTTTCTTTGTTGAAACCATATGAGCATATTCAATGTTTTTTTTTAGTTATCAACTAATGAATTGCTATTGATGTTGTAAATAATGAATTTCCTTAATTAAACAATATATTTCATGACGCAAGTAAAATAGAAGTTTGTATTTTATTCCTAGGATATACTTAACATTTAATTTCACAATCATAAAGCCATTCAGAAATATACGTAGTTATTCAATTAATAATATTTATTTAGATAATCTCATTGGTAATATTAATACAGCAATGTCACATAACTTTATCCATTTATAATTTCATTCTTCCCACTAGTCTAGAAGAACAAATAATTATTAAAGTACATTTAATGACATATTTAATCTTATATCTTTCTTTTCCAAAGGTAAAAATATAAATAATACGCCACTATTCTAAGACATATGACAATAAAATTACATATTCCTTGTGTATATTTAAAATTTTGAGTTTTCTTTTATATTTAACATGAAATTTGTACATTAAAGTTCTGAGAACGTTCAATGACAGTTCACATCTTTCCTCCACATACATGAAGCAAGTAGCAGTTGTTCCCTTCATAGTATAATTAAAGCTTAAAAACTTAATTGTTATAAAATAAACAAATATTCTTTTATCCTTCCCTGTTAATTTTAAATTTAAATAAAACAATTTAACAGTCCTATTAAGCATTCCCATTTCTTAAATAATAATTTATCTTGAATAATAGAATATAACACTTACATATACTTTAGCATAACGTTGGGACAATTTAAACGATCAGCTGGAGCAAAATTGACATATCTCTTAGTGGTTTTTAAGTGCACATTTCGCAAACAAAATAATATAATTAAATTTTTAACTTGAACTCTGGAAGAGGAAAAATAATTTCACTATTAAACTTTGCTAAATAACTTAGTTATAGCTGTCTTTGGTTAGCTATAACTGCCCTCGTAAAAGTTCTAATAATTGACTCTGACTGACTGAAGTAATAATTGATTGACTTCTTCAAAAGTAATAGTAGACTGCCCTTTTTAAAAGTAATAAGTATTCCTTTTATAAACTTTTTAATAATCATTACATCATATTGTTCTCTTCCAATTGTTTACGATAATGTCACATTACATCACCAGAAAAAAAAATCGCCATTCGCTCCTCCCACTGGCAAACTTACTTAATTATGCAAAAACTTTAGACAGTAAAAAAAAAATAGAGATGTAAAAAAAATTATTTTGTCTTTTAAATAAATGAAAAAAAAAAAATTGAACTAATAATTAAATGTGTTTTAAAGCAGTAGAACAAAATTAATGACAATTGTTTTAATAAATAAAATATTTTACAGTATTTGTCATTATATAATTCACCTGTCCATAATTTATTGATATATTTAAAATGTAATTAAGTTAGTTTTTAATACTATTATTGATATAATTAAATATTTGAATGTAATGTGGGATATTTAATGGTTTAAGGAAACATGTGAATGAAAAATGAAGTTGGATAATGCATGAATATTCAGTAGTAATATACCATAGGTATTACACTATATTGACTGAAATGACAATGTGAATGATGATGAGTGAAACATATTTTACTGTTTATGCTATAAATTTAAAATGTATAAAACAAATGGACTAGAAAATCATTCTAACAAAACTGAATACTGCTTTATGAGCAAATAAAACAAGTAAGTAACAACTCAGACTGTACTGATTATGCATATAACAAGCCACCCCCTATTCTATTATTGATTATACCCCAAAACAAGATACTAAACATTTGACAAATCTTTTAATTATACCTACACTTACTACTGATTACAGTTTTAAGTCAAAATAAAATTTTTTAAAAATTTCACGTTATTTCACTTTTTTTAAAGAGGATTATATCAGATATTATCTGATATACTACTACACTACTACAATGACTATTTCTGGTGCCAAACCAGAAGGTCACAATATAAATATCATTTCAAATTTAATTTTTTTTAATTATATTTACAATATATATTAAATATTTTTATAAAAAACATTTAAAAAAATATAGCCATAAATGAAATTATTTTTATTTAACTGGATTCAATTGATTCCTTTCTGTTAATCAGCTATTATAGTGAAATATATTTGTTATCATTAGTTATAATAAGTTTTATAATATTTGTTCTAATAATTTGACAAAAAATAGTTATTTGTAAAAGATGACAAAATTTTATGGGTGTTTGGTGTACAAGCAGTATGGGAGGCATAAACTTTATATTTACTTGTTTCGAAAGAAAAAAATTCATAAACTTTATACTTCTTGTGCTAAATTCAAACTAATTTGATTTTTGCAAAATAGAGACATATTTAGGAAGATACTGAGATGGACATCCATTCAGTTGAAAAATAATATGAAATTACGTCATTTGAAAATTGATAGCAGTGTAATAGACCAGGGGTGGCCAACTTTTGTGTTTATAACATCTACTTTTTATTTTTAAAATGTTTTGTGATCGACTTGTTGTCATAGCATGATCGACTTGTCATAGGCGTAGTCTAAGTGGAGGGAGGTGTGAAATACATACCATTTTTATATATCTACATATTACATTCAAATATCAGCCTTTCAAGCTAATTGTGCATGCCCTTTTTTGTGAGTGTTAATAATAAATGAATACTTTCCTTTCCAATACAAGATATAGTATTTATGCAGGAATAAAATGAATCCACTTATTCCTACAACTCAAATGCTTATATATGAGCAAATCTGAAGTACTGGCAAGGAAAGCGTGAGGATAGACCACTCAGTTAGAGTGACATTTAGTAAATTCTAGACAATTTCACCGACGTCATTCATTCAGACATCGTAAATAGTAATTTAAAGTGAATGGTCTATCCTCACGCTTTCCTTGCCAGTACTTCAGATTTGCTCATATATAAGCATTTGAGTTGTAGGAATAAGTGGATTCATTTTATTCCTGCATAAATACTATATCTTGTGTTGGAAAGGAAAGTATTCATTTATTATTAACACTCAAAGGCTGATATTTGAATGTAATACAATTGTAAACATAAATGCTTATTTACATATATCTACATAATAAATGAATAGCTTGAAAGGCTGATATTCGAATGTAAATACAATTGTGTATAGACGCTATATAAAATAAATGCTTATTTATATATATCTACATAGTAAAAAATAACAATTATTTAACAGGCCAAAAAACTCATGTCAGGGGAATTAAAGCAACATGAGTAATTATTAACAATATTTATTAATTCAAATTAGCTATATTAAATCAAGATTAAAAATATTATTTTCAATAATGATATGACTTAGTAGACTTCACATATGTAGAATTGAAAAAAAAAATAGAACCAAAACAAAAATAACAAAAAAATTTGAAAATCTTGATTTAATTTGTTTCATTCGTTACCCAACAGCTCTTGTCAGATTGGCTTCGCGATTGACCAAAAATGGCTTTGCGATCGACCGGTAGATCACGATCGACTTGTTGGACACCCCTATAATAGACCACTGAGGGTTTAGCACACACACACACAGTTTTGTATATAAATTATTATTGTGATTATTATTAAGTTAAAAAAATTTAGCAGATTATGTATAGTAATTTTGCTAAAGTAATCAATACTATGTTTTTTTGGTCTTAAAAATATTTCATTAAATGTTATTATGATACTTAATTACTTGAATTTAGCCCAATATTTTTATTTAATCTATTTGCAAAACTTAGAGTTGTTATTAAAAACTTCTCAAGACTTACTTAAAATTGTTCTATATTATATACATAATACTAAATAATGGGACAGAAATATATTTAGAATTCAAGCAAATTTATGATTTTAAAGGTCACTCCTTATTTTGTCATTAAATCAATATAAGATTGCTGGATGTATTCTTGTGTCGATTAAGATGTATGCTTTTATAAAGAGTGGATTATAAAATCACAAATTTGGCTGGTAAACATAGATATATACCCTTGTATATATATATAAATGGTTCATTCATCATCAATATATTATTTATATTTCATGCCCATATTGTGAATTCTAATATGAAGTGGCACTTTAATTTCATGACAACCCAAGATTTCCTATAAAAATTCTATAATTATTTTACACATTAATTCTTATTAAGCACATGGTCAACACATAAATACATATATGGTTTGAACCTTAAAATATTTACCTTGAATGCTTAATTTTACCATGAGAGAGACCCCTAGAAATCTTAACACAAGATTATGACTTTATAAAGATAAGAGCGGCCATCTGATTTTCAACCTACTTTCTAATTATATAGGCAAATCTAATGCATTTTGATTTGAGAGTGTGAAGTTAGTAAGTTCTTCACTAATTAAGTCCACTATCTTGTTTAGAAATCAACATCTGCAAAATCTTTTGATTCACAGTCAGTTAATATTTATATCTTATAATTAGAAATATTTTGAATCAATTTAAAGTTGTAAACATTAATTCTTATTAAGCGCATGGCCAACACATAAATACATATAAGACTTTAACCTTAAACTATGCACCATGGGTGCTTAATTTTACCACAAAAGAGACCTCTACAAATTTTAAAACAAGATTACAACTTTACATTGATTGGAAATATTTCTAATTACAAGATCTAAATATTAACTCGCTGTGAATTGAAAGATTTTGCAAATGTTAATTTCTAAACAAAGTAGTGAACTTAATTAGTGAAGAACTTACTAGCTTACACTCTCAAATCAAAATGCTTTAGATCTGCCTATATAATTAGAAAGTAGATTGAATATAAGACATTCACTCTTATCTTTATAAAGTCGTAATCTTGTGTTAAGATTTGTAGAAGTCCTCAAGGTGCATAGTTTAAGTTTAAATCCTTATATGTATTTATAATTATTTTAATAGATTATGTAATTATTAATATCAATGAGTATCTTTGTAAGTAAGAGTTGAATAAACCAGCAGTTTAGTAAGTATCTACTTTTTTATTGTTTTTCAATGGAAGGTCTCTGAAAAGACCTTTGTTCACTTTTTGATGATACAAGATAGTTTATCTTTTTATTGTTATTTTTTGTGAATGTCAATCTTTTCAGTTTTATTGAAATGTGTATAACAATTAAAAAATACAATTTTTCATTTTACCAAATAGCACATGTGTACCATTAGAACATTTTTCAAAAAGTATATTGAAAAAGGCAGCATTAAAACAGTTAGTCAAATTCTTTTCAGTACCAAGACATGGTGATATCTATTTGTATTATTTATTTCCTAGGGATTATGATCTTTGAGAGATTAAGTACCATATTATGTGTTAAGGGTTTTGATTCTTACCCTTCCACATCTCTATATGAAATAATCTTGATGATATTCTGGTGACATTCTTTTTTTGTGTGGAATTTATTGATAATCTTGTTGTATTATTAATCATTATTGTCTTCTTATGAGTAATTGTTCTGTTAAGTGACAGCAGAACTCTTTCTCCTTTTGGAGAGATCCCTTAATTTGATAGATATTTTAAAGAAAAAGAAATTGTCTATCAGTACCTGAAAACTGATGCTTAGTGAATTGAGAACATTTTTTTTCTTTTTTTTCCATGTGTCATAGCATCGGCCGGGAAGCGAATCCGCTAACCCAGGACAACTGCTTATAAGGCAGCTGTATTGATCACTTGACCACCTACAGCTAAGAAAATAAATAAATTTTTAAATGCCCAGGTTATAACTGAACACTTACTTGAAGCCCAAATGATTAGTTTGAAATCATCCTATTCTGGTCATATCAAGAGATGATTGGAAATGAATAATTTGAAACTTAAATAATGTGGACAAGAATAGGATGTATGACTTTAATGTAAATGTGCTTCATCATCATCACAACAGTGAATGTGTGTTTGAATACCATGATAAAGCAGATAGAAGATGCAGAAGAAAATTCTGTTTATATGATTTTTCAGGGATCAATATTGATTTGATCAAATAGGAACTTTTTTAAAACAAGTTTTATTAAAAAATTAAATAGCTTATTACCATTCCTTTCAATCATTATTGATCCACTGTAGGGTAAATTTCCCTCCAAACTTAATCCAATTTTTTAAACCCATAGTCTCTCTTCTCTATATCATATTAGCAAAGTTATTTATTTGAGCTATACATTTTACATGTGATTTCTTCTATGTTTTTAATAATCTCTTGATATCCAATTGAAGTTTTTTTGCTGTTTTTCCATTATCATCTTTTTTTTTTTGCAATCTATCCAGTGCAACTCCATTTCAATTTGTTATATATTCAATGATTTCACTGATACATGTTTGTTCTCTCATCCTTGTATTTCATGTTTGTCCATTCTTGTCAGTCCCAACATATGTCTCTCCATATTTTGTTTGGCATGAAGTTTTGGTATTGATCATCTTTCAAGTTTCCAAGTATTTTGATTCATATATAAGAACTGTCAAACATTTCTTTTCAAGTACATGGGCATATTTATTTTTTAAATTAAATTATTTTTACCAAACACTTTATATTCAAATTTAGTTCTATGATTAATTTCATCCATTATGTTTCCATCTGTATTAATAATCTGATCAAACTACTTATGTTTAAACATACAAAACATAAGTTTAATGCATGTAAAAAAAATTAAATGCCATTTTATAAAAGTATAAACAACTATATTCACACCAACATTATATCTCCTCATATCCAAAACCTATGAATGACAATATTTAATGATTGATTATAAAAGACCCAGAAAGAAACCACATGTTAGATGGATTGCTGAAATAAGGAATGTGCTGGTGTGATGTGGAGAAGAGAGGCTAGACATTGGATAAGATGGATTGAACTTGGAGACACCTTCATCTTGCATTAGATTGATAATGGTTGAAACCGATGAAGATGATGAAAGTCATTTAGCCATTTCATTCCTATAATAATTTAATTATACCATATTAGAAAATTAAGTTTGTGAATGAAAGTAATATCAGGAATGTAATCTTTTATGTATAATCTGCAATTCTGAAACCTTTTTCTATGTTACTAGAGATGAGGTGAAAAAAATAACTATAATTTAGTAAAATGTTCATCAAAATGTCTTAGTCATGATCTTTCAGATGTGATATTGTGTTGCACATTGATAAAATTTTAAAAAGCTTAATATTATGAAAACAAAATGAATAATTTTTTTATAAGTTATATGAATTAGTAAACCTATTTTAGTACTTTTTTAATCTTATTTTAATATGACTAGTATTTTCCAGCATTTATTGTAAATGTAAAACTTATTTTCTCAACCAATCAGACCCACTGTACAGTTTAAAAAATCAGGTATTAAATATTTGAATGCTTGTCAAGCGTTGGTGGTCTAGTTGTTAGCATAGCTACCTTCCAAGCAGCTGACCCAGGTTCGCTTCCCGGTCAACACATTTGAGATATGAAGAAAAAAAAATATTTGGAAGTTAAAATTCACTTAATTATTTCACAATGAAAAAATACTGGTTTATATTTTCCAATAAAAATAACTGTTAATAACACACCTACTTACAGCCATATAATATAGATATATTAATATTGTATTTAATGGACATTATTTAAATCATTTAGATTTTATATATGTTGTTGTTGTTTTTCAAGAAAATATAGCAAGGATTAACAGATAAAAGAATAAAAGATAAATGCTAGAAGAAAGTTCAGTAGTTTTTCTAATAAGATGGAAATAAAGATTGATTAGAATGAATCATATTATTAATGCAGATAAAATCATAATAGATGAACTAATCATAGAATTAAAAAGGACTGAAGTGATAGACCAACTTACTATTAATAGGACATGAAAATGATGGGTTTTAATATATATATATATTACCAGGTCTTATACATGAACGTGTGATTTAGATTTTAGCAGAAGAGAAATACAGAGATTTTAGACTACATAACAAAGTATAATGAAATATATGTTACTAATATGAAAAAGTGTCCAAAAGAAATATATAAGGTTAAGATAATAAACATGCATTATGGATGTCATACAAATAATTAAATACTTGAATTTGAACATGTTTCTAGAAGATATGGCAATGAATAGATTTTTGAAATTTTAAAGCAGATCCAAAGAGATTATAAAAGACCTAGAAAAAGTTCATGTTTGGAATGGGTGTGATAATAAAGTATTCTGAGGTGTTGTAGAAAAGCTTTGGTTCCAAGAAAATAGTCTATTTTTGAGACATCTTATTCTTTACTTAATATATAATGTTCTTTATATAATCTGTTACTCATGAATTACATTAGTGTCAAGCTGAATATAGCAGTTTTTAATTAATTTAGAATTGTCTTTAGAATAGTGCTAGCAAAAAAAAAAAAAAAACAGTAATAGAAAGGAACTTTATTAAATCACTCTACCACTTCATATCTTGATTACTTATGCTGTCTTGTTCACTTTATCACTGTGGGATAATGGTAAACTAAAGGAATAAAGGTTATTGAACTTATTCTTAGCTAATAAAAGAACAAAAGATGTCCGTCTGGTTAATTGAATAGTATTATGGCTCAACATACCACATTGTGTATGGGAATATTAATCACCATAATGACTTGATTGTGTGTATATCAATTGCAGATGAGATTATTACTTCCACGTACAAATAATGCACTAAATGTTTGCATGAATAAACAAATGAAATTGATATATGGTATATATGTATGAAACTATTTCTCATAAGAATATTGCACAATTATTTTTTGTTTGTTTGTTTTTATTAGATAAATAATCAAATGATTTACTCCTCAGGAAAACATTTCAGCATCAGAAGCAAGATAATTGAACCATGCTTTATGGGATTTTAGCCTCAGATTCTATTGCAACACCACTGGCCCAAATGGGTAGGGATTTGTTTTTATACATTTTTAAATGTACTACCATTTTGAGCTAGGAACAATTTAAGAATGCAAACCAAAAGTGGATTTAGATGTTGAGGTATAACATAGTCTCTAGTATGTAAAATATAGAGTATTTCATCACATAGAAATAACTACTATAACTAAGTTAACAATATATAGAGCTATTATTTACCTATTTTTTTTCTATGGAAGTAAAACGTGGACACTGCATTGACACAATACAAAGGCATTAGACAAGAATCATTTAAGGTTGATCCATAACATTTTATAAATAGAATGGCAAAATCATAAAACCAAACAATTTGTTGGATGTTATCTTGTAGAATTCATTATTGTAAAATCTCACCTTCTTTGAATTTGGTATGTAAAGTGAATGAATAACTCAAGTCTTTCTAAAAGAATAATTTTTGGTGAACATGGGTATGGTTTCATGAAAGAAGTGATTCTATCCACATTATAAGGATTATCTGATAGACATTTTAAGAAAATGTGATATTGATTGTTTCCATTGGAAAGATATGTCAGAGAATAGAAGACTCGGAAAGCTACATTTTGTTATGGTGTTGAATGTCAGATGGAAATATTTTCTACTGAAGAAATTGAAAGACAGCATCACAAATTATAAACTAGACAAAAAAAAATATAATAGCATTTTCTGTATATAGAGGTATTTGTTTTAGTTTCCAAAATAATTTATTAAAGATTATATTATTACATTAGAGGTTATTTGGTACATATTTTGTTCAAAATATTTTCTCATTCCTTCATTTGGTTTTTCCGAATTTGAGTCAATTACTCTTCTGTTTTCTCCTTTTTGGAGCATCCTGCTATTGGTTGGGCCATGGAGAGGATAAAGCCAGCATGTCCCACGTCATGGTAAAAATAACCTCAGAGGTTATCAGGCTATCTCTTGTTCTTGTTTTCTTTAGATTTCTCTGCATAAAGTTAATAGGATTAATATTTTGATGATTAAATACTAGCTTACATCTAGTAATCCATAATAGATGATCAAGAATTAATGAGTCTAATTTCTGGAAATTGCAAAACTCATTTTTAGAGCTATTTTTTTTTTTAGAGTTGGAATGGTCACACCAATTTACAATTGCCTATTATATATATATATTTTGTAAACTATTATTTTTGTTAAAAATATTCATTGTTGTTTTATTTGGGAATGAATATATGTCGATTTAAAATATTGTAATAACAGTTTTCGTTTTAATGTTTACCACGTTTTAATTTGTATTATTGAGATTCATTTTTCTTAGGCAGCAAAATCAATTTTTGTGAAGAGTTATTTAAATATTTTTAAATTAAAAATTACGACGTTGTTTCTTAATCAATATTTATCTGTAATGTTAAGTAATTTCTAAATAAAACAGCACATAAAATATTTTGTATTTAATGTACGTATATATGTGCCTATCGTGCACCAACCTGGTATTTGAATCATGATGTTGAAAATTTTTGGTACATGTGATTGGTGATTTCAAAACGAACATCAGCGTGTTTGCTTTTTTTTTTTTTTAGATATCTCGGCTATCCATATTCTCGTACTTCTGATCTATTATTTTTGTGAATAAATTTATATCGAGAAGTATACTAGCATACTAGCAAGAGGATAAAAGAAATTCTATAAAACCTTTACTTTCGAAATATTAATTGGTCTAGTAAGTAATAATCGGTTATACTTAGTATTCTTCTATGGAGAATGTTAGAGAAATCTTTTTATTAAAGTGATATATTTATTAAATATTCTTTTATTTATACACATACAGTTATACAAGTACTTTGTGTGTGTATATATATAAATTAATTGAAAGCAGTCAACACTTAAACAGTACCAATATCAATAACAATCAACAATCTCAACCTGTTGTCAAGGCAACCTTTTAACAATAAAAATAGAAATTCATCTTTATCTATGATGTAATATGTTTATATAGACATTAAAGGGTTATAGCTTGACTACAGAGATTGATATTATTAATACAAAGAAGTATAAATAAACCTTAGTAAATAGGTAAATGTAATCTGTTCTGAAAGCAAATTATCAAATAGTCAATTATAACTTTCAAACTGCACTCCAATAATGTTTTACTTAAATAATAAAGCTAATAGTTTTCAAAGCTAAATGTAAACTCATTGGTGTTGGGTTACGGTAATACATTTTTACATACAATTCTTTAACCAATGCATTAGAACATAATAATTTTATGCTAAAAGCAGCAATTAAGATTACTTTAGAATTCAAATATAATTGTTGCAGGGTCATATGTTGTTCACTATTGACTTTAGTTATGTCGCTGATTATTAAACACAAGTACAAAATGGTACAATTGAAATTTTCCTGAAAAAATATTATTTATATAGCATATGGAGTTTTGGTGAACAAACTGTTAAAATAATTGAATGGATAATCATTTGGTAGATCATGTGACATTAAAGTACCAGAATTCATAGGTTATGGTTTAAAACAGACCTCTTTAACGTTCAAGTCTTGAACTTCACATAGTATTGTAAATATTTACCAAAAAGAGTAGATTGAATTGTCTTTGGCTTCTTCAAGTTATTCAGTACTTCTGTTGCATGCATAGATTTTACAGACATTAATGTGCATTTAAGTATGTATATAACTATGCAAGTTGGGAATTATTATAATTCAAATTTGGTTTTTGATGAAACTATTTTTTTTAATAATTATTTCATTGTTCAAAGAGGATGATCGCTTAAAAATAATTGTATAATTGTTGAATACACATTTTATATACCATTTTTACTTATATTAATTTTATGTTTTATAATGTTTTGATTATTCAAAGGTTTTTTTTTTGTGTGTGTGTGTCTTCTTATTACAAGAAGGTTACTATAATTTGAACCCTACTAATTCAAAATTTTTATTAGACAAGAAAGTGCACAGTATTGTCTTGAATTATTGCTTCCACTATGTAAATATTATGCAGCTGCAGACTGAGAGGGAAGATTCCTAATTGTTATTTTATCTTTTTATTTCTTTAAAGAATAGCATTGTTTTCCTGCAGAAATAATACCAAGTAAACCAAGTGTCAATAACACTAGGTTACAATATATATATATATTTCATTAGTTAAACGCCAATTATTTCATAAAATTTAAGATATGTTCAAATAATAGAAATACTTCTAATAATGATTGTAATAATTATTTCAAATGAAACAGCTAAATGGAAATGTCAATCAAAGATATGGTAAAAATAATAAAATGCTATATGAATTATAAATACTTATATGCATGTTAGCTATATCTTAATAAAATAATAAAATGTATGTGTGTAAATATACATCTATATTTGATGGATTATAAATGCTCCACATGGAATTGCAGATATTACCTGATTACCTACCTGTAAGGATTCTTAAAAATAATAAGATGCTATATGAATCATAAATGATTTTGTGTGTGTTATATATATCTTAATAAAATAACACATATGTGTATAAATGTATATCTACCTGAAATACTTCACAAATCTGGATTAATAATTGTACTACTTATTTTATCTGCACATCTACTCAAAATGTTTCTACAGACCTAGAATAAATGATTACAAACATTTATGTATTAATATAATATGTATTCCTACCTGAAATCCTTTCACAAACTTGGAATAATAATTGCAATACTGATATTATCTGTACATTTACGTGAAAGGCTTTCACATACCTGGAATAATAATTGTACTACTGATATTATCTGCACATCTATTCAAAATGTTTTGTATAGACCTGGAATAAATGATTCCAAACATTTATGTATTAATATAACATGTATACCTACCTGAAATGCTTTCACAAACCCGGAATAATAATTGCAATACTGATATTATCTGTACATCTAGCTGAAATGCTTTCACATACCTGGAATAATAATTGTAATACTGATATTATTTGTTCATCTACTTTAAATGCTTCTATAGACTTGAAATCAATAGTCAAAAACATTTATTTATAAATTGTGTATCTGTACCTGCTTAAAATGCTTCTACAGATCTGGAATAAATGGTTAAAAACATTTGCTCATTAATTGTGTACATATATCTATCTGAACTGCTTCTATCAGCATCAACATGTGATTATTAATACTTGTAAATTGATTGTATATCATGTGAACTAAGAAAATGGGTTTTTGCTTGGATAACCTACTTGAAATATTTTTAGACTTCTCATCATGTGAACTAAAAAATGGATTTTTGCTTGGATAACATACCTGAAATATTTCGAGAATTCTTCTCATTATATGAACTATATTAGAAGGACTTGCTAATGAATTATTGTTAATAAAATTGTTGTTATTAAAAATTAATCTAATTGTTTAGTTCCATTTTTGCACCACTAATTATTCATTGCATCTTGCTCATAAGAATCTCATGCCTCCTGAGCTATGTTAGGCATAACCAGATGATGGTAAGTAAGAGTGTAGTAAAATGGAACTCTAGTGGCACCATTTGAGAAACCAAACATAAATTTCTAGATGCTTCCAGTCTCTATGGCGCTACATCCTCTGATGAGCAGGAAATATTGTTGTAGGTGGGGTGAAGTCTGCATTGGGGAATGCCAATTGATAGTTTCTTCCTGCAATATGCTCATCAGGAAATAAAACCAACGAAGAATGAGGTTGGTTCTTGTCCGGTTACAATATATATATATAATATAAATAAAATTTCCATAAATCAAAAACTATTGTAATAACAAAAAAATAATAAATATAACAGTAATTAACTATTATATAAGCTGAATACAATAAATTACCACTATATATATATATATATATATATATATATATATATATATATATATATATATATATATATATATATATATATATATATATATATATATTTAGCTCCCTGAATCTGTGATCCATGTTTCACATTTAAGTAATACTCAACAACAAAAAATTATAGTAGCAATAATATGTTTATATTGAATCTATATATCTTTACTAATTTTTTTTCATCAGGCCAGCTGATTAAGAATTTTACTTCCATCTAGTTCTGTTTGGTCAGTTTTCATTTGTCTCAACATTTGTTTATTTTTTTACTAAGCACTATTATATTAATTTAGGTCATATTTATGTGTAATTTATATCTTACTGATTTCTCATTTAGCATTTTTAATATTTATTTTATTGATAGAATAAGCATTATATAGTAGGAGAACTTCAAATTGATAAGAAGAGAGCAAAAGTTATCTTCAAAAATATAAAATATAAATTCTCTCAACTAAATTTTTTTATAAATGCTTCAGTATACTGTGCTTTTTATATTTATAATTTTAAAGTCTTAAATGTATGTTTGATGCAGACCACCATCTTTGAAAGCTTAGCATCACAACAACAACAATAATAATAGCAATTATTACAAAGAAGGGAAGACATCTTCAGTCATGCACTTTTCAAGAATATAGATGCACTCACCTATAAGCATCAATTTAAAAAGCATAAATGGATCACTTATGCCTAGAGTTTATCATTATGAAAGACAATCTTTACTCATCTTGTGGAAATCAGAGCTTTAACCTATTATGTGCCTGATATATAATTTGACAAATGAATTGTATAAATTTATTCATTCTGTAGCAGAAGAGAGATAGAGTCTCATTTTTAACCACCTGTGATTAGAAATAAATATTAAATATTGAATTTACTGTAATAAATCTACTATTTATATGGTGCTTAACTATGTATGTAATATTGCAGCTAATTTAAACTTTAATATTTATTTCTAATCACATGTGTGTTAAAAACAATAGTCTATCTCTTCCCTGCTATAAAATGAAGAAATTTGTACAATTCGTGAGTTAAGTTATATATCAGGTGCACAATAGATTAAAGCCCTGATTTCAGTAAGGTTAACAAAGATTAGCTTATTTAACGATAAGTTTTAATTATAAGTGGTCCAGTTATGCTTTTTAGATTGATGTTCACAGATGAGTACATGTAAATTTTTGAAAAGTGCATGACTGAAGTTTTATTTTTATTTTATATTACTTAGTCAAGCACTATATAAATAGACTATTTATTACAGTAATAGTAATAATAATTATTATTATTATCATAAGAATGTGAACAAATTGGGTCATAATTTATCTTGAAGCCAGAGACATCCAACATCTGAATCCTTAAACCTGTATGGACAGTTTAACATTCTTTTATTATACCACTCTTACACAAGAAGGTGAAATAACTTTTATCCATTTTTAAGAGCTTGTGGGAGAATGAATAATTATTTCTCCACAGAGATATTTTTATTTTTTTTAAATCGGAGCATCTCCTATCTTTCTTCATTTATTACAACTATCTTCTGCACTACAAAAAAGAGTAGTCCGAGTTAATTCTGAGGATGTGTAACAGGGTTTGATGAAACATTAATTATTAGGAAAATAAAGTTTTTTCCATTCTCAAGAAAAATAAATACAGCAGTTTTGTTTTTTATACGTGAGTTTGTGATTATATATACACCCACATATACACATCCTTGGTAAGAAAAATTAAATAATTCTGAGATTGATGCTAAATATGAAAACTACAATCATGCCAAGATAATTAACTGTAAAGATTTTTGAGTCACAATTAGTAGTATATGTTTTGATAATATATCAACAGTAGAAGATCGGGAAGTAAAAAGATTCATTAGAGACGTAAGCCATATTGAGCTGCAATGAAAAGACTAAGAAAGATATACATGTGTAGAAACATATTTGTAAAATAAAAGTTTTAATTCTTACAGCCGTAATATTTATGTCGCTCTATGACGGATTATGTGACATTATGTTTGGCTTAATATTTTTCGGAACTTGGTGAATCATCTCACCATAATTGAAGGAATCATACTTTGATCTTTAGTTAGATAATTTAAACATTTGAAATTTGCATAATTTCTAAATAGGTTGATGAAAAAGATGAGGCCAATCAATGTTGAGATGGGTGTGCTCCATTTTAACAGGAATTGTCATTGTAGAGGTTGAAATATTCAAGCAAATAATAGATCATTTCTAATTCTATGATAAAATGGTGATATTAAGATCATTTCTAATTGATAGTACAGTACTCAGTCGATAAAAGTTAACGTTACCTAATATTAGTAATTATTTCGATTTTCAAAATTTTCCCGTTGAAATTTTGATTAGTTTTTAAAAGTTTTTCAATTTAATTGACTTTTTTATGTATTTATTCTTGTGCGTATTATTGAATCATTCCCTTTTACTTCGTTTATTTGTATTTTTTACTTTCTCATAAATAAATGTTGTCTTTAATTGATTTACATATTTCATGGCTTCAATCAATATTATATTTTATCGTTTGACAAACCTTTGTATTTGATTTCTCGTTGATTATGAGGAAGAAAAATAAAACTTTAATGTTTAGTCAATTAAAATATTATACTTTATAGAATTTAATAAAATCAACATAATCAGAATTTCATTTTATAATCAAAAGAAAGTTAAGCTTAAAATATAATTGGCAATAGTTTTAAACATTTTCGTAAATAAATTGCATTATATTTATAAGTGTAGTGTCATTTTGAATAAGCTTTCTATAAATAGTAAACGGCTGTGTGATTTTAGATATAGGAGCATTTTGTAAGTATGAGAAAAAGGGAAAAGAGAACTAATTAAATGTAATGCAGTATTGTTAAATACAAAGGAAAATAATCTGTACATAGGGAAAAACTTGAAAAAAATCTTTAATAAATTTTCTAATAAAATTCTTTGACTAGGGAGTTGGTAAATGAATATCATACATTAGAGAATAATTTTAAACTAGACAAGAGTGATGAAGTGGAATCAAATTAGCAATAGGTGAGTTAAAAATGAAATGTGAAGCAAGGTGTCAAGCTAATGTTCCAGTTGAAAATAGTATATGTGATAATATGAGAAGTAAATTGTGGATGATAATAAGCTTCTAGATGAATGGAAGAATGTAATAATTATGGCATTACATAAAGAAAAAGAATTTAGTTAAGGTGTTTTAAAAGTCAATAGAAATGACTTCATAATTTATAAAGTATTTAAATCTATAATAATGGATAATTTCAGAACTTATGTGGAAATAAGTAAAATATTGGGGTAGATTTAGAATGCATTTAGTTCAGAGAAATAATTAAAGGATTAATTGGAGAGAAGAAAAATTTACTGAAATCGTTTTGTTCTATATTCATCTTTTGTGCTATTATTAATAGTTGAACCTATTTCAAAAGTTTAAATAATCTTAATTGCTTTGGACATTAAATAATTAATATTGGATCATGGAAATAGTTCAACATTTAATAACTGTTAAAATAGCGTCATCACAAACTTTCAGATGATTACGTGAATAAAGGATATTTTATTTGTTGTATCCTAGCTGACTGAATTGTTTTATAAGAAAAATTTGATGCAGCGGATAGGAATAGATGTGGGGGAACCTTATAATATAAGAATAAATTTGCAGTTTTAAGAATAATTAAGTCTTTATAATGATATTTTTTTATAAATTTCAATTGGAAGACATACAAACAATGAAGTTAATTGAAGCAGAAATGCCCATTATTATTTTTAGTGTGTTTGTAAGGGAATGGGAGATTGAAATAAAAAGACTAGAGCAGACCTTGGAATCGCCATAGTCAGAATTAGGATACATAATATATAGAGTGTATGAGCACAGACTTTCACACGACCCACCACTCTCCATTCTATCTCATAACACTGATGCACCCAAACACACTGATCTTTTCAGCATATGTGTGTTTGAGTGTATCAGTGTTATGAGATAAAGTGGAGAGTGGTGGATCATGTGATAGTCTGTACTCATATACCCTATATATTACATATGTTGATACAGGTACATAATAAGCCTGTATTTCAGTTACAGATACATGATGTAATAGCAGACACTACATTTTTTATTTTTATAAATAGTATTAAAGGTAAAAAAAAAAATTCTGTTATTAAAGAAGTATGGGGAGGCAGGAAAAATATAAAAATGAAATTCAATAAAGAAAAAATTTAAGATATTAATGTTTTAATGAAAAGACTAACCTGAAGGATGGACAATGGGGATATTTATCTTGAAAAAGTAGAGGGGTGTCAATATTTAGATACTTTGAGAAATAGAAAAAAGAATAATTAAAATATTTCAATTTTCTTGAAAGCAGAATGAATGGAGGTGAATGAATTGTATAGATGTTTGAGTTGTAGAATTGAAAAGAAAAAACAACACTGATTAATAATTTGACATGTTTGGATCATCTAATAAATATAAGTTATGCCAAATATTTTGAAAAAGGTTGATGATACCTGTTTTAACATTTGGAAATGGAGAACTCTGTATTTTTAGGAAACTCAGAAATATTTAGATAGAATGCACAAGGAAGGATATATATATATATATATATGTCCAATGAATAAGTTTTTTCAAAATGAAATGAGGTAGTCTTTTTTTTTAGCGTGTAATCAAAAATCATCAACCATTATCAATCCACTGCAGGATGAAGGTCTCTCCAAGTTCAATTCATCTTCTCCAATCTTTAGCTTCTCTTCTCCACATCACCCCTGTACACTTTCTTATTTCATTCATCCATCTCACATGTTGTCTCTTTCTGGGTCTTTTACAATCTTTTGGAATTCAGTTTAAGATTTCAATTGTCCATCTAGTATCATCTCTTCTAGCAATATGTCCATCCCAACTCCACTTTAGTCTTTTAATTTTTTCAGTGAAGTCAAAAACACCTGTTTGTTCTCTTACCCATATACTGCATTTTCCGTCTCTTCTTGTTACCCCTAACATTCATCTCTTTATACTTCTTTGAGTGTAATCAAAAATAAAGTGTTTTAAAGATTTTAATATATGAAATGAAAATAAATTTGTAATAATGTATGTAAAAATATTTTACAAAAAATGCTTTTATTTAATTGGATGGATAATGGACTAAAAATCAAAAAAATATTTTTTATCTTTGACCACGATTTGAGTTGCTGTATTTAACTTGAAATGAAAGCAGAGGATAACCATAAATTAATTAATTAAAGCAGGGCTATCTTTTATTTCAAATTCAATATACCAGCAAAATTGTAGTCCAAAAATATTTTTTGGTTTTTAGTGCATCACTCTTCAATTAAATAAATAAAAGGTGTTTTTCATAAAATATTTTATATACATATTATTTTTAACTTTTTAATCATGCAATGTTTTGCAACAGACTTTGTAACAGTTCGCATTCAAGTTTGAATCCTAAGGATGAAAACAATGACATTGTATTTCTACTTTTTGAAATGAAATTCACGTGTATTAAAATTATTTACAAGATATTTTCCATTTATGAAGACAATGTTTTAACAAATACAAGTTTTAGCTAAATAATCAAGAGAAATTAACATTCAATGCTTTATTTGTTTCTTTTTTCTATTTAAATTAGCTATAAACACTTTGTAGTGAATATTCAATTTTAATGTATTTTTTTTTAAAAAAATGAAGCTATCTAATGTATACCAACGAAAACTTGCTAAACCAATATCATGCATTTTGAAATTTGGTCTACCAAAAATTGTTAGACTGGATAACCCTGAAACCTTTCAGTGACTTATTGCATTGTCATCGACAAAATTTGAAGAAATTCTAATTGTTAGAAGTACGTTAAAAATCAAGTGTAAGATTTATCCCAAACAAGAAAACAGAATATGTACATTTATATAGAGATAACAAGTATATTAAGCATAAAATATATTACATAATTAATAGATAGAATATATATATTTTCATGCATTTATATAAAAAATGAGATCACTGCCTACAGAATATTACTGATATGTAATTATGAGGAGTGGAAGTTGGATAGGGAAAGAAAAGAAATCCTGTATTAAATGAATAGAAAATTATTTGGAGCTTCTATAAGAATTTAAACAAATATACAAAATGTGGAAGAGTGTATTATGACAGCACTAAAGAGTACTTATTGTCATTTGTTGCAAGGATGAGAGCTTTAGGTTCCAAGAGAAAACACACAAAAATGGAACAAATATTTCTATTGGAGATGTTATTTATATGGAGATAGAATGCAAAACTTTGAATATTTATTTTTGAAGTGTATCTGGATAAATTACACTGACAGTGAAAGAAATTTAAAGATAGTGGGTGTGAGAAGTAGAATTTTTATAAGTTTTGCTTAGGTCTTTCTAACAGAATTTGGGGTATGAGACTAGGATAGCAGAATTAATGTATTGAATTTGAATATAAAAAGGAATGAACTAAGCAGAAAAAAATGAGTAAAAAGTAGATGATTGTACTATGATGTACAGATGTTTTAGAAGGAAATTTGATGTGGCTAGCAGGGTTTCTGGGCATATAGCTTCTGACTTCATCTATAGATAAGCCACTTAAGGTCACATGAGATCATATTGATAATTACTTGGAATTTAACTGGCTAGCAGTGTTTCTGGGCATACATTTTGTTTGATAACTTCTGAATTCTTCTAAAGAAATGCTATTTTAGATCACATCATATCACATAATAATTACTTGAAATTTTATAAGAAGCTCAATCATTTAAAGTACCAAGCCAAAATGACTTCACATCGCATGATAATACTCCCTGTATAGTTTATTACAATTGTTGCGCAACAGGGACTGGATCTCAAGTTTGTTCTCATTTATTCCACTTCTAGAACTTTTTATAAACTACCAAGTAATTAATCATTTAATTATTTATTTTATTTATATAATAATTCTAAATTATTCATCAGAAAAAAAGGAATTTACAAAAGAATTAAAATATCCCAGATAGAAAGAACTTTAGTTTATAGTATTTTTAAGCATTTAGCCTTTTTTCCCCATAAAAATTTTCTGACTTCGTCTTATGGGAGACATTTTATAACACCATCATCTCTTAATTCATATAATTGTTTAATCATTAAATTATATGGAATTTTTTTTTGTTTTAGAAAATATAGATATTGTGCTCAAACATGTAATTCTTGCAATAATCATTTTAGATATATTAATCTTTTATTGATTTTCATTGTCTAGTTTGAATCAACATTATTTATTTTTATGCTATAAAGTAAGTTACAAAACTTTCATCAATCTGTACTTGAATTTTTTTTTACTCAAATTCATGGTCATATATATTGTAGAGCAGCCTACAATTTTTATAAGGCCCCTATTGTTTTTGAAACTTTTTTTAAAAGTATTATTCTCCTACTTGTAATTTAATGTAAGAGTAATTTCAGTTTTTCTTTAATTTTTAAGTTTCCTAAGGATTCTACTCAAAAAAGTTTTTAAAAAAAATTATATACAACACTCACTCATATATAAATGATACATCGAATGCAAAGCTTTTAACACACTTCAATATTGTAGAAAAGCTGGTTGGTCTAACCATAGACAAGTATATAAATTAATAAATAATAAATAAAGCTAGTCATCATAGCATTGTGCAGGAAAAAAAGCACCAACCATATCATCACTCCACACACCCTTTTCTTACATATATTTTTATGTAAAAGTATGTAGGGTTCTTTTCTGCTATTTCTAAAATATAATGACTGTAAATATAGGGGATTTGAACTCAGACTTTCAACCACCCTTCAATTATCCACATTATCTCATACCACTGATACACATGACCACACACATCTAGAAAAGATAAATACATGTGTGTGGTCATGTGTATCTGTCACATGAGATAGTGTGGATAGTTGAAGGGTGCTTGAAAGTGTGACTTCAAATCCCTATATTTACAATTGGGCTTCAGGTATTTGAAGGGTGCCTGTATTTCAAATATTTATATAATGACTGTTAAAATGTTAAATATTAGCAAACTTCTAAGTGAGAAATAATAATAATGATAATAAACATCTATTCATAAACAAGTGGGGACATTTTAATTTAAAAAAAAAAAGAAAAAAGATAGAAGAAAAAAAACTGCTTTAGAAATGAATTTTGCAATGACTACACAAACCTCTATATGAACCACAAATATATCTACGTATAGAACAGGTTCATTTTTCTGTTTATTTGACATTTTACAATGCTGTTTTTTTTAATTTCTTCAACGTAAAGCTTTTCTTTCTGAAATATTTCAACACCATATCTAGTTGTACCTCTCCAATATATTCTATTCTCTGATATACCTGCCTAATGGAAACAATTTACATCATATTTGTTTAGATTGTCTTTTCACATAATCCTTACATTGTACAAGAGTTGGCTTTTCCATGAAAACAATGTTGGCTATAAGACATCCTTTAGGAAATCATGAATTTTTCATTCACTTTCCATGTTGAATCCAAAGAAGGTGTGATTTTATAATAATGGATTCACTAGTACCATATACAGCAAGCTGAAAATCATTGATTGGTTTTACAATCTTCCCACTGTATTTTTGAAATTTTCCAAAACATCTTTGAATGAAAGTTTTAGATTGCAGTGGTGATTTTGCAATGATGAAATATTCTGTCTTTGAACTTGTTAACAACAACAGCAGCACATTGGCATCTGTGATGTATCTCTACATCTAAGGCTACCTTTCTGCACTGGGTGAAAAGTATGCTTTAGAATTGAAGCATTTTTATGCAGAATTGCATTTATGCATCAAGGTTGCATTATATATATAAACCATATATAATGTGAAATAAAAGAAGCTATGAAAGATGATTTATTGAATAAATATATGTCCCAGTTTTGATTTCTCACTTGGTAAATTATAAAGAGAAATTTTTGAAATCAAGATTTTATTCAAGAGTCACTCATTATAAATGCAGGAATAGTAGCATAGGGTTAGCTCTGTTTAGTGTAGTCTAATTGGTCTCCATTTATAAACATCCATGTTTGATGTCAGAAGAACTACATCAAAATTCAAGAGAAAAGTCACAGATGACAGAATCACCACAACAAATAGAATTTGCCATTCTTCTCATTAAGCATATATTCCATATAATGATCCTTTTCTGTGGTCTAATTCATTTTAAAACTTAAATGATTTTTTTTCCAGACTAAAGAAGATGCAGCCAAAAATACTATGAGAAATATGATTAATCTGTAAATCTCTGGATCACATACCTACTTAAGAAACCATGGAATTAAAAAAAAAAATTAAGCAAAGGAAATACTAAGTTGTCAAACAATGTTAAATATAATTTTGCAATTTTTTTAATATTTGAAATACAGGCACTCTTCACATACCTGGAGCCTAATTGTAAATATAGGGGATTTGAACTCAGACTTTCAAGTACCCATCAACTATACACTATCTCATACCACTGATACATATGACCACACACATGTAGAAAATATAAATAATCACCAATAAACATATTTCATGCTAAACCAGCACTCATCAGTTGATCCGGATTATCATTTCCCACACACATATATAATCAGTGTTCAGTTTATATAAAGATAGAAAATCTTTATACTTTAATGGACAGGCTTCAATCTACTCTGACCTGCAACTCTTCAGCCATCCATACCACTGAAAATCTGATGATGAAAAGCCCAAATTCCATGTGGGTCATCATGTATATCAGTGGTATGAGATGGTGTGGATAGTTGATGGGTACCTGAAAGTCTGAGTTCAAATCCTTTACTTTTACAATTTTTCTAATGTTTTTTTTTAAAAAGGTAAAACAATCCAATTGATTTCACAATAGTGTTTTTTTGCCACTTTATTTACAAAGAGGTATTGAAAATAAAAAGCATTACACACTCATTTTACCAATTTCTGGAAGAAATGTTTTATTTTCGTTTTACCTTCCCATTAGAAATAGTGGAGTACATGCTTACAAATGAATATAGAATGATTAGCTGGGTTTAGTATGAACCAGTTGCTGGAAAGAAATATCTTAATCCTGGTTCAAATCTAAAATAATTTCAAACTTTACTTGTCTAAGATTTAAACCCAGGTCATTAGCATAGGAAGTAGATGCATGTGTATATAATACTGTCATTTATAAATTATTGTAGCAAAGCATTACACATTTGTAAAATATGATACTATAACTCTTTATTATCTATTTATTTTAGTTTGATATTTATTACTCTTGGTCAGCTTATAAAAATTGAATTAAGTTCATACTCGACATTATTATATTGTGGATCTGCTTATTAATTATGAGAGAAACAGCAAGATATTCATAAATATTAATAGTTACCCCCTCCCCTATTTCAAGTAAAGTATATGATTTTACTTAATATATACATTGACTAAGATATATTAAAAATTAAAGTGCTAAGTTTTCTAGGTGAAATTGAATATATTTGTGTGTGAATTTCTTGAAAACAAAAAGGATATCTCATTTAATATTTGAACATGTCAACTTTTTTCATGTTAGAAATAATGAGGGAATTAATCAAATAAATCATGGTCTACTGGTTGATGTATTCCTTTAGATATTTTGGTAGTTTTCGGTTATGCGTACTGTGGGTAGTCGGCCACAGTACTCTTAACCGAAAACTACCGATAGTTTTTTCTCACCCTATTAATCTACTTCTGCTTTTATCAAACGATTTATGTATAACAGAAAGTTTGTCAGATTTTAACAATACTTTATATGAATTAGATGCATGTAGAAGTGAATGTTATTAATGTCCAAAATTAGTATCTGAAATTGACAAAACATACATCAAAAATTGTTGTGGTTACAGCACAATTATAGTTGATTATTTAACTTATATAATATGTGATAAATAAATGCAGTTTATTACTCTGGTGCCATATATAATAATATTCAGTAATCACTGATCATTAGAAGATAGTAGATTTCAATCTTTATTCTATGATTGGTTTCTGGACCTCTCTTTTATCAATGAGGACTTTGGATCAAAATGGAAGCTAATGCAGGTATGCATCATACCGCTGTTTTTATTTTTTATCAATTAAAATCTGGAAATTATAAAAAAATCACTAAGGTTTTGAACTTAAGCCAATCAATGGTTTTGTACTTACATAACTACCACATGACTTCAGTCTACTCATTTCTGTTGTAGCAGCACATTTTTCTTCACACCTCTGCACCACCTACTGTAAGCTTTAGTAACTAATAGGTGAAAGCCATAAAGTTGAAACTAATCTGGGTATAACGAATAAAATAGCACTGGATAAGTATTTATTAAGACTATCATCTTGCATTTGTTAGTTACCAAAGGTTGCAGTTGGTGGCATAGAAGTATGAAGAAAAAATATATACTGTTTCTCTAATTATGTAATTTGCCCCCAATGTTGGTAATTATATGGTTTAGTAGTTTTGCATCTTTCATAATTGTTGACATTTTTTTTCTTCACTAGGAATGTTAATTATAACTGCCATCTATGTGAAACTTTACAAACTAATAGCTGAATAGTATACACATGTGCTAGAATCGGAAAAAAACGAGATTTTTCGGTCAAAACTGCTTATGGTTGTCAAAGGAAAATCGAAACGCGATATTGTGGGGCGTGCAAAATGAAATAGGGGGCGCTTCCAACGCAAATTTACGGATAGACCTAGGTAAAGGTTACCACCAATGTATTATCACTTGATTCTTTATTTTATAAATATGTAATTATTGGAATTAGAATTTTCGAATATCATTATCACAAAATCAAAGATCAGAAGTATCTATGTTTATAAATATGTTTTCTCACATAGCACCAATTTTGAATAAATATTCTAAATAGGAAGATCATTAAAGATTATATTTTTTTTGTTTTTTTTTTCTATTTGATTATACTTGCCGCATTTTCATATGTTCAATTAATTTTCAAATCTTATTATTTCATTTATAAAAAAAACCTGAGCCACCTTGCAATAAAGTATATGACATCTGATTATAAACTTATTCACACATTAATTGACTTTGGATATGTTACTTGAATAATTCACATGTCAGATTTTTAAAGAATCATTTTAAACAAACTTTCAAATGATGTCCACTATCTTGAAACACAATATATGGGTAAGAGAATAAACAAGTGTTACTGACCACATTGAAAAAATTAAAAGACTGAAGTGGAGTTGGGCTGGATATGTTGCTAGAAGAGATGGTAATAGATAGTCATTTGAAATCTTAAACTGGATTCCAAGAGATTGTAAAAGACCCAGAAGGAGACCACATGTAAGATGAGTGGATGAAATAAGAAAGTGAGCAGGGGTGATGTGGAGAAATTCAGAGAAGATTGATTGAACTTGGAGAGACCTTCATCCTGCAGTGGATTGATAATGGTTGATGATGATGATTTTGGAAATTATAAACATTGAAAATATAAGCAATTATATTCTCTTTTTATACACTTATACAACACATCATCTTATTCTTCTTATTGTTTTATTCAATTATAGTTTTGATTGTCCAGCAATCTTCATGAGAAAAGGTGAGATATTCTTTTAAAGGCTGCTGAACAGTTGAAACTGTAAGCAAATAATAAAACAATAATAAGAACAAGATGTTGCAGTCAATAGGTACATAAGAAAGGGAATATACCTAATCATATTTAATGTCTACTTTTTTGTATCAATGCCAGTTTATTGGTCAAACAAAAGATAACTTCTTTTATCCGATCTAGACATTATTATTAGATAAATAAATCAATAAAAAGGCCAACATTTCATATTAACTATGATTTTTCTAATATTAATCAGGCCAGTTTGTAGTTTCAAGTGACAATCAAAATGAAACTTCCAATAATTTTAATTTCCCCATAAATAAATCATAGCTGTTAAATAAGTAGCACTAAGACTATAAACTTTTTCATAGAGTAACTATTTCTAAATATGTTGCTACAATAATTTACAAGTCAGAGTCTTAAAGAATCATATTTAACAAACTTACAATGTATCTAGACCTAATTGCTCCGTGAATAAATTGACAGTCTCCGCACCGAATATTTTAAAGCTGTAATTTATATATATATTAAGCAATTAAATCATCGCACATGATTAAGAAATCCAGTACTGCCCTCTGTGAACTAATATATAAATACATTAGAGTTCGTATTTCAAAATAGCCAAGTCAAAATGGTTATTTTGAAATACGAACTCTAATGTATTTATATATTAGTTCACAGAGGGCAGTACTGGATTTCTTAATCATGTGCGATGATTTAATTGCTTAATATTTGTATATTTATTTCAGTATAGCGTTATGCACTGGATTATTTTATATATATATGATTAAAATATATAGTTGTCTAATAAGATGAGTATGTTTACATATTTAGAGAAAGTATATAAGAAAGTCAACATAATGCTTTAAAAAGGATTAACCATCAAGTTATATATATATAATTCTGGTTCATTGTGGTTAGAGATGTTGAAGTCCTTATGGATGATAAAATTATCTGTCTGAAACTGCACTATTTTATAGTTTTTTTTTCAGTATACCATTTAAATATCTAAAAGGCATTATATATGTGTTTTTAAGGATGCATATGTAATAATGATTTTTTTTTTCTTCCACACTTGAGAAATTAATCTTCATTAGCTTTTTAAATTTAATGAGAATAACTTTGATATATTATTCAATTTTTTATAAAATCTATTAATTAATGATGAAATTTGATAATACTATTATTTGAAAAAATTTCCAGTAATTGCTTTAACAAAAAACCCTATTCTAGAAAGAAGTTACATAAAATATTCAAACACTAATATTATATAAATCTTGTTAAAAAATAAAAACTAGAAAACGTTTTTAAGCTTATATTGCTGTCAAGTGTTGAAAAGTTAAAAGAGAACGTAGGAAAAAAAAACATTACTTGTAGATTTAAACATCTGTGATAAGATTTAAATCTATTCTTTCAGCTATAGTTTCGATGTTCTAGTCATATCAGTGCTAAACATCATCTTTCATAATTTATTTAATGTAGAGAAATTAATTTATTTTTATTTGTGAAAAATGAGATTTAGAAAAGTTGATCCACTGAAATCACCATTGCTCCAGATATTTTTACTATTTACTAGATAATTATAATTATTCCATTTTCAATATAATTTAGTTCAGTGTTAGATTGATGATACTATCATCCGAGCTACTAATCTTTCTCATTATATCTGTATTTGACTAGAAATTTATTTGTCAGATGTGTTACAGTCTTGAAACACCTGAATTTATACACAGATGTGATATACAATCCCTTTCTTTTTCTTCATATGTCATACCCAATTTGATTTTAGAGGTTAGATGTTTTAGCAATATGAGATTTTTAAATTTTAACCATTAATTTTTTAATATGTATATTTCTTAATGTGTGAGTGGAATTGGATATGCATGTGTGTGCATATATTCATAGAATTACAAAGTCCAAAAACATTACAATGTCAATTCACAATTCAGATTGCCAAAGAATTATTTAAATGGATTTGCAAATAACTTTCTTATATCACTTTTCCTATATCAATACAGAGCAGTTTGTCAGGAAAGATTAACATTGATATGTAAAAAAGTGGGTATGACTTGCAATTGGAGATCTGCCCTGTGACTTATCCTCAGGGCCGGCGGAAGCGGGCATGCAATGCATGCTAGGCATGCGGGCGCTGGCAGAAGGAGGCGCCATCACTGAGAGATTAGCATCTGAAAAAGAAGGCGTCATCCCTGACAGGGGCACCAAAATCAAATTTGCATGCGGGCGCCTAGTACCCAGCGCCGGCTCTGCTTATCCTGAAAGTTTTTTAGAGTTGGTTGTTCCATGAATAAGTTTGCCTTATCATTGTTACATATAGAATAAGTTTATAAGTTATTTATAGACTTTCTAGATGAGTATATATATATTTAGGTATATTATGTTAAACAGGACATTTCTGCCAATACAATAATTAAAATATATGCTTATTTTATTCTTCTTCTTCTTTTTTTTTTTTTTTTGGCTTTAAGAGTGAAGAAGTGAGCTGCAATAAATATTCACCCAATGAAAAGTCAAGGGATTAGTTGTGTCTAAAATTTCTACCAAATATATGAGTCTGAATCTCATACTACACACTGGTGGAATGATGATTTTAGACATTAAACATTCTTAGACTAATTTCTTGTTAAAGAGAATAAAAACAGCTATAGTTTTATCAGTTGTGTTAAACTATTGTGTCAGAACACCATTTTGGTGATCTAACATCATGTGGCAATCAAATATCTTAAAGCCATGTTAGGCACAATTGGTTTCATTCAATTAATTGTATTGAAATTATTAGTTTTATTTACATTATTTTCCTGTGAATATTTGTAGAAGGGTTAGCTCTGCTTATTTTACTGCTGTGCTAATATTTTATCAATATACACAGTTTTTTTGTTTTTTTTAGCAAACATTAACTTTAGTGGGCCAATACCCAGTACCCTGGTGAAATAATTTTGAACTTTTTTTTTGGAATTTTCTTTCTTTCTTTCTTTTTTTCCCCTGTAGTTGTAAAGTTAGTATTTTGGCAAAATAATTCTATGTAAAGCATCTGGTATTTGAAATCCATTCAGAGAACTCATGTGAGAATTGCATTACTTCATGATTAAGTACAATAAGGCTAAGGCATGCTTAAATCATGGAACACTTATTGTGCTAATAAATGAAATGGTAGATATTCTGGTTATTAACACAGAATCATGACATTCATAGCAGTTGATGGAGGAACTTCAAACTCTGGAATTGGCAGTAAGGTGGTTAGCGAGGAAGCGGCTACTGAAGAATAATGTCCTGTGCCAGCATTGCTATGAACAGTGTTCACAGATGAAATACTCTGAAGGTGCAGATGATGTCAGATAGCATTCCAGATTGTCACTGCCATATGTCCATCAGACACAGCTTTTTTTCCAGAAGTCATTGGTCCCTGTAAATCCTTGTGTTTATAGTCTTATATTGGGTAAATAATTTGGTATCAGCAATGCCTTATTTTCATCCTATCTTCAGGAATTTTCATTCAGGACTGTTTGCAATAGTGACACAATTTTCATGGAATTTATTATATGTCTTACTGAGAACTATGCATTGTAGTTTAAAATTATCCTTCCAGAGCACTGTTTCTGCCTGCTAAATGTAATGTTTACCATTTTTTATTAATTTTTATTTTTTTGTGATCTTTATTATATAAAGTAAAGATAAACCAAGAGTTTCGAATGAAAGCTGTATTAACATATATTTTAATTTTTATTATCTGCAGGGATATTTATGTTTTAATTAATAATAGTTATTTGGGTTGGCTATATGTTTTTTGTCATATGATCTTAAGTTAGAATAAATATCTGTTTTTGGAAAACAGATGAAGAAAAAATATTTTTAAATAAGGAATATGTTGCATGATATATTAATCTATGTATATTTTTATATACATATACACATCTTTCATGTAAGGCAGTTATATTCTACATAGTTTGGTATAGTGGTAATTTATCAGAATCTGTATTTTAAGGTCTATGGTTTGATATCCATATCTGGCAGTTTTTATGCTTTTGTTTCATCTAAACTCTTGACAGATAAATCATTCTTTAAAATTAGGAGAGATATTCAAACTAGACATTATAATCAATTGATTGATTGTCCATGGGATACTTATATATTTATATTAACATAAAAATGTAAATATATAAGTATTTGCTATTGTATGTCATATAATCTTAGGTTTACATATAATTATTTCAATTTCTATTGATTCTTTTTTACATAAAAAAAGCCTATTTGTTATCTGTAATTTTTTTTTAAGTTTTACTTATTTTGGATTTGAACACATATGCCAGACAAATGCATTCACCACTATGTTCCAGTCTCATCCATTGCCATATGATAAATAAATGCATAATAATAATTTCTGTAGGCAAATGCCAGAAAAACAGATTACTTCTGTATTTTAAAATATTTTACAAGAAAGCACGATTAGCGTCACTTGGTGAAAAAGTACGTGTGCCTGTATGATATTATATTTGTGACTTTGCTATAACATTTATGGTACTTTTACCACATCAATTTAAATGAATTGTAATTAATAAGTAATAGAAAAATACATTTTATACTATTTTTAAATAAATCACACAATATAATGTAAAATAAAATATTATATAAATACAATAATTGTTATATATTATAAGAATAATAGAGACAAACTTTTTTCACCAAATATATTTTTATCTTATCAATGTGATATAAATTATTTTAAAGGTTAAATTTACATTGCATACATCCTGCAGTGGATTGATAATGGTTGATGATGATGACGATGATAACATAGAAACATCTGTCTTTTATATATACAATTAATTAGAACCAATAATAATAGTAATAATAAAAGAAAAACAATCCAAATGCTTATAAATAAAACAGATTAGATAACGTTTTTTTTTCTTTTTTCTTCTCACCTTCCTTCTATCTTCCTTTTTTACATCTTCAGGAATATAACAATTATACGAAATGTCCAGAAGGGAAAAAAACCCTATATAAATATATATTACATAATTTTCCACTTATATTATGAAATATATTTTATTTCATTTGGTATCAAATTTTAAATAATTAATTCGATTATTTGTAAAAAATAGTTGGAGGAATTTAAATAATAACTGTAAATAGTTATTCCTATCATATCAGTTAGAAAATTGATGGTGTTTCTGTTATAGTTCTCCTTTCCATCAGAAGTAGACTATTCCAGATTCCTTCTTTATGTGATCGAATTGAGCATTGCTTGCTTCTGGCCAATAGGCTGATGTACAGATAAACACATAGCCAATGATTAATTTAGGCCAATACACAAGTATGATCACCGAATCTGAATGATCCAGTGAGATTAGGGAACTGACAATAAATTGTCAGCCTTTTGGAGGAAAAGGGACAGAATGTCTGTCTGACCTACAAAGACGGTACGTGTTCTCCAAGGGAAGCTCTGCTGACCTAAACAGCAGTAAGTAATCTTACAGTAGCAATATGCTATTTGTCCGTGCAGTTAGGCAAGTCCACAGAGGGACCAGATGCTGCTAAGACTACAATTGACTTGAGGCAAGCTGCTTTGTACAGCTGGAAGTGTCATTCTCTCCACCCATGAGGTGAGCTATCAGGTGTAGCTGGAAGCAGTAGAACCAACAAGACCTGAATCCAAGAGTTTGCATTATAACTATATTATTATGTATTGTATATATTTGTAAATATAATAAATATTTTCTTAATTGTAATACTGGTGTTAGTATTATTTTTTGTAGGTTGGGTCTGTAATCCAGGCCAAAGACTTTTATTTTCATTTTTGGAATACATATTCAGAAATATGAAGAATGATGTTAAAAATGAATCACAATATCAAATTATTAAATGGCATACATCAAAATTTTTTGTGGTATCCAATTGACTATTTAATTTAATTTTGTAAATTGTTTCCAATTGGATGTAAAGTTTATTTCTGGCAGTCATTCTTCTTGTATTGATTTTATTGGATGTTTAAAAAGTTAAGAATATATTTAAATAATATTTATTTTACAAAGTGCAGACGGTATTGAAATTAAACTGAGAGAGTGCAAACCTCTCAAGCGCTTAGCCAATCAGATAGCAAATACTGAGACAGAGAATTTAACAGGAAAAGAGTGGTTCCACTCTCTTCTTTACTTGTCTTTCTATATATGCAAGCCAGTCCAAAGTACTTAGATCTGAAAGTGTGAATCTTAAATATCTTCACACTCAACTCACTGAGTTCTAATTATAAACATACAGTGTGAAATCTTTCGATTTACTATGCAGTAGTTTTTCAATGTTATAAGTTGCAGCAATATATGTAAATAATATTTATTTTACAAAGCGCAGATGGTATTGAAATTAAACTGAAAGAGTGCAAACCTCTCAAGCGCTTAGCCAATCAGATTGCAAATACTGAGACAGAGAATTTAACAAGAAAAGAGTGATTCCACTCTCTTCTTTACTTTGGACTGGCTTGGATATATGGAAAGACAAGTAAAGAAGTGAGTGGAACCACTCTTTTCTTGTTAAATTCTCTGTCTCAGTATTTGCGATCTAATTGGTTAAGCGCTTGAGAGGTTTGCATTCTCTCAGTTTAATTTCAATACCGTCTGCGCTTTGTAAAATAAATATTATTTACATATATTGCTGCAAGTTATAACATCAAAAAACTATTGCGTAGTAAATCGAAGGATTTCATGCTGTATGTTTATAATTAGAACTCAGTGAGTTGAGTGTGAAGTTATTTAAGATTCACGCTTTCAGATCTAAGTACTTTGGACTGGCTTGGATATATAGAAAGACAAGTAAAGAAGAGAGTGGAACCACTCTTTTCTTGTTAAATTCTCTGTCTCTGTATTTGCGATCTGATTGGCTAAGCGCTTGAGAGGTTTGCACTCTCTCAGTTTAATTAAGAATCTATTGTAGAAAGAAATCTATAATGATTATAGTAAAATAAATATAAATACATCAAACTGACTTACTAAGTTTCATATCAAAGTTCAGAAAACAATTCTGAACACAGTCATAATTGATAATCCAAACATTGTCGTTTAACATTTACCAGTGTCAAATAATTTTATTTATTATCATTCTAATTACTTCTGAGAATAAAGGGTAAAGAAAAGAATGAGATGTCAAATATTTCCAATCATGTGACATAGCATGAAACTATAGCAAAAATATTATTATTGGTGATTTTTTTCAGGTCATTTTTTAATTTTACAACACTACTATTAATCTAATTTGGATGAATTTGAGATATTTCTTATCTGCCAACATAACATCACAAAGTTATATACAGATTAGTATTGCTGAAAGTGTTAAATTGTTAAAAAATCATGCTAAAATATTAATGCTATATAAATGTATACAAGGATATATAAATTGTACATGACATATTAAAACCAAAAAAAAAAAAAACAGTTTTCAATTCTATGTTGAACATTAATTTAATATGAAACAAAAAAGAAACATAATAATTTCTAATATCAGATCACTATTTTTTAATAAACATTAAAAAAATGAAATCAGGTAATAGGCATCTGTCTGCATAATCCAAAAAAAAAAAAATAGAAATTAGAAGTCTATATTAAAAATTTATTTTCAGTACGAAACAAAATATTAGAATGCAATAACACTTTCTGTTTAATCCTTTTTTTTACCTTAAGGTAAAATTACGTTCAGTTTTTCATTTATTTTTTATAAAGAAACTAAAACCATTCTGAAGCTATAATTTTTTTTTCTAAATGTCTGCGTTTTCCAGCAATAAAAAAATTAGCTTTAAAAACTGAAGTATATGAAATTATATTTGGTTTCCAGTGTGAGATTGTTAAATTGGAGAAAATCCAAAAAGCTTCTCACTGATGAAAGCCATAAGCTAGAAACTAATCTGAAGATATTTGGATAGGACAACACTGGTTAATGGCACAACAGTAGTAAAACAGAAAAATTTGCAAACGAATAACAATGTGTAAGTAGAGGTCAGGTGGTGTCTAGTTGGTCACGTGACGAGTCAAGGTTATGTAAAGAAAATTTTAATATATCAATCCATATTTTAAATTGTAAGAAAATAAGCGTTTTTCTGTACGATATTTTCTGAAGGAAAAGCTCCCCCTGATTCCACACTAAAAGTTTATTTTCAGTAACAAATGAAACAGATAAATTTTATACAGTGGCCACTTTTATGTCAGATAGATAAATTATTACATCCAAGAATAAGATTAAAAAACAGCATGTGATCATATTAATTTCCGAACATATTTTTATAAAGAAATTAAAATTAGACATAAGCTATGTGACTATCAGTTTTTTATAAAGGAATTTTTAAGAATAAAATATTAGTTATTTTCTACAGTGAAGATTAATTTACAAAAAAGAAACTCGTCAAAGTGTATTTATAGTTTTAATATCTGTACAATATTATTTCTTCCATTTAATGTACATAAGAAGAAAGTTAGTATACTTTTTTGTAATGAATTTTAATTTATTTTTTAAATGTATACATAAGTATTTATTTCACATTCTTTACAGCTAAATGAAAACCTTTGCAATTGTATTTTGTCATCGTGTATATACTGTAACTTGAATTTGATTCAGAAATGTGTATTATACACAATGTATACCTGTAAAAAGATAATTGTTGATAATTTTTCTTTTGAGAGTCGTCTCTGAATCACCATGTGTTAAATAGGGAAATGATTTATCTATTCATCCCAAAATGTTAAATCACTAGCATATTTGGATTCCTAGATAGGTAGGACAGAAAATGTGACAGTCTGTTTTTTACCTTAACACATGGTAGAACAACATTGTAACATTACATTTTGTAACTAATTGGGCAAAACTTTAAATGTTTTAAATAATTCAGACTGTATATGATTGCAAGAAAGTTTTTGAGTGATTTACAAGATTTTGTGACAATGTGTAGAGCTTTGAAGATGATCCACAAAGATATGAAAGCATTATCACATTTCATGTCATAACTTCTGATTTAGTCATGTTCATCCTAAAAAAATTTTGTGATCATAAGTTAAGTTACCTTCCTATGTAACACATGCTTTGACTTAAAAATGGTGCTGCAAGCTGATTGGACAAAAAATCAGTAATCTCTTCAATGTAACATATACTGTATATTTTCTTTTTTATAAAAAATATTGACTAAAGTCATGCAATTGTATTTATTTTTTCCTCAATGCTGTATAAAATATAAAACCAAAATATTCAATTATTTTTGATTAAATGTTTATCTTCAAAACAGCAAAATAATTTCTGTGAAGCAGTCGTTTTGATGCTACACAGTAGAAAGATTTTGAAACATTTATTATGATTTTTTTGCCATTAAGGAATGCAAAATTCAATTAAATATGAGTAGGTAATGGTTATAAATTATTTATTTATTTATTTACTTTTTAAATAGTGTAGATGCTTATTAATATAAATTAATTTTTTTTAATTTTTATTTTTATTTTTTGCTAATATTTTATTTTACTAAAATAATTCAAGTTTTATTGTAACCCTGTTTCCAATTTCTGCTCATTGCCAATGTGAAATGTTTTGTAATCAAATAAATATAAATATTTAGCTTAAATTATTTTATTGAAATTCTTTTTTCATAAATCTTTCAAATCTGTACTTTTGAACCCAAGTTTTCATATTAATGATAATCTACCTGTATTATTGACAAATTTTTCATTCTCAGCAGAACATTTTATTTAAATATGTGTACTTTCATTTTAACATTGGGTTAATTTTTTTTTTTTTTCAGTATTTTTATTTAAAGTGATAAGTAATATATATATATATCTTTCATTGTATAGACATTTAAATTGCTTAGACAATAGTGCTCTCTCTCTTTTTTTTTTTTTACTAAAGATCAAAGTAAATCATTAGTTCAATACTATCTTTATTAAACAATCTATACTCATATAACTAATTCAAATTAGTTTAGGACCATTATCTCCTAGTGACTAATGATGTATGGATGAAGTCTCCTGTGGTGTAGAGATAATACATCCACCAACCATGCTTATGATATAGATTTCAAATTCTTCTTTTCAAGAGATTATAAGATTTTTTAATCAGGTACATCTATATCTAACATAGCTAATCATCTGGCATTAAAGTGTCTTTATTTTGGTTTTTCTGTGAGGGCTATAGAAAATTCCTATGACCTGTAATAGGCTATTTATTAAAAAAGAAATTTTTATTTTTACCCTTATGTATAGCTATTGTTGGTTATAAATCAGTTGTCGGAACAAAAAAAAAATCCTACAACTGTTTGCGATCTGAAAATATTTCCAAATTTCACTTTTTCTGGTGTTTACATTGTGAGTTGGAAAGTTATTCCAATAATTACTGCATAACAATGAATAATCCTCACACAAAGTAGGGACTGATTTTTATTCATTTTTAACATCTCATGGTGTTAAAAGCAAATAGAAATACGTAACAATGAAAAGTGTTTCTGGGGTGTAATTTTTACTATACTATTTTCACACAAGGTAAGGGCTGGTTTCTATCCAGTTTGTATCTACTTTTAACACCAGTCTCTATCTTGTAAGAGAATGGTGTAGTGTCCATGATGTTAAAAGCAGATAGAAACCAGTCTCTATCTTGCATGGGATTGGTGTAGTGAAAAATACACTACAGAAATATTTATTATTGGACAATTTCTATTCTAATGAATGGTTAATAAACATTATTAATTACTGCATAACAAGTTCTTTTAAATTGAACTACAATCATGTGACTTCTAAAGCTAGATCAATCAGGAAACTGAAGATTTTTAAAATACTGCTCTTTCTACTGAGGCATTAATTACATCTTGATATTATAAGTGAGCACTATTCTATTTACTTGCATCATTCTGTCTAAGGTAACTATGTTAAAGTTGATCAACATACTCCAATCTCCATTGCTCTACCTCATTGTCTTCCATTTAACCTTGAATAGTTTTTTAATTATAAATTCTTTTGTAAGTAACACTTTCCTAACATGGCTTACCAGTAATCATCTTTTACTTTTACCATTCTCTTAAACTAATGATCAGAATTTTTAAAAATCCTAAAGCTTTGGCTATCAAACATATCTAATTCTATAGTTATGTCAATAACTATATAGCTCTAAATTAAATAATTTTAAGGACCTTTAACCTTTTTTCACAGGGGAAAAAATATACACCAAGTTCAATATGTATCATTTTTTAGTTTACCATTAACCTGCATTTAGTAAAATCAATCTGATTTAGATTAATCTTCTTCTGAAATATAATTTAAAACTCAGTTAACTATGTTTGGTCAACCATAAAGGTCTAAAACCAGTTTAGAAATTACATATTTTAGTAATATCAGTTATAAGCTATTTTTGAAAGCAGTGTAATTTAGACATAAAAAATATTAATTGTCTTTTTTAAAAAAATCTTGAATATCAACTGATCAGAAAATGTTACAAAGGCTTTCCTCTTGGTGCACCTTTAATAAGATCTTTGGAAAATCACTATAACATTCTTTATGAATTTTGCCCCCAAAAAAGTATCCTGATTTTATATGATTTTTGAAAACACTAACTCAGGATTTCATTATAAATCTTGAAAAATTGTTTTTAAAATAAATAATTTGCAAATTGATGGTGAATTCATAATAATGAAATATCATGGATGAATCCGGAATACACAAACAGTAGATAGTTTATTCTGAAAGAACCTTCAAAAGACTGTCAGGATTGTATTTTGAATTATGATATGCTTATAATTTCTAGAAGTCAATATCACACTTTTCTATAATTATCAAGAATTTTCATCTCATTCTGAGTGAATGCAATCTAGAAATAAATATCATTTTGTTTATGAGAAACCGATTTCTTATAGTGAAGAAATTCTATTTAATGATGGAAGGTCATTTATGAAATTTTCTAAAAGTAGCTTTACATTTTGGGGGAAGTCATGTGAATAATAGCTAGTAATCATTTCACAGTTATATTCCATGTGTACAATGACCAAGAATTGACACCTTATTCTGGAAAGTGCATTTTTATGATTATTAGAAGTCTTTTATATGTTGGAGAAATGCTTTTTGATTGTCAGGAATTCTCATTTACTCAGAAAGGTGCCATTAATATGATTATCCAAAGTTGATATCAACTTTCCAGGCCTAAAAATAATATTTTTCAAGCAGAAAAGTGTGATATGATTTATATGCTGAGCTCCATGATTGCATTCCAACAGATATCAGAAGAGCTCAAGATATAGTTCACCACATAAGAATTCTCACATCAAGATTTACTTTTATGAACGTTTATTGATGAATGTCTTCAAAAAAATGAAGGATTATGGTCTAAAAATGGGATTTTTATAAGGTTACAATTTTTTTTCTTCTAGATCTAACCATAATGCAAGTTGGATTTAATCTTCTAAGTCATTACTGAAATCTTATGAACAGATTCAAGACAATTCATGACCTATACAATTATCTCTTTCATAACTGTAATTTCACTATTACTGCTCTATGTATATATGTGCAAATTGCAGTTAGTGTAAAATCTATGAGTGTAAAAGAATGTAAGAAATCCATCGATGAAGATTTATCTTTTGGTTAGAATATCTACAAATTTTTTAATGATATTTTGTTAAAATCTGTAATCTAAATAAATAAATTGTTATACATATTTTTATATAGAAATAAAACAAACTAACTCCTTCTTTTTAAAACTTGATTTATTATGACTATAATCATGAAAAAGAAATCCGACGTTTCCACTATTTTTTATAGTCTTTTTCAAGGCATACTAAAATAAAATATATATACACAATAAATATCACATATTCCAAAAAAAAAAAAATTAAAAATTACAAAATATATCCATAACCAAAATTTTCTTTTTTTTTTACCTTATCTCACTCCCCTTTCCTATTACAATCACAACTTAAACACAACTAATTCCTTTTTAAAATTCTATATATATCAAATAAAAACTTTTAATTAAAAATCTATTATTTTCTTTTATCTTTTTCTATCAAGTCTGGCACACGCTATGCCCATCCATTTCGTTTTTCATCCAGAAGCACGGCCTTTTTCCTCTTAGTTATTTTAAGGCTATTATGTCAGCACCGCAAACTTCTTCGTATTATTATTATTTTTTTTTTGCTTCATGACCCAAGAAAATAATAGGTTTTTAATGAAAAGTTTTTATTTGATATATATATATAGAATTTTAAAAAGGAATTAGTTGTGTTTAAGTTGTGATTGTAATAGGAAAGGGGAGTGAGATAAGGTAAAAAAAAAGAAAATTTTGGTTATGGATATATTTTGTAATTTTTAATTAATTTAATTTTTTTTTTTTTTTTTTTGGAATATGTGATATTTATTGTGTATATATATTTTATTTTAGTGTGCCTTGAAAAAGACTATAAAAAATAGTGGAAACGTCGGATTTCTTTTTCATGATTATAGTCATAATAAATCAAGTTTTAAAAAGAAGGAGTTAGTTTGTTTTATTTCTATATTAGATATATATTAAATTATTTTATATTTTTTATATACTTCAATATATATAAAAAGCTCTGTTTTATGCAGGAAGAATGTTTGTTAATTCAATTGCCTACTGAGTAGAAAAATGGTTAATTTTATCTTTATATTGGATATTAATTGTTAACCAACTAGCAACTACCTATAAACTAAAATAACTTTGTAAATATGTAAAGGTATTGGACTAATTCTAAGAAGTTTTTTTTAAATTTTAACAAATTAATATTTGTTGACTTTTTTAAAAGTAATTGAAAAATTTTATTTAGGAAGATAGATTAAAAATGAAATATTTCCAAAATTTTTATGCAGCCAATCAATAATAAAAAATAAGCATATAGTTAGTTGCTTGCGAGGTCATGTGATGTTTGAACTAAAGCTTTTTTTTCTTCTCAGTTTAGTTTACATAATACTTTAGATATGAATTTCAAATTCTTATTTACATGTTTAGCTAAGAGTTAGTTTTTTAATTGTATAAAGTAATAACGAATCATTCTAATTACAGTATTTCAAATAAGACTATAATCTAAAATAATGGGGAAATAATCCCCCCCCCCCCCTTTTTTTTTTTTTTTTTATAATGTAAATAATTATAATTTGATTTGTAAGCGCTAATTCTTTTCTACTCAAAACATTCATACCATCCATTTTCGATAAATACATTTATTTTTATTGCTAATCATCTATTATATATAGATCATCATATTATTCCGATCCCAGATATAAACTTTAAATTCATTTAAAGATTAATATACCTGGTTTTTAATAAAACGTAAACACGTGGACTAATTAATCTAAAATTATCTCTAATTTTTTAAGTTTAATAACTTTTGTAGAAATACTTAAATGTTCTGTTCACCATACTTTCTAGAAACCTATGAACGAAGACCGTCAACAAATGCGGTATATATATATACACACACATATTAGTACTATATTGATTTCTTTATTATTATCATTCTTTTCGCTGTCTAAAATAAATTATTTTTTGGCGTTTCTAAATTTGTAACTAGAAAGAGGGATTTTCCCCCCACATAGAGTGAAATTACTGTCTTATCTTTCATGAACTTTGCCTCAGATAATGGTTTGTCTTTTCTGAGCCCACTTGTCAGTCACATGATTATCTTGTCAGTTCAGCATCACGAAAGCAAAAGATGAACTACATTTTATCTGCGACTTCTGTGTCAGGCTTGCTACATTTCAAACCATCAGAAAGAAATTTAAATGTATTAGGAAAGTGAAAGTATGCAGAGAAATAAATAGAAAAAATATATTTGACATTTATTTTCCACCTCATCATTATTATTTTTAGATGATTATCTTACTACGAACAACTTTAATATGCATGAATATTGCAAAGTTATTTTTAATAATGTTTTTTCCATAATTGTCTTTGTAAAAATATATTAAGAAAGCTTTATGGCTATACTAGTCGGTATGGGATTCAAATTTAAGAGCCTATTATTTTATTATAATTGTGACAAGTTTATTAATAGGCTCAATTTTTATGTCACATAGCCAATCCAAGTAATTGACAAATTTCTGAGGTAAGGTATCGAGATCACATAGCCAGTCCAAGTAATGGATGTAGGTTCGACAAGTTTCTGAGGTAAAGTATCTTGAGTATAAATTATTCCTTTCATTCTACTCCTGTATTTCATCTTTTCTCACATCACAGTCCTCCATAATGAAAGCTTGTACTTATTTCACATTTTTATTGTTTCCCCCTCTATTTTCTCTTGCTTTCTTTTCATTTTTTAAATACTTTTTTAGTAATTTTATTGGGTGGAGTGGATATGGATTATATGTACCACAGTTGTTCGCCATTGTGCTCATAACAAAACAGAAATTAGTTGTCAATTCTTTCCATATTTATATTAAAATTTTGTTGGCACAACAAATAGTAAAATTAACAACTTAATAGTAATAGTAGTAACAACCTGATTATAATTAATCCAGTCAGCAATTTAATATTTTATTTAATAATAATGTTTGTGGTGTTCTTAGACTGATATAAAATTAATATCTTAGGTTCATATCATTGATCACTGCCCTGGACTTAAAATTTTACCGGCGCAATTTTGAGTGCAGATAACGCAGCCATATTAAGACTATTTTTTAAATATAATTTCAGATAATTAAAACAATTATTTACACTGTTATAATTGTTTATATCTCTGATTTACTTCATGTTCCCAAACTATTTTCCGTAGAAAGTCAGTACATATTCTATGCAGAATTATGAAAATTAATGTTTCATAATTTTAAATGTTTGAATGTGTTGAAACATGCTGATAGGTTGACCTGCAGTCTCCAATGCTGATTATGACATCAGCAGTTGTCACATTTGCCGGTGGAATAGGTATTATTCATGACAATACTTGTTGATTAAACACATCATTGTATAATTTTGCTTAAATATATAAGTTTATTATTACACACCTTTATTAGCATTTTCTGAAGGTTTGTGATGATGGTGTTCTAGTTGTATTTTTATATTGGATTATTTTCGTCATCTAATATGAGTATCGAATGTATTTAGAAAAATTTAACTTTTATTTAAATATTCCAAATACATTCAACTGTTAGTAGTAACACATCAAACAGGTTAGTATATGCTCAAAGTTGGTTACAGTGTTACCTTAAAATTCAATACTCAAGAATCTAAGCATCCAGATTCAAATCCCATGCAAGTATTGCCACTGATCAGGCCAGCAACATCTGAAGAAGAGGGGGAAAGAAACCTCTTGAAATGTTGTGCATATATACTAGCCTGTTTGATATGCTATTACTAACAGTTGAATGTATTTGGAATATTTAAATCAAAGTTAAATTTTTGTAAAGACATTCATTACTCATATTAGATGACGGAAATAGTCCAATATAAAAATACAGCCTTTATTAGCACTTTTGATTTTTTTATTATCATGCATTTGAATTGATTCACTTACATTTTGTGACCAAACATTTTTATTATTATTATTATTATATATATAAATTATAATTTATTTTTTTATTACAATTACACTGAATATTTATGTTGATATTCCAGCTTTCAATTATTTTACATTTGATTTTATAACAATCTTATTTATTTCACAATCTTTTACTTGTGTTACACATTTAATCAAATCATTTTTATTACTATTTTATATTTTAACACTTTGTAGCACTTTTGTTTCACATTTACTTTTGTGTGGTGCAGTCTTTTTTATAACACTTTGGGGTGTGTATGTGTTCATTTACACTTCTGTCTAATATTAGAAATTTAAATATTATTCAAAAACTACCTATGGATTCTTAGTTAAAGAAATCTTAAAGGAGGGACTAGATTTTCTTCTGACACATCTATGATTGGGGAAGAAACTATGGTTTCCTTGAATCTAATAGTATACCAGAAAGTACAATGAAAATCATTTGAATTGAGAATTTATGTATATCTACAGTTTTCTATAGATCAGTTGTAATTATTTTGATAAAGATTTTGTGTAGAACTGGTAAAAGATTGCTAAGTCTGTAATTTCTAATATTTTCTTTATTACTTTTCTTAAATATGAATACTCCTCTTGCTTTCTTCTAATTATCTGGTACATTTTTATCATTTAAATGTTTGGTATATAATTTTTCTATATTTTTTCCCTATTTTTTATATGCCTCTTTTAAAGATATCGATTCGAATTTCATCATTTCATGGAACTTTCCTTCACAGATTATTATATAATGTCTCATTTCATTTAAAATGTTGAGCAATTCAGAAGATATAGTAACTGCAGAGGATGTTTTGATTTATTGTTCATAATTACTGTATAATTCTTTATAAAACTCTTCTAAACATTTCTTGATATCACATGTCTTTTTAGGAATCATTCTGTCTTCTTATGTCACAATTAACTTTCTTTTCAATACCAACATGTTTATTTTAGACTTTGAGCCTTTTTCACTTTTATAGCTTTCTTTGTTACTTTCTTATATCATTATTTTCCTTCTTATATCATTATTACCTCTTTTCACCACATTTTACAAAGCTTTTGTTCAGTCTATCTTTGTAAATGTTTTGATTAGCTTTCTTTGTTACAGATCTTAATAGAGCACTGATTTCTTATATGTATGTCCAGTATTTTTAAATGATTTGAATGTTCTAATATAAATTCATTATTGTCTTTCTGTCATTTTCCTTAATACGTTTAGTCTTCTTTTTTATCATTTATCTTTCATATACATATCACTAATCAGTGACATTTCCTGTATTGAATTTATTAAGAACAGTACAATCTTGAAATATATATGGTTTATTAATCCAAATCTACTGAACTTTTATTTTGATGCTTTATCGTTCTTTCCCATTTAGCATTTTTTTTCCAAGAAAGATTTTATATAATACACCGTTTTCTTCGATCTACACAAATATCCACTTTCATTAGCATCACCATAACCACACTTTCATCTTTCAATCATTTTCCTATTCTATGATTAAAATCGTCCATGGCAATTTTAACATGGTGTTTGGTCTGATTAAGACCTTTTGTTTATCCTGCAAAATTGTTTAATTCATCACAATAAGAATTTTTAGGGGCATAAATCTGAATTATTTGAATTTGATATTTTCTCTTAATTTGAATACCTTATGTTGCCACTTCCTCTGATATATCATCAATCTTAACCATGTTATTCTTTCACTTTTTTATATATTGTGAATCACACTCCAACTGTGCTTTCATTATTTGTGCCTTTGTGGTAATGTACATGCTCACTTTTTAAATGAATTGTCTTTTCACCTTTTTTTAAGTCCAACAAATTGCCATTTAATATCAGATAATTATTTTTTCACTTTGTACGATCTTCCATCACTTAAAACTGGGGTGCACGTGTAAATACCTACATAAAAGATTATCATCACATGACAGCCTGGTTTTGCAATCAGGAGATTCTAACCACTTTCCACTATTGGTCCAACTTCTGCTTTGGTTGGCAGCCTTACAGTCTCCTAGGAATAATATCCATAAAATTTCTATAATAATCATATAAATGTCAAGCGTTGTTAGCCGAGAGGTTATCGCAACCGCCTTGTAAGCAAGTAGTTGGTTGCAGACAGTTGTGGGTTCGCCTCCCGGACGATGCTATGACATATGGAAAAAAAAATCGTATAAATATCTATAAAAAGAACGCTTATTCACACACACATCTATTCTGACATGTAAAAAACATATGGGGAAAACAACAAGAAAACAAAAACTTGCTTTTTCCCTACTTAATTGTAGAATTAATCATAATTTTATTTTTTATTTTTTAACAATTTTATTTTTACTCAGTAACATATATTCTTAAACAAGGTCTAATTCTGGTACCAAAACTTTAAGTTAAAGTCTTCTGGGAGTTCCAAAGTCAACAGTTTTCAATAGAAAACACAATGGAAAATTTAAACAATTATTTCTAGACAATTGTTAAATTGTATTTATTCAATATTAGCATTCCATAGGAATTTTATATAGCTTACTTCACTTACTCAATGTATATGCAGGTTTAAGCCTGTATAGTGTATTAATTTACATATTGAAACATAGTGTGTCAAAGGTCTGCCCATCCCTTGCATATGTATGTAAAAATTGATTATTTTTCTGTACGTGTGGGGTCAGAATGACTAAATGTCAACATGGGTAGGATGACAACCTTGGCACTAATGTGGACTTTGAACGTTCCATCATCAGATTTTCAATTAAATGGAAGGCTGAAGAGTTGGAGTAGTTTGAAGCCTGTCCATTAAAGTATGAAGTTTGGCTAGAGCACTGATTGTGTGTATTTATATATATATATGGAGATGGTAATCTGGACCAACTGATGAGTGCTGGTTTAGCATAAAATATGTATATTGGTGATTATTTATCTTTTCAACATGTGTGTGATCAGGTGGGTCAGCAATATGAGATGGTAAGGAGAGTTGAGGGTCATGTGAAAGTCTGAGTTTGAATCCTGCATACATTAAAAACTTTGTGAATTTTATACTTACAATAAACTTTATTGTAAATATAGGGGATTTGAATTTAGATTTTCAAGAAACCAACTAACTACACTATCTCATATTACTGATATACATGATCACATGCACGTAGAAAAGATAAATAATCACCAATATACATATTTCATGCTGAACTAGCATTCATCAGTTGGTCCAGATTATCATCTTCCACACATATATATAATCAGTGCTCAGTTTATATTAAGATAGCAAATCTTTATATTTTAATGGATAGGCTTCAATCTACTCCAACCTCCAACTTTTCAGCCATCCGTACCACCGAAAATCTGATGATAGAATGCCCAAATCTTATGCTGATGCCAATATTGTTATGCTCATGTTGACCTCAAGTCACTGACCCCTCATGTATAGGACAGTATCCATTTAAATACATAGACGAGGGATGGGCAGAATGCAGGCTTAATGTGTAAGATTTGAAATACAGGCATTCTTATACCTGGAACGGAATTGTAAATATAAGGGATTTGAACTCAGACTTATTTCAAATCTTACACATTAAGCCTGCATTTATCCCTCTTCTATGTACTTAAATGAATACTATGCTATACATGAATGAGTGGTTTGCATGACTTGAGGTAACATGGGCATGACTATATTGGCATCAACATGGGATTTGGGCATTCTATCATCAGATTTTCAATGATATGGATGGCTGAAGAGTTGGGGGTTGGAATAGATTGAAGCTTGTACATTACAATATAAAGATTTGCTATCTTAATATAAACTGAGCACTGATTATATATATGTATGGGAGATGATAATCTGGACCAACTGATGAGTGCTGGTTCAGCATGAAATATGTAAATTGGTGATTATTTATCTTTTCTACATGTGTGTGGTCATGTGTATCAGTAATATGAGGTAGTGTGGTTGGTTGAAGGTTTCATGAAAGCTTGAGTTGAAATTTCTTATATTTACAATTAAGTTCCAGGTATAAGAATGCCTGTATTTCAAATAAACTTTATTCTAAATTTAGTATTTTTTATATCTTTAGGAAAAGTCTGTTAAAGACTTGTGTCTTGCAATATTTATAGCAGTTCTTTAAGATTTTTAAATGCTTTGCTTTAATATTTAAAAGAATATTGAAAAAGTACAAAATTTATTCAAAGACTTTTAAATGTTTTGTCTTCCATTTTTTAAAAAATATATTTCAATATTATAGTGAAACAATGGATTTCTAGATAAATTCATTTTTCTTTTAATGAATGTGAACTATTTTAATCCTAGGTAGAAGGATCATTATATTAATTTTAAAATGACTTCTTAATTACTTATCATAGGAATTATTTATTATCATTGCTGCTGAAGTGAAAGACTGTCTCCCATATATTTCAACTTATGCTTATGCGAGTTCAATAAGAGAAAATATATTTCAAATATTTAAAATAAAAAGTTATTATTTTACTTTTTTTATTAGAAAAGCATTATGTCCATACCTATATTTTAAAAAATAATATCCTACCTTTATTATAGACTTATTACTTAAAATTTCATTATTATAGTTATTTAAATAAATCTGGACAAAATAATGGAAACATCTATATTTTTCATTATAAAAGGAATGTGAAATATCTTTAATGGATTATGATTTGAGTTATATACAATTAACTTTTAATGAAACCTGTTCTACTGTATACTTCATCATTGTTATTAGTGGCACAATGTGAATTTAAATTCTTCTCTTTCCCTCTCTCTAATAAAATCTTATTTTCAAGGAATATTTGTTCCTATATCTCAGTGTTGAATTACATTCTTCATGGAATGAATGAGTCAGTGTTAATTTAATGCTATCACATAATTTGTCAGTGCCTTACTTGTTTTAAAAAAATATTTCAAACTGAATGGCCATTAATATGTTTGGGTGTTGATGTTTTAAGGAAATCCCTTACATAAAAATAATTTTCATTGCTCTCCATATCCTCATATTTTCTCTAGGATGCAATTCATTATTTAATAACTCGTAAATAAATAAAAGAGTGAAAATTTTAATATTAGAAACATCTAATAAAGAATCCTATTAATGACCAAACAGAAATTGTAGCAAAAAAAATATTTTGGAAAGTAAATTATTATTCTTTACCAAAGTTTTGAATCCTGAATCAGGTCATTGCAAAGAAATCTTGTGAATAGTGGTGGTGTGATGTGTTATTATATTGGACGGGGGTATAAAATATATATAAGAAAGAACATGTTATAGCCTAACTACTCTTTGACATATGCTTTCAATATTATGAGTATTTGTACTTTGACAGATTGAATAGAGATTTCTCCTCTCAAAAATTTATTAACTGTGAATTAGCATATTTATAATGTTTAGTTATTATTACTTTCAGCCCTATGGTTTTATTTATTATTGGCATATGTCATATTGGGGAACCTTCGTCTTAGGTTTTATTATTATTGTTTATTGTATTTTATGGATAGCATTATGGTTATTAATTGGTAATCATCATCCTCTGGAGAAATTCTTTTAATTGGTTTTGTTTTCTTTCTTTCTCTTATTATTATTTTGGTTATAATTTTGGCTTTCGATTGGTTATAAGATACTCGTTATAAGATATGGAGCGATAGTCTGGAGGAAACGTTTGAGGTTATTGATCTTTTATATATATATATTGCTACTTTTCTTTCTTTTAGGTTATAATATATATATAATCTATCACAAACAGGGAAATACTGTAAGAAGGGGATATTGTTTATCTAATAGAAAGTTGGCATCTGTTTTATAAATATACGAGAATAAAATGTCAGTCAAGTTTGAATTAAGATCCTTATTGAAACTGTAAGATTCAATTTTGAATCTTAGTTTCACCTCAGTCATATTTATTCTATCGTCTTCTACCCGCTCCCCCATCCCACCTAAATTTAAACCCTCAATATTCGACTGTGTGCGTATAATAGTATTAGTTATATATATATATAAAGCTTGTTAAATATGCCTCATGCACACTCACTACAATATGAGATATTAACGCACTGAAATTAATTTAGTAAATTTAGAATATTTAATATTTTGCATTAATTATTATTTAGGTCAAAGTTATATATAACATTTTAATTTATAAAATCTAAATTGTTTTAATTAACCTTTTAAATGTTTAAATGTATTAAGTAATATTGTAAGTCATAATGGTGGGGAGAAAGACAACAGAATACTGAAAAGTATTCCTAAAAGCTTTTTAATTAGTTGTAGAGAAATATATGCAGTATAATGAGGTCATGTAAAGTAAAATGTTCGGATTGAAATGACAAATGGAACATGTGCTCTTAATGCATTATTTTACCTTCAGATATTTTGAGCGGACCTGAAAGGTGAACTAATATGCCATCTCAGATTGATCCAGAAGATAAGAAGCAAGTGGACAAAAAGTATATAAAATCTTGGTTAAAAATAAGAGCAAGGCTAATCTTATATCTAATGTCCTAACTCTGATCTGCTGTCTGTTCTTATAAAATATGATTTTTATGTATCATCTTGCTATGGCTGAGTGGAAGGCATGAGCTATTCCGCTCTGGAAAAATGGGAGATGCTCTGGATTCCCTACTTGCTTTAAAACAAACAAACTGTCTGCTGTAATCCATATGCTGCTGCTTAATTGACCACTGCTTGTAATCATGACCAATAACTCTTATGGAAAAACTACTGTGCCAAAATCCATAAACAGGAGGATCACTCAAAACATGCATGTTCTGCTTTAAATCAAAGGTAACCGGTACCCAAAGGCTTTTAAGAACTTTTCTGCTCTTATTTAAAACTAGAACTCATCCGTCTAATGTGTAATATTTTAGTTATAATGTATACTCATGTAAATTCTATTTTAAATTCACTAAACTTTTTAAATCTGTAAATTTTAATTACTATGCGATCTTTCTTTTCTCTGGGTATCCATTTCTATTAAAATTATTTATTTACATAATTGATTTCATGCCTCAATAATTTCTGACCTAGCCTCTTAACTTATTTAAATGATAGCCTTGATGCGTGGAGTTATTAGATAACATATTTATGATAAATTTGTCTTATATTAATCAAGCGGCTAGCTCGGGTATTATCTAATTTTGATATTTGATAAATTATTTCTCAAATGCATCTCATTTTATATTAATATGATTTCTTATATTGTCTTATAGTTTAATAAATTATTTTAGCTTCAGAAATGCATCTAACTTTCATGATTAGCTATGAGTGTGGGGGTTCCATAATTTGTAGGGGTGGATATTTTAGCATAGCAATAGAGATATAGTAGAATTATAATCTTTATCCTTTAATATTAATTTTGATTGGTATCCATTTCATTTAACTTTATAATTAAACCAATCTCTGGTTATTTGAGGGCTTTTCGGTTAATCACTCATAAATGTGGGTCTTGGAGGTGAATCATTACTTGTTAGCATTTAAATATAAATCTTATTTTATTATCAATGATAGGTGTTATTATTGAGCGATGACAAAATTTTTCTCTTATTCCAATCCAGGGAAATCACCAGATACTTATATTTATAGGTATCGTTTCGCTCCATTAGGAAGGGCATAGAAAGTGCTCCCATGGAAAGCTGAGTCCGTTATGCAGTTGGATAGTGATAGTGGCAGAAGTTCCCACACACCTAGACTTGCGTTTATGACTGGTCCCCGGTAGAAATCCCGCCCATGAGTATATATTCCCTCCTGGCTTATATCTCAAAGTTCACTCCATTATTATTTTATGGCATCTCTATAAATACCACTTCTCATCTAGTTCAATTATTCTTTTATTCTCTGCTTTTGATCTCACTTCACTTCCCAAGCCTTCCACGTTATCTGCTCTCAAATAACAGACCCCTTTGAGAATTGATCTTTAATTTAAAACTTTATATATTAATCTATTGTTGGAATAAGTAAATTCACTGCCGTATATCTCATTCAATGTCTATCTCACACAATAGCTAATATATTTAGTCTGGGGCATGAAATGACAGTGTGCTACCATTGTATACCCAAAGGGACAGGTTGAATTATTAATACTTTCTAATGTACACTTATGCCATATTAGGAGTATTGACTGAGATCAAATTCCAAGCTGTAAATAGTTTTTATACCAATATTAAAGATAGTTTTAATTATATTTTCATCTTCATGTCCATTTTCTTAATACCTTATAGCCATAGTGTCTCGTATTATAAATTAAATATAATAAGGTCATTCATTAGTTTTATAATAGTATTAGTTGTAATAGAATTGGTTAGAGTCTCCTGCATCTCCCTGACCCCTGTGGCCTAAAAGATATTTGTTAATGTGGTGGCAAGTATGTTATCCCATAGTTATATGTTGTGTAATCAATCTACTAGATTCACTCTCAGTATTGCAGGCCCTGAATCCACCTATAGTGCTGCTCTTCGATTGCAGTGGAGGGAAGATGTAACTAGTTAACAAGATATACAAATTCTGACTGTTACATTATGTTGCTGCTTCATTTTGATAAGCATTGATGTGTAGATTATTTAATGTTTAAAATTAACAGTTTTAAGTACTGCATTCATCACATCTAGAAGAAGGACTGATTGTTACTACAAGCTGTTGAAATGAACAAAGGACACACACACACAACATTTGAAGTAAATAATGCAATGATTAACAGACATTTGAATACTTGAGTGTCAAGAATCATTAATCTTTAATTTCACTGGTACATGCAGATATTTTGACTTAACTATTAAAGTGAACCTTGATTACTTGGAAGTATGCCATATGATTAGAATTTATCTAATTATCACTATAAAAATTATGTAAAGGTGATCATTTTCTGTTGATTGTGAAAATTATAAAATGTAAGTAGCAACTCTATTTTTTTAGTCTTGTTCTGCCATATTGTACAAGCATGAGTAATCATATACCTACCAGATGGTAATTTTTAGTAAATTGTTCTGTTGTATCCATATTCTCATATTAGATTAGGATTCATAGAGCATTACCCTATCTAGCATCTATAGATTATGAAGCTTAGGAAAAATAGAACATGAGAGAAATAGATTTGCTACTTAAAGGTAGTGTGTAGGGAGAAGTCATGTTATGTTTTATTGATGTTAATTATGAGCTATCATAACAGAACTGTTGTAAGATATGTTATATTCTCTTAGTCAAGCCATTAATTATTTTGCAGATAGAGCAAATCTTTAATAATGTTAATTATGCATGATGTGTTTAGCATGCTTTTGACTTTTAAAATGTCATCAACATAGCAGTAATTGTGATGAGAGTGTGGATGCATATCTATATTGGTTGCAGGCTAATTTACATAATATTTGCATTTAAGATTATATAGTTGGATAGGTCATTTTTGGAAAGGGGGATGCAGCACTCCCTCTTGGTCTTGTCTATAGAATTAAATACCAAGATTGAGTCTGCCCCTCCATCTACTATGGTGAATCTCAGGTTGACTTTCCAACTCATATTACTCAGTAGTCATGTCTTTATAATAAAGCCAAAAGATGCGTTGGCACTCACTCACCCTTTGTTGATCACTTCTTCACAACCGGAAATGCCTTCAAGCTCACTTACTTGAATGTCATCTGGATAGATCACAATGATGCCAAATGCAAAATCAAAAAAGCATGGCACATTTCAAGCGAAAAACATGCTATTGACAAGAAGGATTCCTGCATCCCTCATTCCAAAAAATAGCCTTTCCAACCTACATAATTTTAAATGCAAATATGGTAATTAGCCTGCACACAATATATATATACCCACATTCCCATCACATTTACTACTACATTTATGACTTTGTTTTAAGTCGAAAGCATGCTAAGCACCTCATGCTAAATCAACATTATTAAAGGTTTGCACTACACATTCTGCTTATTTATTTATTAATTTCTTTTGAGATAAAGCATTGGAATTTATAATTGCAATTCATAGAGATGTATTGTAACTGCAAAATATTTGGACTTATCTGACAATATTGTCATTTCCAAGATGATAATGCTTTAAGCCATATTTTCAGTGAATTGTTGTTTTAAAAATCAAAACAATATGATATCTCAATCACCTGATTTTTTTATTATTAATGAGACCTTCTTGACTATTTTTAAATAAATGAATAGATGACATTTTTTTGGCAACATTTCTCAGTAAACTTGGGTTTATTGGCAGGAGCTAAGGCTTACTAACTGCCCGTGTATTATATTCGACATAACACTTAGACGATTTTTGATATAAATATTAGCCTTTCATATATGATTAAAGATTTCACACTTATTCCCGGTATTTTGTCTAACTTCTGTATATAAGTTTTATATGTGTAAACACAGTTGAGCATATACATGGTTTACGAGTTTTTTATGCAAAGATAATATTTTAATATCGTTCCTTCTATTATTCTTTTAATAGCAGAAACATGATAAATGAGATGTTTTAAGCAGTGACTTATTTAAATTAAAATTTCGATTTTTAATACAAAGTAAATGGAACTATTTAAATATTAAATTATTTTAACGTTTTTTTCAAACTTCTTAAGAGTAAATTAACGTTAATTTTTCATTAAGCCTTGTTTAAAATACAAAACACGCCACTACCACCTCTTAAACCTTGTTTCTGTAAAATTATTCTGGTTAATTGACTTTTTTTTTTTAATATAAAAAAATGTTAATAATATAATTTAAAATTATCTAACAGTTTTCTCTCTTTAAATTTAGCAGTGCTTTGATTAATCGTGTGTTTATGGTAATTTGTAGTCGAATATATTACTTTAATTAGTAATTAGTTTAAACCAATTATCTATGCAGATATGTCTTATCTGCTTTATTAAAGGCTTTTTTTTTCCTACTGCAATTCTCATTAATAGTAATGACCAATCATTTTTATAATTACAAATTATTACTTTTATCTTTTAAGTAATCAGTTTTATTTTGTAGTTAATATTATTAGAATAGAAGAATATTACGTTGTAATTACTTCCAGGGATTAAATCCATAAGCAAATCTATTTTCACAATAATAATTAAAAAATTAACTAAAAATCATAACTAACTTAGAAATGTTATAATATTTTGATTGATTATATATATATAGAATGGTTATCCGTTATGTGGGTGTTAGAGATTTTATATTTCTTAAATAATATTGGTAAATAATTTTAAGCTTAAAGAAAAACAGATTGTTTCGAAAATATTTTTTAAATGTATTTTTGGTAAACGCTTTTTATTTAATTAATTAATAGTAATAACATCATACGAACTTTTCATTTACTTACTTGTATCACACAAAGTACCAAATGCAGGCAATTCAGGTTTATGCCCCAACAAGTTCTCATAGTGATGAAGTAGTAGAAGATTTCTATATGGATGTACAAAAGGCTTTTGATCAGAGTAAACAACATTTTAAAATTGTTATGGGAGACTTTAATGCTAGAATTGGTAAGCAAATGAAAGATGAAAGTGCTGTAGGTAATTTTGGTTATGGTAATAGAAATGAGAGAGGACATTGACTTGTGGAGTTTGCAGAAAAAGAAAAACTTTATATTATGAATTTTTTTTTTTTGAGAAAAATGTTAAAAGGAAATGGACATGGAAGCATCCAAATAAAGGTACAGCAGAATTGGATTGTATTTTGACTATCAGAAAATACAGATTTCAAGATTGTAATGATCTTAATAAATTTAACACAGGAAGTGATCATCAGTTAGTAAGATGTAAGATACGTGTTAGTGCAAAACTAGTCAGACAAAAATTATTAAGAAAAACAATATTTACAGCTGATGTTCCTAATCTTCAGAAACATTCTAATGAATTTAAATTAGAACTTACATATCGGTTTCCAGTATTAGTAGATTTTGAACATGATTCAGATTTGGATGAAATCAATAGGAAAATAACTGATACACTTTTAAAAACTGCAACAAAGATAGCTAGTAGAAAAAAAAGCAGCAATTGACCAATAAAATTTCTACTGAGACTAGAGAATTTATGAAGAAAAGAAGGAATATGAAGATATGCAAAAATGATGCATTAGAAAGGTGATGTAGTTGTTTTTTGCAAATAATGCTTTAGCACTGCAGGAAATGTTGCAGGAGTTATCAGATGAAAGTAGAAAAGTAGGACCAATGATAAATGTTAAAAAGACTAAAGTAATGTTCAATGGATTTTCTCAAAATATGAAAATAAAGATTGATTATGATGAGTTAGAAAAAGTTAACAGCTACAAATATCTTGGTCTTATTATTAATACAGATGGAAACATAATGGATTAAATTAATCATAGAATTAAATTTGGTCTGAGTGTTTTTGGTAGAAATAACTTGGTAAAGGTTTTTAATAAATGTGTTTTATCAGTTCTTACTTATGGATCTGAGGCTTGGACAGCTACAAATATCTTGGTCTTATTATTAATACTGATGGAAACATAATGGATTAAATTAATCATAGAATTAAATTTGGTCGGAGTGTTTTTGGTAGAAGTAACTTGATGAAGGTTTTTAATAAATGTGTTTTATCAGTTCTTACTTATGGATCTGAGGCTTGGACACTTAATAGAAAAATGATACAGAGACTTTAGACCACTCAAAGAAGTATGGAAAGATGCATGTTAGGAGTAAGAAGAAGAGATCAAAAACGCAATATATGGATAAGAGAACAAATGTGTTATTGACCTCATTGAAAAAATTAAAAGATGTGGAATTAGGCTGAACATATTGCTAGAAGAGATGATAATAGATGGACAATTGAAATCTTAAACTGGATTGCAATAGATTGTATAAGACTCAGAAAGAGACCACATTTGAGATGGATGGATGAAATAAGAAAGTGTGCAGGGATGATGTGGAGAAGAGCAGCTAAAGATCAGAGATAGTTTGGACTTGAAGAGATCTTCATCCTGCAGTGGATTGGTAATGGTTGATGCTGGTAATACTTTCAAGAGCAGTTATGTTCAACTTACTGTGGTTACACCACTTATATATAGCCTTTATTAATCAATTGACATTAGCGCTATAAAATTCTTATTTCCAAGATTTGTTTCTAGATTTTGTCTTCATTATTCAAAACTAAAATTCAAACAAGCTTTGTGATAAATGCTTAGCCAGAGCCAGCACTTAAAATATCTCTGTCAGGAACCCCTCCCCAAACGCCTGACCATGGTTTCGTGCTTTGGCACTCCTCAGAGAGGTGTCGGGATAGGTTCAGACACTAGATCTAAAAGTACCAACCCAAAACCAAGCACATATCTAAAAATTTATCTATTGAGTGGAAAATCTGAAATCTTCAGACATCTACATGTCTTCAAACCCAGCTATCCAACTCAAATAGCTATATGGGGCTGGTAGATCTTCAGCCATACCATATATTAGTAGTCTTAGCAATATAAAATTGCATAAGACTTATGGCAGAGACTATAAATAGTCAAAATAAGAGTCATAGATCACATGACCCTATCTCTTAAGCTTGTAAGTTATAAACAATGAGGATCGTCAATTCCTGTACAAGCTTTGTGATAAATGCTTAGCCAGAGACAGCACTTAAAATATCTCTATCAGGAACCCCTCCCCAAACCTCTGACCTGGTATCATGCTTTGGCATTCCTCAGAGAAGTGTCAGGGTAGGTTCAGACACTAGATCTAAAAGTACCAACCCAAAGCCAAGCACTTATCTAAAAGTTATCTATTGAGTGGAAAATCTGAAATTTTCAGACGTCTTCAAACCCAGCTATCCAACTCAAATAGCTATATGGGGCTGATAGATCTTCAGCCATGCCATATAGTAGTAGTCTTAGCAATATACAATTGCATAAGACTTATGGATATCTGGGTTTGAAGACATGTAGATGTCTGAAAGTTTCAGATTTTCCACTCAGTAGATAATTTTTAGATAAGTGCTTGGCTTTGGGTTGGTACTTTTAGATCTAGTGTCTGAACTTACCATGACACTTCTCTGAGGAGTTCCAAAGCATGAAATCATGGTCAGGGGTTTGGGGAGGGGTTCCTGACAGAGATATTTTAAGTGCTGGCTCTGGCTAAGCATTTATCACAAAGCTTATAGAGGAATTGTCAATCCTCATTGTTATATCTTACAAGCTTAAGAGATAGGGTCATGTGGTTTATGACTCTTATTTTGAATATTTGTAGTCTCTTCCATAAGCCTTATTCAATTTTATATTGCTAAGACTACTAATATATGGGATGGCTGAAGATCTATCAGCCCCATATAGCTATTTGAGTTGGATAGCTGGGTTTGAAGACATGTAGATCCTGAAAATTTCAGATTTTCCACTCAATAGATAACTTTTAGATAAGTGCTTGGCTTTGGATTGGTACTTTTAGATCTAGTGTCTGGACCTACCCTGACACCTGTCTGAGGAGTGCCAAAGCACGAAGCCATGCTCAGGGGTTTGGGGAGTGGTTCCTGACAGAGATATTTTAAGTGCTGGCTCTGGCTAAGCATTTATCACAAAGTTTGCAGAGGAATTGGCAATCCTCATTGTTTCTAACTTACAAGCTTAAGAGATAGCGTCATGTGATCTATGACTCTTATTTTGACTATTTAAAATTCAAAGCTGAAATTAATACTCTTGCACTATTAGTAACCACTTTTTTTATTCCTCGGGGCGGGATAGGGAGGGGGGGAGGAAGAGCTTGAAAATAACTTCATACAAAGATAGAAATGAGGCACAGTATAAAACAATGAACCTGTTAAAAAGTTTGAACAACTGATTGTCATTTAGAGAAAAAAATTATTTTCTTGTCAAATTAGAAAAAGTTGAAATATTTTATAATTATGATTTGGAAGTTAACAATTAAATATATCTTGTCATATTACTAACACTAACCATAGAATTAAACTTACATCGATTGCTTTTAATAGAAATAATTTAAAAACAAATATACGGATTCTGTTAAAAAGGAAGGTTTTTAATGTATGGAGTTTTACCACTTCTTACTTAATGATCTAAGACTCAGATACTTAGTTGAAGAACAATACAGAGGTTTCAGATGATTCAACAAAATATGGATATGTGTATCTTAGAAACAAGAATAGATCAAAAATAAAATATATGGGTGAGTAAACAAACAGTTGTCACTGATATCACAAGAATTAAGAGATGGGCTGGATATATTACTACAAGAGATAACACACAGACAGTTGAGGTTTTAAATTGGATCCCAATAAATTGTAAATAACCTAGTTCAAGACTATGAGTATGAAATGTATGGATCTAAGGAGTATGCTCATGTGTTGTCGAAAAGGTAATCTAGGGATCAAATTTTTGTGGATTATACTTCGAGAGACCCTTACACTGCAATATGCTGAGAATGGATGATGATAATATAAGAAAATGCAAAAGCCAAAAACTAAATATACTTATTTTAAATTCATTGGTTTTGTTAGCACAATTTTGAATTGAGATATAAAATAAGCTCTATTCTACAAAATTAAGATACAGTTCTATTTCATTGTAAACCAGATATTTAAGATGGTCTTCTGTGTACAGAGTTGTTTATCTCTAGGTTATATAAATGGGCTTCAAAATAAAATAGTATTAAAATATAGCTAAAGAAAGAATGTTTTTAACATCAATAAACTATTGCATGATCTTAGCTTATACACTAATTTTCAGTAGCAAATTAATATGAAATAAAATTGTTTTGCCTTAAATGAAGTCATGTTTCTGAGATAGGTTATATGCCTAAAAACCCTTTTAGCTAATTTAAAGCGTTTTTCCATTCAAAATGCAACCATACCATAATAAACTTATTTACTTCTTATTACACATTTTTTTCCAACTTGGCTTCATTTTTTTTTTCATTTCATTTTTGTTGTAATAAAAGTTGTTTCATTAGTTTTACTACCCTATTTTCATATTCTCCCCTTTTTATTTTAGAAAAATAAATAATAAAATCTTTACCTCTTTTCCTTTTATATTTTTCTCACTGTTCACACAATTTATTCTGATACTTATTAAACATCCTATAATCTAAAAATAAATATTCACTATTCTCTTTTCTATCTCCATAATAACTACATTTACATTCCAACTGGTTATTGCATTTTTGCTCTCTTCTTGTAATGTAGAAAGTGTTTTTCTACCTCAGTTGAAATGATGATAAGATCCCTTTAACAGTATCATATTCAAATTTCATGTAATTACAATTAAATATTTTCTATTATTATGAACTAAATTAAATATTTTTTATATTTAATTCAATATGAATATCTAAAAATATTTGTTTGAATTAAACTATAAAATTTATGATGTTTTAGTATTATAAAAAATATTTTTTTTTTTGGTAAATATAACTTATTATCATAGAAGGTTATGTTGATGAATATAGTGCATATTACTTAATCTGAGAAAGTCTGTTAAACAGTCGAAACTAAGTTATTTGTAAGTGTGAAAAATAAAGTGTTGCTTTGTAGTAAATGCATAAAGAAAGGGATTTCATTATTTATATTAATTATAGGTTTTATTTTATATAACTCCAATCCATTTTTTCTTTATGTTTTGATTCTATAATTCAATTTTTTCTGTAATGGATTATTTCTTTTCCTCTTGATTTGTTCCCAGAGTAAGCTTGATTGATGCAGTAGAATTTGATACTGAGAATATTTTTGATGAAACTAAAAAATTGAAAAAGAAGTAAATGTTTTTTTTTTTTTTTAAGAATAGGAATTGTGAATAATATATTACGTTTGCCCTTCTTCTGAATGATTTTCGATCATATGAGTAAATATAAAAAGTAAATTATTTTCGTTTATTGACAGTTTGTATTTTACTGAGAACATCAATTTAGTGACAGGATTATACCTATCGTCTAGGAAGTTTTTGACTTTCCTGCATTGATATAAACAATACATAAAATCAATTAACTGTGATGTAAATAGTGAAGTAGCTCTTTTATAAAGTATATATAATAATTTAAAAAGGTGTTGAGTACATGAAGAATGTGTGGTAAATTCATATCATTGTTATCATTTTTAATGTCTAACACTCCTGGGCAGAGTGAAGGTCTCCAAGTTTTAGATTACTTTCTTTGATTCTTAACTTATCTTATACATCATCATATTAGCAAATTTCCTTATTTTTTTTTCTAAATCTTTTACAATCTCTCATATTCCAATTTAAAACATCAGTAGTCCATCTTTTTTAGCAATAAGTCCAGCCCAGTCTTTTAAATGTTTTGGTCTTGTCAATAATCAATGTTTGTTCTCTCAACCATGTATCTTGTTATTGTTAATATATATCTCCCCATATTGCATTGAGTGGTCTGAAGTCTCTGTCTTACTATTTTGTTATGTGCCCACATTTTAGCTCCATATGTAAGAACTGCTAAAACACATTTATTGAAAACTTTCCTTTTGCAACAGTCATATTTTTTTTTATATTTATCAAAAGCACTCCACCCTAGTTTAGTTCTAAGATTAATTTCATCCATGATATTTCTATAATGATAATCAGACAAAGGTATTTATAGTTTCTGATGTACTTTTATTTTTTTCTTTTGTAAATCAATATGGAGCATAGTGGAAACATTAAAAATACTACAAATTAACTTCAGCTTAGCATTGTTTTTGATCAGGCAGTTCATATTCATAGCACTAAATATAGGAAGCAGAGAATGAGTATATAAAAAGTAATTGATATTTAAATTGATAGATTTACTTATTTCACTTGTATGATTATCATTCTTCATTTCCTTCATCTGAGAAAATCCACTGAACTTTACTTCAGTCATCTTAGTATTTATCTTTAGGTCTATTTTATTACTTTTATCTTATAACCCTTGTAGTACTTTGTGAAATCCAGAAGATAATTTGTGAAAACAATTCCATCATCTGTAAAGATCTAGGTGACTTAAATAATCTCAATTTATATTTACTGCCTGCATCCCACTTCTGTCCACAAAATACTTTTTGTGAAACGCTTGTAAAAAGTTTTGGAGATATGGAATTAGCCTGTTGTTCACCCTGACCAATATTAATCTTCTTAATATGATCATGTAATCTAATCATTTTATTTTGTTTAACGCTTTTCAAAATACGAAATATCTTTTTTCTATATTTTAATAATCCAAAACTTTAATTACCGTACAATGCTTTTAATATATTCAAGTGCCTTTTTATGATCTATAGGGGATTTGAACCCAGACTTTCAAGCAACCTTCAACTATCCACACTATCTCATACTATTGATACACATGGCCACACATGTATATAAAAGAAATCATCACCAATATACATATTTTGTGCTGAACCAGTACTCATCAGTCGCTCCAGATCATCTCCCACACACATATATAATTAGGGCTCAGTTTATATTAAGATTCATTCTACTCCAACCTCCAACTCTTCAGCCATCCATACTATTTAAAATCTGATGCTAATGCCAACAATATAGGCATCAGCATTGGATATGGGCATTCTATCATGAGATTTTCAATGCTATGGATGACTGGAGAGTTGGAAGTTGGAGTAGATTGAAGCCTGGACATTAAAGTATAAATATTTGCTATCTTAGTATAAACTGAGCACTGATTATATATATATATATATATATATATATGTGTGTGTGTGTGTGTGTGTGTGTAGGAGTTAATAATCTGTACAAACTGATGAGTGCTGGTTCAGCATCAATCACATATATTGGTGATTATTTATCTTTTTTATATGTGTGTGGTCATGTGTATTAGTATGAGATAGTGTGAATAGTTGAAGGTTGCTTGAAGGACTGAGTTTAATTCCTCTATATTTACAATTAAGTTCCAGGTATAAGAATGCCTGTCTTTCAAATGTTTTTATGATCTATAAATGCAAAGCATCATGATAACTCATACTTATCAGTTTTTTCTATAATTCCTCTCAATATTTGGATGTGATCTTTTGCATTACAGCCGGTTTTAAATTCAGCTTGTTCTTTTATTTGGGTAGAATTTATTTTTTTCTCTAAACAAGTTGCAATTATCTCGATACAGATTTTGTGCATAACTGATAAAAGAGTATTAGCTCTAATATTTTTATTATCTTTTTTATTATTTTTTTTAATATCAATATCACAGTTGCATTGTTTTAGTCATCTGATACATTTTATCATTTAGACATTTGGTATATAGCTTATCATTTATATACTTATTATTTGTTTCTTTTAAAATATCAATAATAATGGTATCTTTTTTTTTAGAGTTTTTCTCTTTTTCATAGATTTATGATTTTATTCATCCCTTTATTTAAAATATTTGGTGGTTCTTACGGATAATTCAACCGATGATGTATTTTTCCTGAAGAGATATCAGTCTGATGTTGCGATTTTGCAAGATTAGACTGATATGCCTTCAGAGTAATACGTCATCGGCTGAATTATCCAGGTCACGTGATAAAAACTATTCAAAAATAAAAAAATATGACGCAGGTCACATGATAAAAAAAACAAAAATGCAAAAAAATGTACATACAAAATAAGAAATAAATACAGAAAGAAAAAAAGTGTGATAAAAAAAATACAAAAATTAAAAAATTTGACACAGGTCACGTGATAAAAAAACACAAAAATAAAAAAAAATGTACATACAAAATTTGGAATGGCGGGCAGATAACGAACACCACCATGTTTCTTGGTCAAAAAAATACAAAAATAAAAAAAAATTTAGGTACATGCATGAAAATAGTACATACAAAATAAAAAAAAAACACAAAAATTTACATGCATGAAATAGTATATACATACAAAATAAGGAAAAATACAAAATATAAAAAAATGTCCAAATAAATTTTTTTTTGTAAATTGAAAAGAAACAGCTAAATAAAACATTTTATCACAAGCTACACTTTTACATACATTTGGTAATTTTAAAAACATACTGTATATTGCAAATTTGTTTTAAAAAATTATTGAAAATTATTTACACATTAAACGTAATTCAGTGTAAGTTTGAGAATTGTAGAAATATTAACAAATTTTTTTTGTAAATTTAAAATAAACAGATAAATAAAAAACACTTTACCCGAATTAATGTGAATCTGGCATTAATGGCATGGAGAAAACGTTTTATCACAAGCTGCACTTTTACATGCATTTGGTAATTTTAAAAATGTACTGCATATTGAAAATTTGTGTTAAAAAATTATTGAAAATTATTTACACATTAAACATAATTCAATGTAAGTTTGAGAATTGTAGAAATATTAACAAAATTTTTTTGTAAATTTAAAATAAACAGATAAATAAAAAAGATTTTACCCGAATTAATGTGAAGCTGACATTAATGGTGTGGAGAAAACGTTTTATCACAAGCTGCACTTTTACATGCATTTGGTAATTTTAAAAACATACTGTATATTGCAAATTTGTTTTAAAAAATTATTGAAAATTATTTACACATTAAACGTAATTCAATGTAAGTTTGAGAATTGTAGAAATATTAACAAAAATTTTTTGTAAATTTAAAATAAACAGATAAATAATAAACACTTTACCCGAATTAATGTGAATCTGGCATTAATGGCGTGGAGAAAACATTTCATCACAAGCTGCACTTTTACATGCATTTGGTAATTTTAAAAACATACTGTATATTGCAAATTTGTTTTAAAAAATTATTGAAAATTATTTACACATTAAATGTAATTCAATGTAAGTTTGAGAATTGTAGAAATATTAACAAAAAATTTTTGTAAATTTAAAATAAACAGATAAATAAAAAACACTTTACCTGAATTATTGTGAATCTGGCATTAATGGCGTGGAGAAAATGTTTTATCACAAGCCGCACTTTTACATGCATTTGGTAATTTTAAAAACGTACTGTATATTGCAAATTTGTTTTAAAATATTATTGAAAATTATTTACACATTAAACGTAATTCAATGTAAGTTTGGGAATTGTAGAAATATTAATAAAAAATTTTTTGTAAATTTAAAATAAACAGAAAAATAAAAAACACTTTACCCGAATTAATGTGAATCTGGCATTAATGGCGGGGAGAAAACGTTTTATTACAAGCCACACTTTTACATGCATTTGGTAATTTTAAAAACGTACTGTATATTGCAAATTTGTTTTAAAAAATTATTGAAAATTATTTACACATAAAACGTAATTCAATGTAAGTTTGGGAATTGTAAAAATATTAACAAATTTTTTTTGGAAATTTAAAATAAACAGATAAATAAAACACTTTACCAGAATTAATGCGAATCTGGCATTAATGGCGACCTTGGAGAAAACGTGTTATCACGTGCATTTGGTAAATTTAAAAACGTACTGTGTATTGCAAATTTGATTTAAAAATTATTGAAAATTATTTACAAATTAAACGTAATTAGGTGTAAGTTTGAGAATTGTAGAAATATTAACAAAAAAATTTTGTACATTTAAAATAAACAGATTTAATGCGAATCTGCCATTTGGATTACTTATTGTCTATATTCAATAATATAATTAATTATAAAATTGTAATTATTAGAAAAAAATTTAAAATTACTTACAAATAGCATTCACTGCAGTGGACTGAATTGGGATATGTGTTCCAAAATCGCAGCGAAAGGATCAGCTTTATATGACCGCCTCCACATAAACTTGCCCAAATATGAGTCCAGGTGCTGACGTGCTGTCTCTCTGTGTTTTATATTGTGCCATTTGACCAAACCCACAACCTTTTAATACTTTGTGTATGTACTCCAGTTGTGGGGTCTACGAAGTTGTATGTGTGATTAACACAATGGTGTTCATATCCAGCCTCAGCTAACTCTTCGCTCTTATATCCCTTCCAGCAATCGCTGTAGATAGTCGAGCCTTGGTGTACATTTTGCAAAATTTCTTGCATGAGAGTAGACACACTTCTATCTCGAATGGCTACAATAAAACATTTGTCAGTCTCTCTGCATATGCCACTAAATAGCCATTGCTGTGGTAGGACTCTTCCGGCATTGTTTTTCTGTTTTGTGAAGAGGCTTTCATCAATTTCTACGATTGTGTTGGGACCTCCGATTTTGCACCTTTCATTTCTTAATAATCTCCATGTAAAAACTTTGCGGAGGTAGTTGTTCCAATCGATAACAGTTTTGTCAGACATATTCATTTCCTCTGCACAAAATGTTAGGGATGTTAATTGTTTGGACCAACTGTAGATAAAACGTATAGCGGTCACGAAAGTAATTTTGGAGCCATCAAACCATGTGCCTTTTCTCATTGCGATTTGGGATAGGCAATCTTTCAAGTTGCATCTCCATTGTTTCACTGAATTGGGTCCCGAATTGTACACATATTTCTTCATTTCATGACCATTTTGACACAATTTCCTTTTGGGGAGAAGCCCATGGTTTTGTAAGAAGACAATTGCTTCTTCCTCCATACTTGGTAAACTCCATAATCTTGTTGTAGCTTCAGCAGCCATCATAAACGCAAATAATCTCAAAGTAGAAGAGCTCAAAAAAGTAACTGTGATGCCGTGGATAGCAAAATCACAATAGACAGAAAAATCAAAAAATTTCCCAAACCTCTACGAATTTTAAATCTCGCGGGTGAAAAAAAAAATTGACTCTCTGATGGATTAATCATGCCAGTCACTTGGTTGCCATGACAATGTTGTCATGCAAAAATCGACGATGTTTACCGGAAGGGAAATCGGTAAGTGTAATACGTCATCGGTTGAATAATCCGGGAGTACCTATTTGGTTATTCAAATGATGTAATTGTAGAAGATACTTTTTTTTTTACTATTTATTTTTTTATTTTTTGTTATTTATTACTATTTAATTTTTTATAGAACTCTTTCCTTACACTTAATGATGTTACCAGTCATTTTAGTAGTATTTTTTTATTGCTTTTGTCTTAATACCAGGATGATGCTTTACTGTTTTCAAACTTTTATTGTCTTCTATAACTAATTGTGCCAAATTTTAATTACATTTTCTTATATTGTTATTAAGTGTTTATTGTACTATTTTACAAAACTATCGATATTTATTTCCTTTTAAATGGCTCATTTAAAATTTTTTCTATATTCCTTCTTTTTTTCACACATTATCCTGTCTCAGTTGAAAATTTATTGTTACGTCAATGCTTTTTTGATTCGACTATGTGTCTTACATTCTTAATAGGGTATCAGTTATCTTTTGATTGATTTCAGTCAAGTCTGAACTATTTCAAAATCTGTTAATTTCCAAATTCTAAAATTTAATATCATAGGAGTATCAACTATAAATACTCTTTTTCTTAATAATTTTTATTTCACTAATCACTTCCTGTGTTGAATTTATTAAGAACATTACCATCAAGATACATATTTTCTGTTAGTCATAATTGTACCTTGATTTTAATTTTTTGACTATTTCCATTTAGCATTTTTCTCTATGAAACTATTCATAATATTTAGTTTTAACTTCCCAAAGTACATGTCTTTTCTTATTTTCATCTCCATGACTATAATGTACTCATAATTCTTTAATCATTCTATCATTTACTAGTTCTAATATTAAAGTCTCCCATGATAACATGAAATGGTATTTGGTCTTATCCAAACCATACATCCATATAAAAATATGCTACTTTTTCATCACAATGAAAACTTTTTGGCAAATAAGCCTCAATTATCTGCACTTGATATCTTCTGTTAATTTGAATAACTAATCTTGCCACCGTTGTACCATGAATTACCATAATATTACTGCTTTCATTTTTTGCTTATAATGAATCCCTTTCCACTTTGCTTCCTATATTTGTTTTTTTTTTTTTGTTGTAATAAAGTACATATCTATTTTTTCAAATCAATTTTCTTTTTACTATTTCCTCTGGTTCCAACAAAATTCAACAATGTCCAGTGTAATATTGACAGTTTTTCTTCAAATTCATGCATTCTTTCTCCATATGAAAATGATCTGCTATTGTATTTACTTAAAAGTTCATCATTGGATGGCAGCCAACAATCACTTTCTGGCTGGTGATTTTATAACCACTTGGTAATAAAGTCTATAACTTAGTTTTGTCTGTCATGATAGTAGATATAAAAAAAAAAAACATTCACACATATATCAATACTATCTTCAAGAAAACTCAACTAATATTTTAATAAGAACTATTAGAGAACTGAAACAAAAAATTATGTTGTTTCTTGATCTTAAAACTGAAATTGAAAGTGAAAGTCTTCACCACACTGATTGATTTATGTTGAAGAATACCCAATCTGTGTTCATTTGTGATATAGTCTCTTAGTAATAACAGCTACAACAACAATAATCTATGGAGTGGACATTAGAAATTTGCCCTGCTCATTTTGTCTAAGTTATTAAAGACAAGTCAATGGTATTTTCATTTAACACCAAACTCTTTCCTGCTCCTACTTATTAGATCCTGGAAAAATTATATCTTCTGGACTTCTAAATGATATAATTAGAAATAATATATTAATAGCAAGACCACTAGGACATTCATATTAATGATATCAATGTTTCTTAATCATATTTCTAAAGTGAAAGACGTTGTGATCATGTTTATTGGCACCTTAACATTATTGGTTGACTTATTTTCCTATCTAATTTTCAATCTATTTCACTTTTCATATAGGCAATTCGTAATCAACTCATTATAGACACTTGTAAAGGAAGATATGCTATGCGATACTTGGTGCTACAGTGAAGGGATAGATTCTAGATCTCACTATCCATAGATCAGGCTCAGTTTGGCGGTTTTCTAATGCTCAATGTTCTTCTGAATTCCTGAGCACGATTTCTTTTTATTATTATTATTTTAAGGAAGTTATGTCAATTCGTTTTAATGAAAATAGAAGACATTTTAGTCATCTTCAATAAAAAAAAGTTAGTTTTGAATATTAAATATATATATATGTTAAGATGCATGAAAAAAATGTCATGTATGAATGAATATTTATGGAATCTGCCTGGTGACAGATAACTGCTTATAATGTGTGTAAGGATTTAAAATATTTCATAAATTATTAGTAGAAAAATAATAACCATTAAGTCTATTATCTTGGGGTCATTTGTCTTTTATTATATCTTTATTTATATGAATTTAAAAAGAATGGGGAAGTATGGAAGTGTTTATTATATCTATAAAGATATTACATACGGGACCGAGAAAAGTGAATAACTCCGTGTGTGTAAATTTTTTTTTAAAAAAAATCAGATATATTAATCTTTAACTGAGGTTTAAAGTTTATATCTGTGCTAGAGATAATCTCTAGTTTTGAAAATGATTAGTAATAATCATTAGTGTATTTATCTGAAATGGATGGCGTCGAAGTTGTGAGTGGAAGAAGTTTGACAATGGTAAATGAAAATGTAACAATTATAATAGATATACAACTTTTTTTTTCAATTATATTTATTAATACTTAAAATGTATTTGGATTCATTAACATATATTTATAGTAAAGTAGTAGAATGGAATACTCAGATCTTAAGTTTCTTGAGTCGATTCTGAGATGAGTACTCTTTAGCTATACAATCCTTAATCGGTCAGTAGCGTTCAGATGTCGCTGACGTCACAAAGTAGCGTTCAGATGTCGCTGACGTCACAAAGTAGCGTTAATCGTTGGATTCCATATAATTGAAGAATGAATGATGTGATTAAAGTTACAATATAAACGCAACACGTCATTACGTAATATATAAAATTTGATACATATACAAATGTTTATTCCAATTATAATTATAATGATTACTGATATGAAGTTGAATAAAATTATACTTTTTATCATAAAGATTATAATTAAAATTTTATGCTTAAGTGAAGTTAGTTAGATGTCTCATATTTCTTTTTCTAAATCTTATTAGATAAAATTCATTAAAACATTCATTCATTAATCTTTATCGTTTTATTATTATTGTTACCTAACTTCAGCTCATTTGAAATGTTAATCGCAAGTTATTAGTATTGTTGAATTATATCTGAGCTGTTTCATTTTTCTCCATATAATAGTCTTAGTTCTCTTATATAGAATGGAAATAAATTCCGAAAACTTGCTAAATGTTTGTTCAAGTTTTCTCATTAGTATACCGCTCAAAAAGAAAAATCAGCGTAAAGTCTCATGTCTGATGCCCTTTCACCTTCAGTGTAATCTTGCACTGTCCTATGAGACTTTTCACTCATATCATTCTTCGAACATGCTCCTTATTGTAAATATTTGAAAGCAAATGTTTGAATATAAATGTTTTGTAACTGGTGTTATATATATATGTGTGTGTTTTGCTGCCTGAAAACAGCTACGTAGATATCTGTATGAGCGATAGTATATGATAACTCTACTTTATTCTTTTTAAAAACATATTTTTAAAAACATATCCCTTTGCTAGCTATTTTCTCAATCCACACATACACCACATATATAAATGTATGCATAAAAATAAGTGAACTCAGGCATATAGTGTTCACAATTGATGGACCATAATAGCTTACTGTGAGTAACCAATCAATAACTTCCATTCAAGCGCACCTAATGCCTATACAGGATTGGTTCATCAAAGCTGAATTCCGGTTACTATACTGGTGGGTTTTTAAAATATTTATCTGATGCTGTTTCTCCAATTTTTATTTTATTTTGCTGTCTTCAGTCATTTAAGACATGCTGTTGTCCTGTGGTTATGCGCTTTTTAAGTTATTGTCATAGCACTATAGAAACAGTGGCTTTGTAATAGTGTGGTTTATGATCTACGTTTACATTTCTTAATAATGTACCCAACAATTTTGATTCCATTCTTCTCATTTTATTTATAGACATATTTCTTTGTTTGTAAAATACAGCTCTTATTGTAAAGAAAATGATTGGGAAATTATTGGGATTGTGTTGCATTAGACAATACACTCAATAATTAGTCTGTCTCTTTGCTTGAGTCTCAGCTTAATATAAAAAGAAATATGCACTTATAATACATTATGTATAATCAGTTAAAAATTATTTATTACTTTATAAATATTTTTCATTATTATATATATTGGAGTCCTAGTTTTAAGATTTTATATATTAAATTTATTTGTCCAAGAGTATATCAAACGATTATATTTTATACTTCTTGTTTTTCTCTTTTATATCATTAATTATTGTTAAAAGCTTAGGTAGATACTATTAGTTTTTTTTAAACTCACCTGTTCCCTATTTTTGGTTGAAATTAATTTAGTTAATCTGTGTTTGCATTTCATACAGACCGTAAATCTTTTGGTTAATGATTTATTGGTTATATTGTTCTGTTTTTGTTAAACTGTAGAGATTTTGTTTTTAATGTCAGATTACATAAAATTGTAATCTTTTCTCTTTGCTTGTCGGAATCAGCCTTAAGAGTCAATTGTTTGACTTCTTATGAGAGTTTGCAGCATATGATATCTCTATTATGTCTAGATATTTTACTGGGTTTTAGAGAAAGCTCAATATGCGCTGTTCGTTGACTTCCATACAGGATCCTTTTTTTTTGAAATTTCCAAATAAAGGAAAGTGGAATTTGTTTAGATAAATTTCTGGCAAGAAGAAATCATAAACCCCTTTAATTCTTAGATGAGATAATGAATTTATCTGTCGAGGTGTTTAATGCAACAATGCTCACTATCTAGTCAAACTTTTATATTTTGTTTGACTAATATTTATTTTGGAATTTAATAAAGTATTAATAATTATAATTGCTTGTGGCTTACTTTTGTCCCTGTCCTTTCTTCAATTGTCTGAACAATGTTAAAGATCTCTTTCTCTCTTCTAGATGGCAGCATTTATCATCATCAACTTTTTGATCACCATAAACTAAATTTTCTATGTGGTGTGATGTGATGCATTGGGACTTCTCCTTATATGGAGTCAGGAATCTTTCAGCAACTATGCCTAGAGAAACCTGTTAGCCATTTTCACTTCCCTTTCCATTACCCACCCTAAGTTTTCCCATATTCTCTATCCTGTCCATCCCATTTCCACAAAATAATCTTTGTCAACTCCATGGCCTTTATATCTAAATTTCTCTTGTCTTTTCCCAAACCCAGCATAAAATCCAATAAGCCACTTTCTGTATAATCACTTTGTTTATGTTTATTCTTCCACAACTTCATTATTTGTACCCTTTCTGCTTTCAGGCATATTTACATTCAATTAACAGATGCCTAACATTTTCTATGCATTCCTTGCACAATTTGAAGACTGAATCACCCATATTTTTCCATTTATGTGTATATGCCCTTGTTACTAAAGATCCCGTTCAAGCCTTAAACAGTAAACTACTTTCCTTGCTATTATCATAAATTAACTCGCACCCAATATTCTGTTTACTTCTATAAATATTTAAACTCTTTTTACTTTCCATACTAGTTCTCCATTTCTCCAACTCCCTATTCTTTATTAATGCATCTATTCTTCTATCCCATTCCTTAACACATCTCCTAATGCAATCATCCCACCTTTTGTATAAGTATACTGACATAAAGTCTATCCAAATCTTCTGCATATTGCATTACCTTTCTCACCCATCTTGTATTCATAACCCAATTAATTACTATTTTGGCTATTCTTTTATTATCCATAAATTGCAATTTACTGAACATTTTCATTTTGCATCTCTCATATAAAAACTTGCCCATCCCATTTCTCCTCGAATTGCTTTCTTTGCCATCCACACTTCTGCATCTAATTCATGTCTTTCAATTTCGGTTTGTATTTTTTTTAAGTAATCTAATATTTCTTTACTAACACATAATACATTGTTACCATATGTTAACCCTGATACTGCCAATCCCTTCCATACAATTCTAGTTACATCATATTTATTATATGAGAACACTGCTAATTTCTTTATCAATCCCTTTCTTTTCTTTGCTGCACTTATCAATTTTTTCTCCCATTCATCCAAGCAATTTCTCTGATTACTTAAGATGATTCCCAAATAGTTATATCTATTCACCATACTTAACTGTCTATCCTCCAATAAAAACTCATTGTCTTCTCTCTCCCCAGTATTAATCATCTTTACTTTTGATTTTTCTTCACTAAATTTAATGCCCATCTTTTTACCCACCCTTGCACATGTCCTCAGCTTAACTTCCATATCTTCCCTTTTTTCTGCACACAAAAAACATCATCTGCAAATAAAAGACCCAACAATGTATATACTCCCTTCTCTTCCTAATCTTTCTATTGCACTCTCCATTTCTTTCAAATACAACAAAAACAAAATAGATGACATAGAGCATTCTTGCCTTAGACCCACCCCCTTTTTAACTTTAACTGACTATATATTTCCTAATTGATATGTATAGTAATTATTTTCATATTATTTCTTAATAATATCTACTAACATCCATTTCCAAATTTACTAAACTTACCCATAATCTATCTATTTCTTTTTACTCTGTCATATGCATTCTCTATATCTATAAAAACAATATATAACTGTCTATCTGTATATCTATTCATATCTATAAGTTGTGTAACTACAAATAAACTATTTCCTATATGCCTATCTGATCAAAAATCTCCTTGTATTTCTCCCACTGTATTATTTTCTTTTATCCATTTTGCAATCCTTCCAGCCACCATGTATAAGAAAACTTTATATAGCACTGACGTTACTACTATTGGTCTATAATTGTTTAACTTTCTATAACCCTTACCCTTTTCTTTAAATAGTGGTCTTTTCTTGTATTACTCCAACTATCTGGAAAATCTCTCTTCCGTGCCATCTTATTAAAACATGATAATAGTTTTAATTTTGCCCTATGCCCTAAATTCATTACCCTCTCTGCTGCCCATCCATCCAACCTCTAGCCTTTCCATCTTTCAGTTTCTTATCTACCTCATTCAGTTCATTTTCTGTAAATTGTATATTCCCATTATTATATGCTCTCATTTTTGCTATCACTTTGTTCTTCACATCTGGCATCTTTTCTGTATCCATTATGTAATTGTTTAAGATTATCTCTAATTCATCTCTAGAGCTACACTCTATTCCCTCATCATCTAGTAATATTATTTCTCTCTTCCTACATTCCTTCTTTTAATATATTTCCAAAATTTTTTACTCTCATCTCTTCCACTTTTATTAATATCTTCCAACAGTTTACTATTCAATTTCATTCTCTCTCTATAATTATCTATTTTAGTCAACTTCTTTTTTCTAAGTACTTTTCTCATTTAGCATTAACATCTTTTTCACTTTCTTTGTTCTTAATAGCATACTTATATTCTCTGCATGCTTTCCCCCCTCTGTTTTACACTTTTACTAACTCTCACTTTCATATTACTTTTATTTTTCTGAATATTCTCACTTAAAACCCTATTTGCCACTTTTTCTATTCTTCACACCAGTTCTTATATTCAACCACAACCTACTCTTCCATGGTTTCTTTAACTTTTATTTTATACTCTTCTAACTTATTTTTTATCATTCACTCTCCATCCACATCTTTCATTATCCTTTCTACTTTTATTACTATTTTTCATCACATTACTAACCATTTCTATTATAAATAAGTTATGATCACTATTATATAATCTCTCTTCATTATCAAATATCTTAATTTTCTGTACTTTATTCATTCCCTTTCTCTACTAATACATAATCTGTTGTGTGGAATATATTATTTCTAGACCATGTGTATTGTCCCTCATAGATATTAGATATTCGATACATTTCCAATGCTCAAATTCACCCTCTAACAAAAACTCTTACTTGTTGGCCAATGGCTTAGTGGCATCCTTGGTGATAAAAAGTGAAACGAATTTACCGGTACAGTATATATATATAAAATCTTGATACTCTACTATTATTAATAAGATGAAAATACTATAACAGGGAATAAAAGTATATTAAATTAATAGTAATATTAGCGATTAAGCCAATACACATGTGCTTTAAAGATAATTTATAAATGAATACTCAATTTTTCCAGACAAGAGATATAGTATTTTAGAAAGAATGGAATGAATCCACCCATTCTTTCGATCCAAACGTTTATGTATGGGCAAATCTTAAGTGTGTGGAAATAAGAGCTGAGTGTGTTACATAAAAAACATAGCGCTATATAAGATAATATCTCATTATATATTAAATTAAGTAAACCAAGTACTCTTTCAACGAGAATGCTTCATACACCATCATTATATATATATATTTTTAATGCAGAATAGTATTTGAAGCTATTCGCTTTAGAAACATATGTCATTGACTATTACTAATAATTTATAAGACTATATATGTTTAAATAATCTTAGTCCAGATTTAAACTTTAAATTTAATTAAAGATAAATATATCTTATTTTTATTAATAACATCATATTAATTTTTAATTCAACTGTTTTCTTTTACTCGTGCACCCCCTTTTTGACACATCATTTGTATGAAAAAGACATCTAAAATGGGATAAATCACATTCAAGATTGATATCTGAATGAACTAGCACTTTTGAGTTGGCCCATCTTACAATATATTTATATTATTTAATCAGAAATTATGTGAATGGAATAAATTTGACACTTGTAAATCAAATTGTCGTGATTTGATATTGATAATCATGAATAAATGTTGAAATAATTAAGAGATTGTAATCACGGCCAAGTGAAGAATGTTGGTTTACCCAGAAATACATTTTAGCGGTCATTTGCTATTTTCAGATTTTATTCACATATTTTAATCAAGCAAGAGTGGTAGAGTGAACCTTTCAAGGTGTATCTGATATATAAATGAATATCACCCAGTAATATTTGAGTCTGTGTGTATATATATATTATTTATTAATGGATGCATGTAAGCCTACATTGAAATTTGAGATCGCAAAAAAGTGTAAATAAATTAAAATTATTCACAGAATAAAATTATCAATAAATGTTAATATTTTGCTTAAAGTTGTGGAATCATTCACTCTGCGTGAACACATTAGATAATAAATGACTAAGCATGTAAAATTAATACAAAAAGCAAACATGAAATATTTAGACATAGCATAATGTTGATAAATAGACTCATGTTTATTTAAAGTACTTAGTTTTCTTTTGAGAAGAATTCTTCTCATGACAATGCATTTTAATATTCTCAACATGGATAGGCAGGTTTTTCTGTCATTTGTTCCACTTTTTTTTTTTTTTTTTAAAAAAAAAAACAATCATTTATCATGTCTTAAAATTATACTTCTTTTTTTTTTTTGCGATTTTTTTTTATTATATATATATATTTTAAAAATGACTATTTTTAAAAAAATAGATAAAGTTGATTTAAGATTTGTTATTATAACCTTTTTCCTTATATAGTCAATTAAGATAAAATAGCCTATATTGCAAGGAAAGTTTTTTATTCCCCTCCAATAAATCATTAAGGATAAAAGTATCATTCAGGAAGCTTGTTAACAGCACTTTTTAAATATTTTTGCATCTTTGTTTTGCAATCTACCTAGAACACAGACTTTCGGCACGATCTACTGCTTACAACTCTTCTATCTCATATCACTGAAGCACTCAAACACATATATATCGAAAAGATAAATAATCACCAATATCCGTATTTCACGCTAAACCAGCAATCATCAGTTGGTCCAGATTATCATATCTACACATATATGCAATAAATGTTCAGATATATATTAAGATAGCCAATCTTCATACTTTAATGAACCGCCTTCAATCCACTCCACACTCCCAACTCTTCAATTGTCCATCCAATTGAAAATCTGATGATGGAATGCTCAAAGGCCACCCTGAGGCCGAGATTCTTGTCACACCCATGTTGACCTAAAGTTGAACGTTCCATCATCAGATTTTCAATTGGATGGACGTTTGAAGAGTTGGGGTGTGGGGTGGATTGAAGCCTGTCCATTAAAGTATGAAGATTGGCTATCTTAATACATATCTGAGCATTTGTTGCATGTATGTGTAGAGATAATAATCTGGACCAACTAATGATTGCTGGTTTAACATGAACTACGTATATTGGTGAGTATTTATCTTTTCGACATATATGTGTTCGAGTGCTTCAGTGATATGAGATATAGGGGTAGGCAATGGGTCATGTGAAAGTACTTATCTAGAATTAACTAGGTATCAATTTATATTTATACATGCATACAGATGTACGTGCATTGTTCGTACATGCGTATGGGTTCATATGCACGCAAGTATGAATGTACGTGTGAACGTACATAATATTTATATACATACATATCTACATGCATACCTACATCTATGCATACGTACGTACTCAAATATTTATATATCTATATAAATACTTACAGCAATCAACTCCAAATGGGGAAAAAAAAAACACCTTACAAACTAATTTATGAACCACAATATAGACCATACAAATCCATTTTTTTTTTTGTTTATTGATATTTTGCAATTCTGTCTTTAGTTTCTTCTGGAAAATACTTCTTTTCTGAAATATGTCAACACCATGTCTAACTATAGCTCTTCAATGTATTTTATTCTCTGCAATACTATCCTAATGAAAATTGTTGCCATTATATTTTTTTATAATGTTAGTATGATAATTATTGTAAGATACAATTTGTCTTCCCAATGAACATCATGATTAAGTTTAATCTTAAAAGACCCTTCCAGGAAGTCCTGCTTCTTTTTTTCATTCTATATGTCCAATCCAATGAAAATGTGATTTTGCAATAGTGACTTCTATAATATCACATTCAGCAAATTGAATAACATATTGATAGATTTTATGATTTTGCTATTGTATTTATAAAATTGTGTAGAGCCTCCTTAAATGAAACTTTTCAAATGGTATTATACTGCATCAGTATCCATGTTTTCCTTCCTTATAATAAATTAAGCAAAACAACAGCTCAGTGTTCAGCTAGCTTAATTGCAGTACTTTCATGTGATGATATATATTGAAATCTCTATTGTACCTCAACATCTAAGTCTACTTTTTTTACTTATAAAATTACTGACATCTTTAAATTAACTCACATTTTCAAATTAATAACATTCTGGCTAAAAGTTGTTAAAGATTTATTTTACATCACTAAACAAAAGCCTTGATATGATACATTTAAAACATTTAAATCATCTTTTGAACTGGCATCAATAATACAATCATAAATCCAGAATCCACAAAGATAAAAAAGTAAATTCCTTCACCATATATGCACTATATCTTCATTAAGCCAGTTATAAATAGTTCCAAAGACCACTGCCATAAAAACTGAAAACAATGCTGGGAATAAGTATATACTCTTTAACACTAGTCTTTACTTCAAATGTATTACATTTTTCATCTATAGTAATGACATTTCCTTCCATTCTGTCATAAATTAATTGTTTAATATAAATAAACATTAGTGGATAAACAACTAATTTCACACAATTCCATACACCTGTTCAAATTAATGGAGTCAAGTGCCTTGATGAAATCAATAAAAGAAATATGTAATTCATTCATGACACTTTTCTTCTCTTTGCCTCACAACAAAAATCAAATTTTTAGTGTTTTTCATTCTTTAAAACTACTTAATCTGTGATAACTTTATCTGTAGCTGAAAGTAACCTATTTAACAAAATTCTTGAACTATCTTTTTTTATATTCTTTTCTTTATTCTTAAAAAATAGAGCAATAGAAGTATTGTTAAGATTTAATTTATAGAAAATAATTGAATATTGTCTAAAGTATTTATGTTATAGTTATATAGCATAAAACTTCTATATATATGTAGGAACTTTAAAAAGTTTATGGTTTTGTCTCATCCAGGTTTGAATTATAGATTATGTGTAGAGCAAGAGGATGCATTAGTTTTCCTATTATGGCATTCTCTACCTTCTATATTTATAGTAAAGTAATAATTACAGAGAGTGGTATTTGGGTTAGAAATCTGTGGTGAATTATTGGAAAAGATTCTGTATTATATTTTCCATCAGATCTATTTAATTGTTTTATTTGTTTATAAAATATCCGTAAAAATGTTAGAGAACCTGATAAAAAATGTTCTAGAAAATGTACATTGTGATTTGCCAACAGCATTATATTACTATCTGTGTTTTTTGAGTGTTATTGTATTGTTATAATAATGCATTGTTTAGATTTATAGACTGAAATGGGTTACTGATTAATGTTATTCTTTTGTAGAAAATTATGTGTGTGTAATATCTAGAAAGTGATGAAGATTCCAAGTCCATCTATTTTTCCATCATTAAAGTTTAAATAAAGCATCTTTCATGAGTCATCAATCACTTGTAAAGCAGATAAAAATAAAGCCAACTATGTTTACAACCTGGATTATTTAAATGATTTGAATGAGATTGTTGAAACATCTCAATAACATTAGAGTGAATCTGAATATGTCATTGTTGGTATTAATTCAGACTATAGGTGAAAGGGATTCCATTTATTGTCTGCTTTGTAAGTGAACAGTGATGTAAGATGTTTAATTAAGTTTAATAAAGATACTTCTTGGATATTTTATAGATCCTATATATATATATCATGAAAAAACATGTAAATATAAATTTAAATTTGATTTGAAAAATGTGAAAATTCTTTATGAGGAGAGAAACCATAATAAAATAAAAATTGAAGAGGCAATTTTTATAAATAGGAATAAAATGCATTTAATAAATAGGTAATCTGCTAACATTAAAATACGAGATTCCTGGAATTTGAATTGATGACGTTTGCTTCTGCTTTGTTTTCTTTTTGAATTTTAATGGCAGGTGAGGCAGGTTCAAGAAATTAACAGAAAGTACTTCTGCAAATTTTAGGATTGTTTATAATAGTTTGTTACCGTTATTATTATTATTTTTATTGTAATTACAATTTTGTTTTAATTAACGGACATTTTATATTTATATTATATATATATGTAAATACTTGTACAGTTTTTAAGATGTAAACATTATTTTATAAATGAGAAATTGTGTATAATATCTAAAAAAAATGGATAACAGTGACGTAATTGACCACTGAATCACATGCTTTAGTAACTAATCGTCCCTCTTACATAATTTTACTTACATTATATATAATAGATGAAATACACAGGCTTATATATACCTGTGTCTATATATATAATAGACAGGGTACGAGCACAGACTTTCACATGACCCACCAGTATCCACACTATCTCATAACACTGATACACCTGAACACACATATGTCGAAAAGATAAATAATCACCAATATACGTATTTCATGCTAAACCAGCAATCATCAGTTGGTCCAGATTACATTATATATAATGGAAAAATAAGTAATAAGTATAATCAAAGTGAGGTTAAAATAAATTTGTTTATTCATCTGCTGAGTTAACTTTCCACACAGAGTGTCTGTTTCAAGGCATAACTGGTAGATAATTAGCAGAGTGTGATAGTAATTTCGTCTATAAAAGATTAAACTTGGCAGCGTTAGAAAGACTTGCATGCATTATAGGTAATTGCAAATGTTTCCTATGTTGTCAGATTAAACAACCATTGTCTATCAATGGGAACACTATTGGTTCATATATTTATTGTATGTGTGGAATTAATTATATGCCAAGCATCTTTAATTATTTATTTGTAATTACTCTCAAGACAAACAATCCTGGTAGATGTAGATTTAAAGATATGGCCAGCAACTCTCTCGTGCTCCAAAAACACTAAGCTGCATGAGAGATTCATTTTTATTCTATTATATAAATAGGCATGTTGAGAGATTTTGGATTTTAAGTTATCAACATAGTATTTGCTATTGCTGTATGGGCTGGCAATGATATATGCTAGTTGTATCTTGTCATCACTGCAATCTTTATCCTCCAAAATATTGATAAGTGTGTTGAGAGATGGAGGGCATCTGAAGTCAATATTGGAGTCTTTAGAAAAATGGACTTTAATTTCACATGGATGTTGGCAATAAATAGTATATTGATTGAGAGTTTTGGGTCAGTTGGTCTGACATTTGTGTCTATTTTAGAATGTCCCGTTTAGTTGTTGAACATGGGGGTGGAATAGACTGTCTGAATTGGGTCACTTTTGTAAGTTTCTAAGTTATCCTTAGTATCTGGTATAAATTTAAATAGTTTACAATTTCTAAATAAAAAGGTTTTGAAGCAAATTACCTTATATTAGAAAGGGATTTTTGATTGTGGATATAAAAAACCTCTAACCCTGTCAGGCTTAACCACCATTAAATAGTCAATACAGTAAGATTGTTTGGTTATTTTCATCCCAAGTTATTCAATGCACAGTCAATGCAGTGAGATAGTATGATTAATTTCATGTCAAGGTATTTAATGCACAACAGTGCATTAAAAAGCTTGACGCGAAAATAACCAGACATTAACCAGACAATCTTTTTTTATGCTGATTTAGTTTAAGTTCACTTATATATTTAATGTTTCCCCTTCTTATAGTCACTATTATTGTTTTCCCCTTTTATGATCACTACTATTGTTTTTTTTTTTTTTTTGGAAGTTATGTATTTAATCTTTTATAATCCTAGGTTCACACTGTTAACGAACAATTAGAAGCTTATCTCTCAACTGAAGATTAACAAACTTCAGTTATTCGATGAAATGATTGGTGATATTTTTAATCTTATATATATTCACAGTCTTCCTATATAATAAACTTCACTGGTCTGAAATTGAAAACAGCATTGCGTTTTTCAAAAAAATATGCTTTGTTTGCGCATATTTCATCTTGTTCTTCAGTCAGTTTTTTTCTAATTTACATTCTTTTGTTTCGAAAACATAACTTGAAGTTACATTTCCATTTAATTTTTTAAAATTTAAAATATTTGAATTTAATATCTGACACATAGGCTATATATATATACCTATACAAACAATGTAATATATAGGGTATTTTGAGCTCAGACTTTCACACGACCCTCAACTCTCCACACTATCTCATACTACTTATACACTTGACCACATATGTCGAAAAGGTAAATAATCACCAATATACGTATTTAACTGAAACACAGGCTTATTATATACCTGTGTCTATATATGTAATATAGGATATATGAGCACAGACTTTCACATGACCCACCACTCTCCACTCTATCTAATAACACTGATACACTCGAGCACATATATGCTGAAAAGATAAATAATCACCAATATACGTATTTCATGCTAAACCAGCAATCATCAGTTGGTCCAGATTATCATCTCCCACACATATTTACTATAAGTGCTCAGATATATATTAAGATAGACAATCTTCATATTTTAATGGACAGGGTCCAATCTACTACACACTCCAACTCTTAAACCGTCCAGCCAATTGAAAATCTGATGATGGAATGCTCGAAGGCCACCCTGAGGCTGAGATTTTTGTCACACCCATGTTGACCTAAAGTCAATCTAAATCCCACATGTACAGGACATAATCCATTAAATACATATGCAAGGATGGGCAGACATCTCTATAATGTAATAACTGAAACACAGGCTTATTATATACATGTGTCTATATATGTGATATAGGGTATATGAACACAGACTTTCACATGACCCACCACTCTCCACTCTATCTAATAACACTGATACACTCAAGAACATATATGCTGAAAAGATAAATAATCACCAATATACGTATTTCATGCTAAACCAGCAATCATCAGTTGGTCCAGATTATCATCTCCCACACATATTTACTATAAGTGCTCAGATATATATTAAGATAGACAATCTTCATATTTTAATGGACAAGCTCCAATCTACTACACACTGCAACTCTTCAACCGTCCATCCAATTGAAAATCTGATGATGGAATGCTCGAAGGGGTCATGTGAAAGTCTGTGCTCATATACCCTATATTAAATATACGTATTTATAAAATTAGCACTTAAATTCTAAAGTTACTGATCTTTATATAAAATAACTATTGAAATATATGTCAGCGTTGGTGGCCTAGTGGTTAGCATAGCTGCCTTCCAAGCAGCCGACTCGGATTCGCTTCCCGGTTAACGCATTTGATATATGAAAAAAAAAAACTATTAAAATATATAAAAGTAAATTTTTTACTTAAAAAAAAATCATTTCATATTTTCCAATTTTCACCTTTATATTTGTTTCTATAACAGAAATAAATAAATAGTTTTTTATTTATTTATTGAAGAAATACTACAAAATTTAAATCTAATGCAACTTTTATGTTTAGTTTTTTTTTTTTTTAAGTGTCATTGCATCGGCCGGGACGCGAACCCGCAACCCGGGCAACTGCCTGCAAGTGCAAGGCAGTCGCGCTGACCTCTCGACCACCAATGCAACACTTTTATGTTTACTTTATTTCACAATAATTATTAAACTCTCTCTATATATATACAATAATAATTTTGGAAGGCATTTAAAAATAATAATATATGATTTATTTTCCACTCTGTATTTGATTCTTTTGACAAGAGCTACTAATTATTATAAATTTTATTTTGATTACATCTTATCTGAATGTTTTTATTTTACAATGAATTTGCAAAATTTTTTTATTCTAATATCTTTTTTTTTTTTAATTTTAAACAAGAAGAGTAAAGTATTATGAGTCAAGTAGAAATCAATAAATTAATCCTAAATTTTACTACTAGTAATTTTTAGCAGTATTATGATGTGTACATATTTTATATACTTTTAATTAATTTACTCTGTTCGTAAATATTGTACCTCAATTCTTATCCACTCCCCAATATCTGATTTAGTTGAAACATTGCATATATATATATATATAATAAAATTACCCCAAATCCAAAATTTAACCAGACTAGTCAAGAAAAATAATTAGAACACAACCAAAGGTTTCACTGCTACAAGCAGACTTTTCAAATGTAAAGAACAACAAAAACTACACACACTCTCTCTCTCTCTCTATACATATATATATATATATATATATATATATTAGTCACTACCTACAAATCCATTTACTTCTCAACCACCCTTAATATTAAAAGAACTCTTAAATAAGTTAATTGCTTCAGAATAATAAATTTTCAATAATAAAGATTCTTTAATTCTTCTTTTGATTTCATTTCTCTCAAAGAAGACCACTTTAGACCTTTGGTTGTGTTCTAATTATTTTTCTGGGCTAGTCTGGTTGAATTTTGGATTTGGAGTAATTTTATTATTTATTGACTAGTTTAGCTTTATGCTTGTAATGTTTATATATATATATTCCCTTAGAGTTTATAAACAATTTTATTAAAAAATTAGTGAAGAATTTAAATTTTTAATTTTATATGTTAATAGTATCTAGTTAGTGTTTCTTGTAATTTCAGATTGAATGATTGCAGAAAACCAATAACTATTCCCATAATTCAGTGTTATACATATGTAGAACTAAAAAGTAGAAAATAAAAACAAACACTTATTCATGTAAATACGTTAAAAAGTAAAAAAATAAATAAATTCAGTTGTCATAGTATTCCTGATATCATGTGACCAAAAATAAAAGTATAGAACCTCATATTTGTTAACAATCTTAATTGCACTTTTATTCACTAAAATTCTATGAACTCCTTATCAAGTAAAAATTGTATTTTGACATTGTTTATATAATATACTGTAACGGTCAAAACATGTCTATCTCGCTAACACACTGCAGAATTTAAACCCGGAACATAGAACTCAACACTAGGAGGGTTACCTCCCAGCAATCCCAAGTTCAAATCCAAAGTCTGAACTCCACAACGCCCTCTATGTGATAACACATTTGATGCTACTAACAGTATAATTTCATGCTGGTGCCGGTGATCAGGGAGAAAACAAGACTCTAAATCTAAAATAGCCCTAGGTTTATTTAACAATAACTTATAGATGTGCCCGAGATAAACCCACTATGGTATGTTACTTTAAATTGCACCCCGAATAAAAGAGAAATAAATAAATTTACAAATAATATTTTAATAATTAGATAATCAAAAATAGTTTAGTTATTCAAATTGGATAGCTATATAATAAACAACAAGATGGTTGATACCTCATACTTGGGTTCGTTTAGATGACGTGTCTAAAATATAGTGACACAGTAGGCATATGCGAATCATGTAAAGTCTAACAGAGTTTGAATATTCTAAAATATTTATAATTGGAAACTTAAATGGAGACCGAGAGTCGCTCGTGAAGTGATTAACTAGATTATAAGATCAAGCTATACTGAATGGACTTGAAACTCATTTGATTAATAGAATTCTGTTAAATAATTAATAAGGGAAATGTACGGTGGTGCCAGCGAGTATATGCCGAGGAGAGGTGCAGTTTATGAGTATGCAACTTTAAAATATGACGAAAGGTCTTAGCATGGATAGGCATTTCACCTTTTATTTGGGACATCTCTAGCCCACTCACAGCTCAAGCCTGACCCGCACCCAGGAGCTTCGTAACTGTGGGGACGTATGCGAAATAATTCCCATGTGCCATTATAGAACTGTACTGGGAACTGTGGAGTAAAATAAGGGGAACGGATTTAACCGATGATGACCTTTGCCAATGGTAAGATTCCAGCACCCAAGCATATTTACTAGCAACACAGTTTAATTTTAAAAGACTTAGTAAAACAAAAGGGCAATTTATTACGGAACAGAAATAGCTCACTCTCCAATTTCATATTTAATGGCCAACAGACTCTCAACAAAACTTAGAGAAGTGAATACTTATTTAACAAAATTATTATATGCAAAATACTTTAAAACATATATAAAACTACTTTTAAATATATATAAATGATGGGAGGGGGGAAATGCGTGTTTGCGGTTTAATAGACTAAGATGGCAACCACGCATTATTTACCTTCCCTACATTACTCGCATTTGCCTAAAGAAATTAATTAGATATTTCATTTCAACACATTTAAATAAGACATTTACAATATATATAGAAAATCAACCCAAGCACAAGTTCAGCATGCATTAGAAAACGTTTAAATAAATACATTAAGGAATATACAAAATTTATTAGCTATAGCTTGAAGTTTTCCGATATCTCGGGTTGATTTTAATTACCTCATTCTTTAAATCCATCCATGAGCATTTACAAATTGGTAACAAAGTTCTTTAGTAAAATTTAGGATTTTTCTTGGTTCATTGTTCCGCAGCAGCAGTTAGTAGATTTCAGGAGCAGCATTTCTTTGGGCTGGCTCAGCTGGGCCCGATGATACGGTGACGGGACATCGGATAGAATGATGGATGGCCAAGGCACTGGATCCTGAGGGAAAGACAGCCTACTGCCTCATTACCCCATCATTCTGAGGTTAAAGCATTTTAAAACTGGCTCTAAACTAACCAACAAGCCGGTCAGTCCGATAACGCAAATAAAGATAATAGAAAAATCAGTTTTAGAAAATATAACTTCTGCTGTCACAATATCAGGCAGATTAATTAATAACTCTCTCTAATAATCTAATACAATCAATCAGTCCTAATACAATCCAACCCTGCAGTGATAAAATCCATTCGTTAAGTTATTAATACATTTGAAGACACGGACCGCATTTTTTAATTAAAATCTATTCATAAACACTGTTTTAATCATATCAAATCTACTAGTAAAACTGGTGCCAATATGGTTAAAATTAACCACTATTATTCTTTCCCTACCCTCACTGATTTAAAAGAAGATGGCATGTTTTTGAAAACTAAATAACACTTTACATTTATAAAACTATCTTTTTGAATTTAATTTCCAGAAATATTTATCAGTGATATTATTTTTTTAAAGGCAAATAATATAGTGAAATAACATCACAAAATAAATCGATTCAAAACTACAACTTTTAAATAAAATATTTTCATAAATTTTAAATATTATTGTAGTATGTGTGTAGATGAGAATATGTGACCTACTTTACTGTACAAGCATATACGTAATATATACTCGACAGTTTGAAAATAAAACCGTTTAAAAACAATTTTAATTATTATAAAACCCTGGGCACCCCATTAGACATATAAATTTAGGCGGGATTTCAGTAAATATACCCAGTACACACACAATACGATAAAATTAGGGTTTTAAATAAGGCATGAGGGTAGGAAACAGGAAGGCAAGGTGAAACTAAGATTGGTAGGGCATATCTTACTATTTCAATACTTTATTGATTTTTTTTATTATTTTTATTTAATTGAAATATAACTAAGAATATTCTAAATATGAATGTCTCAAACTTATATTTTCAGTAGTATACTTTTAATCCCACTAATGTAAAAATGATTTATTCTGAATGAGATGATAGAAAAAGAAAATTTAAAGAGACTTTAGCAATTACAGAAGCTCAAATGCAGTCAACAGAAAGGATTTGTGCATTCTATTGTCAAAAAGTGGAACATTTACATGCTGCATTACATATTAAGCCTCGTTTACACAATAAATTATGTCCATATATAGGTATAATTTTCAACTGCTAAATTAATACAGTACTATGATTCTGATAGTGGACTTCCAGAAACATGCTTAGTGTATTACATAAGTCATGAATTTCAACTTTTACCTTTTTGTAATATTTGGTTATAACAAGTTTATAAGAATTACATTAATTAAAGATAAGATAATTAAATATTTAGAAATTAAAACAGTCCATGAAAATATTTAATTGTGCATATAGAACTCTTTGGAGAAGTTAAAAATATTATTTGCAGAATGTCCAGAAAGGTTTTATTTATCATATTCTCACACCTTTTAAAAGTAGATTTCTGGATTTAAATCCATTTAATAATCTGGGTTTGAAGTAAATGAGGACCTCTTTTTACTTCATCATAAAGGCTCAACATAAGAGCTTTCATAGGTTAATGGACAAAATGTGTTTAACCTCAGAGGAATTTACATTTGGTAATAATTGATAGTTTCTTGGCAACATCAAAAGCAAAAGTTATCTCTGTTTACATGGATATAATCTCTTTATTTATTGTAATAACAATACATTTAAATATGTAATTCATATATATATATATATATATTATTTTAAGTTTTAATACAACTGTTTTAAAGTGCATATATATTTCTACTATCTGGATAAAATTACAAATCATCATTATCATTTTTAATCTTTATCAATCCACTGCAGGATGGTCTCTCCAAGTTCAATTCATCTTCTCTGATTTGTAGTCTCTCTTCTTCACATCATCCCTGCTCATTTTTTTTATTTTATCCATTTATCCACATGTGGTGTCGTTCTAAGTGTTTTACAATCTCTTGGAATTCAATTTAAGATTTTAACTGTTCTATTATCATTTCTTCTAACAATATATTCAGCTCAACTTGATTTTAGTCTTTTAATTCTTTCAATGATATCAGTAGCATCTGTTTGTTCTCTCACTCATGTATTTCATTTTTGATATCTTCTTGGTTACTCCTAACATACATCTCTCTATATTTTGTTAAGTGTCTGAAATCCCTGTATTGCTCTTCTGTTAAGTGTCCAAGTCTCAGATCCACATTAATAACTGGTAATATGCATTTATTAAAAATCTTCCTTTTCAGAACACATAGGCATATTTCTTTTTAATATAAAGTTATTTTTACAAAAAGCACTCCAACCTACTTTAATTAAATGATTAATTTTATCCATTATGTTTCCATCTGTAGTAACAATCTAACCAAGATATTTATTGTTGACTTCCTTACAACTCTTCATTAACCATCTTTATTTTCTTTTTTCAGAAAATTCATTGAACATTACTTTAGTCTTTTTAACAGTTATATTTAATCCTACTCTCTTACTTTCATCTGATAACTCTTGCAACATTTCCTGAACTTCTAAAGCATTATTTGCAAAAAAAAAAACAACAACAACAAAAAAAACCAACAAACAATTACATCAGCAGAAAAATCTAGATGACTTAAATAATCTCCATTTACTTTTATTTCCTTGCTTCCTATTTTAATCCACAAAATACTTCTTGCAAAACTGCTGTAAAAAGTTTTGGAGATATGGAGTCACCCTGTCATACATCCTTCTCATTGTTAATCTTTTTAGTACCATTATGTAATCTAATTGTTGATATTGAATTTTTATAAATATTCTTCAAAATATGACATTATTTTGGTTCTATACCTGGATGATCCAATGCTTTAATCACTGAAGAAATGCTTATAGAATGAAATGCTTTGTCATAATATACAAATTCAAAGCATAATGGCAACTCATATTCATTGATCCTTTATATAACTTCTCTCAATACTTGGATATGTACTAAAACCACTTTTAAATTCATCTTGTTCTTTTGTTTGGTTGAAATCCAAAGTTTGCTGTAGGCAACTTGTAATTATTTGGGTAAAAATCTTATGTAGAGGTGATTAAAAACTGACATGTCTATAATTTTTAATATCTTCTTTATCATCTTTTTCAAATATTAATATTAAACCTGCATATTTACAATTATACAGTACATCTTTATCATTATTTGGTTTATATGTTTGCCAATAAAATTTTTATTTCATCATGTGCTTGTTTAAAGATATCAATTATAACTTCATCATTACCTGGAACTCTTTCCCTCTTCATAAATTTAATTGCATGTCTCATTCCTTTATTTAAAATCCTGGGCAATTCAGAAGATATAATAGTTGTAGGAAGTATTTGTTGTTTATTATTGTGTAATTCTTGAAAATACTTTTCTATACATTTCATGATGTCATCTCATCTTTTTAGTAAGATTTTCATCTTTTTTTTTGTTATTGCAGAAATAAGTTTCTTCCCAATACCAAACATTGTTTTACACTCTTGTGACTTTTATTCTCTTCTATAGCTTTTCTTGCTAATTCACAATTACACTTCTTATATCATTATCAACTCTTATTGCATCATTTTACAAAATTTGAGATATTCCGTCCTTCTTAATGCACCATTTTTATATAGTTTCATATTCATTCTTTTCTTTAGAAATTGTCTTCTCTGAATAGAAATTTTACTTATCAATTGTTGCTTTTTTTTACAAGTTATTTGTATTGCAGTTTTTAAAAGTGTATCTGCTATCTTCCTATTGATTTCATTCAAATATGAATCATGTTCCAAATCTGTTAATATTTGAAAACGATTTGCAAGTTCTAATTTAAAATCATTGGAATGTTTTTGAAGATTAGGAATATCAACTGTGAATATTGTTTTTCTTAATAATTTTTGTCTCTCTAGTTTTGCCTTAACATATATATCTTACATCACACTATTCGATAATCACTTCCTGTGTTGAATTTATTAAGAATATTATATTCTTGATATAAATATTTTCTGTTAGTTAAAGTATTATCCAATTCACTGTACCTTTATTTGGGTGCTTCGTATCCATTTTCATTTAACATTTTTTTCTTAAAAAAGGAATTCATAATATAAAGGTTTTCTTTTTCTGCAAACTCCACAAGTCTATGATCTTTCTCAGTTCTGTCACCATAACCAAATTTACCTACAGCATATTTATCTTTCAATTGTTTAACAATTCTAGCATTAAAGTTTCCCATGACAAAATGTAATTTTGTCCAATCAAAAGCCTTCCATATAAAAATCCTCTACTATGTCATCATAACGAGAGTTTGTTAGGACATAAACCTGAATAAGTTGATAACTAATTTTGCTACTCTGTCTGATACTTATCAATCTCTACAATGTTCTCCATCCACTTTTTATTTGTAATGAATCCTACTCCACTTGTACTTTCAATGTTTGTTTGCTTGTTGTATAGTACATGCACACCTTTAAATCAACTGTCTCTTCATATTTTCTTTTAATTTCCCAAAGTCAACAATGTCAAATTTAATATGAGACAATTCCTACAATTTTTGCAATCTTCTTTCACTTGAAAGTGATTGGCAGTTGTGAATACACAGAAGCTAAACTTTCCCTACAGTACCACCACTCAGCACAAGCCAGAGCAATCAATGGATGCAAGAAACTATGGAGAGTTTAGCCTCTGTGTAAACAACTTATGTAAGCATAAATAATGACAATCACGTGATGTTTACATGTTTAGCTGTTGTGAATACCTAAATAAAATGTCATAATCAAATGGCAGTCTGGGTCTGCAACCAGGATATTCTTAGCACCCTTAGATTTTGGATGCCAACTGCTTTTTGAGCTGGTGACTTTACAGCCTCCTGGTAATAAGGGACCTGATTTATTTTTATCTGTCATGATTGTCAATATTTATCCGAAAATAACCTGAAAATTACTAATAGGATAGTTAAAATTTTAATGGCAAACAAATTTTACTATCTATAGTATTGATTATGGCTTATGTAAATAACTTTTAATTCAGATTTGCATACAATATTCACACATTAAAAATAATGAACATAACACATAATAGTAAATAAATTAATATATAGACATAATTTAAAATAAAATTAGGAAAAAAATACAGTTACACAAATACTTGCAAACTAATAAGTCTTATGGGTGGGCATCATGTTTTTATTAGTCAGTTTATTGCAACTTATAACAGTATACATTTTTTGTTTTCCATGTGATTTTATTTTGAAAAAATATTGTTTTATTTTTAAAGAAAGGGACAGAGAAAGTTGGGGAATAATTGCTTATTTGTAAATCGATAGTAGATTTTATAATCAGACAGAAAATTGTTATTTAGAATATATATATAGGCAACATATATTAAAATAATATATATTGTAACGGTCAGATTCGTCTATCTCGCTAACCCACTGCAGAATTCAAACCCCAAATATGAAACTGAACACTAGGAGGGGTTGCCTTCTAGATATCCTAGGTTCAAATCTAAAGTCGAAATTCCACAGTGCCACCTATCTGATAACACATCTGATGCTACTAATAATATAACCTTTTACCAGTGACTGGTGGTCAGGGAGAAACAAAAGACTATGATGATATAAGCTGGGGTTTGCTAACTAACATCTATGGATGGTACAAAGGAAATTATAAAGATAGACCGAGACAGTGATATGGATCAATAAAATAGAGGATCAGAATTGGTTTTAAAAGATTTATTAATATATCAAAATTATATAACACCCACTGTCTGCATATGTTAGACAGTGACACTTAAAATGGTAGTTAAAACAACATTCCAGACAATTTACATTTGGAGGTTGTTAAATATATTGTCTATACCTCCGGCTAATATAATATTACAATAATGTGCCTAAAAGAGCTGGTGAAGATGTATGAGACGCTTTGAGTAAATTAGAAAGAGTTTAATAAAATATTTTGCAACATTAAAGTTTAATATAACATTTCTTGACTTCGAGAATAGCACGGACTGATGCTTGTTAAACTAAAAGGTGGGGATGTGACCAAGGCATTTATATTTATAAACATAGTTAAATTATATTGGGAGATCGGTGTTGCTAATGAAGAATTTCTGTACTGGATGGAGGGTGTGATGCGTTTAAATCACTGGAACTTTGCAATAATAGATAAGTGAAAATTTATATAATGGGTATATGAGAAATACGGAGGGCATCTCGCCATTGATCCGTAGGAATGTGATGTCACGGGCAGCCGAAGTCTGAACTCGTCCAAAACTTAGCGACTGGGTGACAGCTGCGTCGCATTCCCAGGTGTGACATTTGAATACACACTCTGACTGGGAACCACAGAAAGTGAAAGGGGAAACAGTATTAGCCATTTAAAGCCCTTTAGGAGAAGCAAAGCGGTCTCAAACAACCAATACACCTACTAGCAACACTCGACTTAAATATATAAAGTACACAAAAGGGATTTATTTAGGTTAAGAAAGTGCCTCATCAATTCCTCAAATAATTATTTAAAGAAAATCTGCCCATTCTCGACCTTAAATTACAAGCTTTGAAATTAAAGCAAAACAATATACATTTTAAAATGGGAGAATGCATGTTTGTGGGGTTTTAAAAGAAAGCATAAATTTATTTACGCAAACATGCATTTGTTAAATATTTACTCATTGACCTCGCACATATTCTAATATTAGGTTAAAATCGATAACATGTGAATTTTAAATTAGAAAATTATTATATACATTGAATAAGAGTAGGATAGCCTTCGAACGAGCGATTCACGAGATAACAAACTGGGAAACAATTTATCATTTAAAAACACCTTAATGGCAGTGTCTTGCTTTAAATAAAAGGGGATAATTCACTCGGTCAAAGACTATTCTGGCACATTATAATAATAAAAGAAAGAAACAGATTAATAAATATAAAATATTAACCCAAGGATAGAGAGAGAAATATTAATTACATTATAACATTTTAAAGAAAGAAACAATGTTAAGGTAAAGTAAAATGGGAAACAATTCAAATAGCTATAGCTTATTAATTAGAGGAAATAATCACAAGAGATCTTGGGTTAAGTTTTGGGGTTACCTCATTAGATGCATTTGGAGGTAGTTTCAGGTAGATACTTTTCCAAATTGATTGTCGGCAGCATTCATATGACTCTGCAGCAAACTCTGGTTATAGTTCATATTTTAGTAGCAGTAGCAGTTTTAGGATTTCCTATGTAACGGCATCAATGGTATGGAGCAGCGGCCGGCCATTTCCGAGGGGAAAATAGCCTTCTTACCGGCTCTACTCCATCATTTTGAAGATTACAATTTTAAAGGATGGATGCTTCATAGATATTTAAAGCAATATTTTGGAACACGGTAAATCTATTTGAAGATGAAAACTTGGCTTCAAATATTTAAGTTTGCAGGTAAGTAGCAATTAGGATGTCAGAAAGTCTCAGAAAGCTCAGCAACAATTCAAATAATAGAATGCTTAGAAAATAGAATGCTAAAAAAAATCTTCGAATAAAAATGGCAGAATGCTAGAAAAATCTTAAAACTGCCCTGGAGCATTACAAAAATATTCCAAAATTTGCTATCTTATCAGCTGCAACAAAATCCATCCGAATGTCCAAAGGAATTCAACAAAATTTTAATTAATTTCTATTGTTAATTTCCCTGTCGACATTCAGATTAAAACTTTGATTTAATAATAAAAAAAACTTTTGCTAATTAAAAAGAAATGACCTTAAGTGGACATCTGCTGTCTTTCTTGATAAGCTCCTAGAACATTAATTAATTAAAGCTATTGTTTCTTACCAGCCCTCATTTATTTTAAAACAGAAAATATGTGATGTGATTTTAAAATCTAAAGGAAAATTATTTTACTTTTAATTTTCAATGTTTGAATCTATTTATGAGACTAATATAATTTTATTTTAAATCAAAAACAAATATTACGAATGTAATATATTTTGTAAATAGATTCAAACAAAATAATTTTAAATAACAAATGATTATTATTTAAGGTTTTGAAAATTAATATATCACAGTGTGTGTGCAATTACGACCTATATAACCTACTTTTAATTAAATCTCTTTTATGTGTACATACACATAATTTATAACATTTTATTTATACTGGGCATAAGTTATACAAATATATATAACATGAGTGTTGTACTCGTGGTTTAAAATTGGGCAGGATTTTGAGCATATAAGCGCATTGCAGACACACTACAATACACTGGGGTTTAAACTAAGGTATGAGGGCAGGAAAGAGGTGAGAAAAGGTGAAATGAAGAACTGCAAAGCAGAGCTTACTGTTTCAATATATATATGTTGAATTAAATATTTCTATGCATTACTGTTATAATAAAGAACAGAAATGAGGAAATTATATTTATGTAAACAGAAATAATTTTAACTTTTGATGTTGCCAAGAATGGATCAATTACTTATAATTGACAATCCTTGAAGCTAAACAAGTTTTTTCATTAATTTTTCGTTGTTTTTTGTTGAAGTGCATTGGTACAATTAGAAAACTTTGAAAATTAAGGTCTATAGATTATACTCCAGCTCTATTACTTCTGATACTCGATTCCTGAGTAATAGCCATTTTAATTGTTTTATTTTACTAATCATGAAGAGATAATAATAGTAGTGAATCTCTATTCTTTATTTCAAATTTTTAACTTATATATATACTTTTTTAAAATTGGTAATCAGTTATTGACAACATTATTTAGTTTTGGCCTTAAGACATTTATTAAACTGGGAGTTATTGGATTGATTCAGAATGTCACAAATGTAATCACCTATAAAAGTTCTTAAGTTTCACTATTTATTGCACCATTTCAGAATCAAGAGATAGTTCTTTGACAGATATATGGTAGAATTAAAATATCATGATATTGAAGTGTTATGTTAAGTGAGTATTGAATGATGAAGATGTGTCATATATAATTCCTATTTGAATCGGTCTCTTAAAATAGTCTTTGGATAGCAAAAGCTTCTCTATTAAAGGAATTATGAAGTACAACAAATTACATATTTGTGTGTTTAAATGGCATTTGGTAAAAATATTTATCGATTTTCTTTCAATAAACAGTACAAAACCGATGTGACCTCCTGAAAAGAAAATTATAATCATGCTTCAGAATTATCACTTTACTAATATAAATAAACTCTGACAACTCATTCAATCACTTTAAACAATGCAGTACTTTACTATAGCACATTTTTTAAATGATGACATCTGTCAAGCTTTCTTCTTCAGAAATATAATATATTTATTACTTTTTCATTTACCATTGTCAAACTTCCTCCACTCACAACTCTGACACCATCCATTTCTGATAAATACACTAATGATTATTACTAATCATTTTCAAAACTAGAGATTATCTCTAGCACAGATATAAACTTTAAACCTCAGTTAAAGATTAATATATCTGATTTTTTTAATTTTACACACATGGAGTTATTCACATTTCTTTGTCCTGTATGTAATATCTTTATAGAAATAATAAACACTTCCATACTTCCCCATTCTTTTTAAATTTATATAAATAAATGTGAATAACTCCATGTGTGTAAAATTAAAAAAATCAGATATATTAATCTTTAACCTTTCTGTCGATGCTTACGAGACCTTTCGTTGACGATTGATGTCACTCTAATTCCATTATTTTTAATGCTAGAATAGCCATTTTATAGCCATTAGTTAGATTTTTAAAAGTTCTGTAAGATGCTGCCCTCTCTTGAATTATTTTACAAGTAAAAAAATCAATAAAACTGCCTGTGAAGCTAAACAAAGGAGAAAGCTTGTCGCTGATTGGCTCTCAGCCATCAAAGACATTCTGATTGGCTGGCAAGAACAAAGAAACTGCATAATCAAAGAAGAATGCTAAGATTTTCAATTCAAAAATGGTAAATAAATGATTTAGACCATTATAAAGTATTTTTTGAGAAATTATGAATTATTTAAGTAAAATAATGCTAAGAACTAAATTATTTAAAAAAGTATTTCAGATTTTAGTAAAAATATTTAAGATTTTAGCAAAAAAAAATATTTACTTTTTCGTAACGTAAAACTGAAAAAAAAAAACATTTACGTCAGCAACTCTTTTTAATTCATTACTAAGTTTAGCTTTTAATTTTGTCGCTATGAAATATTTCTACAATAAACAAATAGAAATTTATTGTTGAAAGAACTTTCGTTCACTTTCATAACCTGACAAATTATTAATATACTTTTTACAAATGAATCTAAAGTGAATATGATATTAAAAGGTGAATATATTTTGACAATTGACTTTGTCTTGGACAATTAAAAGTCTTGATTTTTAACTCACTTGGGCCAATAATATAATTAGCGGTTAAAAGATAAACTGAGGTTTAAAGTTTATATCTGTGCTAGAGATAATCTCAATTTTCGAAAATGATTAGTAATAATCATTAGTCTATTTATCAGAAATGGATGGTGTCAAAGTTGTGAGTGGAGGAAGTTTGACAATGGTAAATGAAAAAGTAACAATTTACTCCAGATAAATACTTTGCATATAATAAAGATATATATGAGAGATAGTGACCTGGGCCAACTGATGAGTGCTGGTTCAGCACGAAATGCATCTTGGGGGTCAATTGTCTTTTATTGTATCTTTATTTATATGAATTTAAAAAGAATGGGGAAGTATGGAGATGTTTATTATTTCTATAAATATATTTATATATACATATACATTGCAGCTACTGATAAATGAATATAGCCATTCCAACTCCAAGGAAGAAAAATAAAACATTGGAAAAACTAATGTTCCAGAAATGACTTTTCCAATGACTATATAAAACAATCTTTGAAACATAATATTTTTGTACAGAATTGGCAGGTCCATTTATCTATTTATTTAATATTTTGTGATAGTGTTTTTTTAATTTTAGCAGCAAGCTTTTCTTTTGAAGTACTTCAAAAGTATGTCTAATTGCAACCCCCTCCAATATATTCTATTCTTTGCTATGTTTTCCCAAATGAAACAATCAACATTGCACTTCTTTAAAATGTCTTTGACATATACTTTATAATGTGAACATATTTACCTTTTCCATGAAAACAATGTTCAAGTTCTTATTAGGAAGTCTTTCATTGTTTGTATATTTTATATGTCCAATCCAATTAAGGTGTGACTTTGCAATAATGAACTTTATAATATTACATTCAGCAAGTTGAAGAATATATGGATAGGTTTTATGATCTTGGTATTATATTTTAAAAAAAAACTATGAAGCGTCCTGAAATGAAACTTTTCTAATGTCTTTATATCATGTCCATACACTATTTATATTTGATCTCCATACAATGGTAACAGCTGTTTATACAGCTAATATAGTTGTAGTAGTTGTTTCTTTATGATGAATTACTCATCTTTTAACTTGTTAAAGGCAATCACCTAATTTGCAATCTTAATTACATCTCAATATCTATGTCCATCTGTCTATTCATAAAACAACTTAAATTTGTTTACATTCTGAAATTTTAAAAGTTACTGGGGATTTTTTTTTCATCACTGGTTGATGAAGATCTTGAGATGTTTGAACATTAATTATTAAATCAAAATTTTCATACATTGCATTAAAACATTAAGTACATTCTGTATGTGATTTTTTAAACTGGCAAAAGTCAGCACATTGTAATTGAAGAGGATGAATATCTTGTTTTTGGTTTTAATTGATTCACATTAAAAATTCCACAGTCAAATGCATGCTTATTCCACTTTGATCCTTATTTCATTAAGTTGCTTATAAACAATTCCAAAGTCCATTGTCTAAAAATTGAAAATAATGTTGGAGAAATTACACATTCTCGTTTAACACCTATTTTCATTTCAAATGCCTCAAGATTTTCCACCTGTAATATTATTTTCTCTCATTGTATCATGTAGAAGCGGTGTAATATGAATACATTTTGGTGGACAACCAACTATGTTCTATCAAATGAGTCAAATGTTTTGACCAAATTAAGAAAAACATTATTATAAATCACTCTTTTGTTCCTGACACTTTATTTGTGTTTGCCTAGCAACAAAAACTATGTCTATATATATATCGTATTATAACAAATTAAACATACAAAACAAATATTCTTATATATAATAAATAGCAAAAAATTTAGATTAATTCAATTTGATTTTTTTTTATATTTATTAAATTAAATGTTAATCTGGACTCGACGTACGAGCATTGAAGATACAAGCATTGACCACGAGAATTCTTATATATATATAGCAATGTTTTTGTGTCGTAAATTTATTCCAAATGTCAATATAGAGAATTAGTTATCAATTCTAGTATTAATGATCCATTGATTCATCTCATTTATTAAATATATTGCAGCGGATTGTACAACTAATTCAAAAATGAACGCCATTATATCGTATCTTAGAAACATTTTGAAAATTTGGCAAACTGTGGAAGATAGAAAATAGTGGGTTTATTTAAGAAGGGACAACGGACACACACACACGCTATATAAAAGTCTGTGCGTAAATATATAAAGTTATAATATCAATAGAAGCTTTCACGTGTGGATGACAATAACTAATTTTAAGGATTACTATAGTCAGTGTTTAAAGCTAAAACTTTTTTTTTTAATTAAACAGATTTAGACTTTAGCGTTTATTCTAGACTTCATGGAATTAAGTAAGCATTTTCTTGCATTTAATCTAACATTAAAAGTAGATTAAATTGTTGCCTGTCTAGTAAATGTGAAGGAAGTAGAATTAGGTTATGTGTACACAGATGTGACTGGTGTATAAATTAATTCTATTTCAAATAGGATAACGGCTACTGTAAAAGTCATTTTATTCTCAGCTTCATCGGAATTGATGCTTTTCTGCCCTCTTCTGGGTTTTAGTTGAAATAAGCCTTTTTTTACAAAAAAAAAAAAAAAAAGTTATTTTATGTTGTTTTTTTTTTTTTTTGTTATAGTTGTTGTTAAGAGAAATTGTATTAAAATTAAAAATTAATTATTTTGCTTATTTCAAATAACGAAGAAAATTTAAAATACAATGTTTTTCTGATAATGATTAAAGTAATAAAAAAATATTAACTTTTTCCTTTATTACAATTTTTTTTTATCGCTTTAGAAAAAATGAAAAAGGACTTTATATATACAGTATTACAATTTAAAATATTAGATTATTCGATTTTTATAAGCGCCATTTGCTTTAAAATAGTATGAACCTTTATTTTTAAAACAATAAATTTGAATTGGTCGTTTTTTTTTTTTTTTTTTTGAAGATTTATTTGGCAAAGTTCCAATATCTGATAAAGTTTGCAATCTGCTATCCACTAAATGTTTGATATTTATTATGACTCTTTAATTGCTTCCTTGATAATAATTGCTACTTGTTCATAGTTGTCTACAACTTGGCATATAAAATACATTGAAGTATCATAAATTACTAGTTTTCTTTTTTTTGTCACCAGACAATTATATAGCTTTGTGTTTTTTAATGCTGTTTTTAACAGGTATTCATCACAATTGAAATATATGAGACTAAAATAACTCTATATAAATGTGGACACCTTTTTGATGATATATGATAAAAACATTAGAAAAATGTTATCTAAAGATGTTCAGTAAAATATTAAAAATTCATTGATAAGATCATAAATCCAATCACTATGTTCTTCAACTTTCTGGATGTTATTATAGAATCCTTTATCACAAAATCATATTTGCATTTGATTGGATATGTAAAAAGAATGAGCAATACAAGACATACTAAAAGGATATTTTATGGTGAAGTTGAATATGATTTTCATAGGAGAAGTAAACCCAGTTTATATTATAATGATTATCTTGACATTGAAAGGAAATGCAATAATTTTGACTGTTTTTATTCCATAAATATGGCTGTAGATGGAATATATTCGAGAATTATAATCAGGCATGTGATAAAGAATTAAAAAAAAATAAACTTTCTTCTGAAAAAGTCAAATACAACATCACAAAACTATCAAAATAATAGAACAATGGACTAACATATTCTATATATGGTCATATTTATAGTTCACAAATTGGTGTATATATTTATTTCAACACTTATCTCTAGTGTATTATTTTTACTATTATTATATTCATCATCATAATTCTAATCATCATCATTATATTGTTTTTATTTTTCCCTTGGAGTCTGAATGACCATCATCATCATCAACCATTATTGATCCACTGCAGGATGACAGTCTCTCCAGGTTCAGTCCATCTTCTCTGATCTTTAGCTTCTCTTCTCCACATCACTCCTGCACACTTTCTTATTTCATCCATCCATTTCATATGTGGTCTCTTTCTGCGTCTTTTATAATCTCTTGGTTATCTCTTTAATTTAGACTCATCAACTAAAAAGTAATCACTAGATACTAAATAGTTTTCTACTTTAATATTATTCTAAGATGGATCCTGGCTTTTGCCATCATCAGGGAAACTCTAGGAGCCATCTACTATTCACTTTATACTATTTAGCCTAATAGTGAAATCCAGAAAAAGAAAGCACTTAAGCCTATGACAAAGTCATGAGTTATTATTGATGTTGTATATAAGTATAAATTGTGAAAGAAATTATTGTAAACTTCCAAATGCTTTTCCTTGTAAATGCTTTTTTACTTTCTAATATACTTTTTTTATACCATGATTATTTGTAAATAGTTATAACAATTTTTTCTATTGTCATTTGCTTAGAAGGCCAAATGATATATGAACATTTGCCATTTCAGTTCTTTTCTATGACTGTATTTTTTAAAGCCAGAAATCAATTCTGAAATCTTTTGCTCTTCAGCTTGCGATTACATCTAAAATATTGGCAAACATACACATTTTTATCCATATTTAGGTGTTTAAATCAATAATATATATGTAAACAAAGAAAAACTCTCCATACAGTATTACCACCCTGTGCCAACCAGAGTAATCAATGCCTACTCATCCAATATCCCCAGACTAGTTTCTGGCTTGTGGCCATCGTCAGTGAGGAGCTTTGGATCTGAGAGCACTGCACCTAGCTCCTCACTGATGATAGCCACAAGCCAGAAACTAGTCTGGGGATATTGGATGAGTAGGCATTAGATAGGGATTTTATGCACAAGCTTTCTGGCATTCATTGATTACTCTGGTTTTCACAGGCTGGTAATACTGTATGGAGAGTTTTGCTTTGTTTATAAACAAATATGTGCTAGTATAAGAGATAGTGATCATGTGATGCTTAATATATATGTATGGAAGTTACTAATGGACTGGATAATATATATGCAAATAGACTAAATATATTAATTTTAATTAATTAGTTTTTTTGATGCTTTAAAAGAAGCATGGATATCCACTATGCTGGAGGTATCAATTAAATTTTTATAGCCTACGTCATACTTTGTTGTAGTTATTATTACAATATGAATGAATGTTTATATTCTTAATTAAAATAGATTTAGTACTGTGATTATTTTTTAAACTTATTTCAGAGTTTAAGATCAAGAAAATATCGTATTTTTTGTCTTTTTGAAAATTAATGATTGAGATATTCTTTGTATTTTGCTGAAGGCCAAATGTGAATTTTTTGATTACATCTGAATTAAGCGACATAGATAAACGATAATTTAACGAATTTAAAATATCAATCACATAGTTTTTCTTTTCAAAAATAGTTCGAAATTTTCCATATATATAAATGAATACACCAAACTTCTTTTTAAAACTTGTTTTTTATATGACTATTATAAAAATAAAACTACACACCTAACGTTTCAACTATTTTGTAATATAATCATTTTTAAGGAACACTAAAAAATAAAATAACCAGCAAGCATCACATGATCACATCTCCAATACTAGCACGTAATTGTTTATAAACAAAGCAAAGCAAAACTCCATATAGTAGTGCCACCTGTGCTAAACAGAGTAATCAATGGATGCCAGAAGGCTTGTGCATAAAATCCCTATCTAATGCCTACTCATCCAATATCCCCAGACTAGTTTCTGGCTTGTGGCATTCGTCAGTGAGGAGCTTTGGATCTGAGAGCACTGCATCTAGATCTTAGGATGAGTAGGCATTAGATAGGGATTTTATGCACAAGCCTTCTGGTATCCATTGATTACTCTGTTTAGCACAGGTGGCACTATTAGATGGAGTTTTGCTTTGCTTTGTTTATAAAAAATAAAATACAAATATATAATAATAAGTATTAATATCACATATTGCAAAGAAATCCAAAAACATTAAAAAATCCTAAAAAATTCTCTTTATCTCAACACTTTTTCTTTCTTTCTGTTTTTATGGTATTTTTGGATGGCTATATAAATGTAAAAATTTTGATAAAGTTTTGAGATTGTTTGTAATAGAAAAAGGTGTTGAGATAAAGAGAATTTTGTAATTTTTTTTAATGTTTTTGGATTTGTTTGCAGTATGTGATATTTATATTCATTATTATATATTTGTATTGTTATTTTTTAGTGTTTCTTGAAAAAGACTATATTATAAAATAGTTAATGATAAATTCCAAATTATATTATAAAATAGTTGAAAGGTTGGGTGTATAGTTTTAACTTTATAATAATCATATAAAAAACAAGTTTTAAAAAGAACTTTGGTGTTATTCATTTATATATATGTGTAAAAATTAATATCTTATCTATTAAGTTGTAAGTTGGTTTGTATATTGATTTCAAGACTATTCTTAACACAAGTTAAAATATGCTAGCGGTATACAACTATTGACTTATTGTTATGTAGTTATGTTTGGGTTTTTTTTTCAAAACATAAATTATTCATTAATTGTGCTTTATATGTAGAACATGAAATATGTTTATCTATTAGCTTTTAAGATCTAAGTTTCTTAAAATCCTTGCTTAATTTTAAAAATCAATATACTTAAAACCTGCAACCTAACAGATAAGAGAGTACCTTCTACTGTTGTTGTTTGAATTAAACTTTGTGTTTCTAAATACAGTTAGTATTATTGAAATATTCTAGCAATGGTTTATATTTATTTAAATATATACTAGTATTTTATAATAATTTTTGAATAAATATTAATGTTTTTATATTTGAAATATATAGTAATAATTTAAAAATAAATTACTTGTTTAAAATGTTATATAATATTCTTATAATTTTTCCATGTAAAAAAAAAAAATCTGCATATAGAAACAATGTAAATCTATATGTGGTATAGCTATAGCATTTTAAATTACCCTTCCCCTTCTCAAAAAATTATCTAATTTTGTAATTGCCATTCTACAGCCTTTTCTACGTAACTAAAGTTAAAAAAATTACTTATTTCCATATGAAAATGAAGATCAGTATATGTTAATCAACAAACCTGAAGTATCACATTTATGTGTCTAGATGTCGCTGTGATGTATTTTGTCAAATAAAGAATGTTAGTTTAACACATAAGAATTTGGCTTTAATCATTAATATTCAATAATTTCAAGACCTTTATCAGTTTGTTATATAAGAAATATTTTCAGAAATATTAGCTTGGATGTTTATGAACTTGAGAATGTGCTATATATATATGTTTGGTTTGTGATAAATAGTGACAATGTACTTACCTCATAATGTAAATGCTTCTCCACAAAAATATAAAGAGCGCTGCTTTCAATTATGGTTTCCAGGATATATGCTTGATAAATTGGGTATAGTGTAAAACTGATAGCGTAGATTTATCATTCTCAGTTCCCGGATGTTACCAGTGCACAGCCCTTAAGGAAAATATGAAATCTGTAGCAGCAAAAGCCATAGATAAAATGGCTACTGTGGAAGGCATGAAAATAAGGACTGGTAAATAGCGAACATTGTTTATATTAGTATGTAAATAAACTAAATGAAGTCTTGTGTGTTTTATTTTATATTATAATTGTATGTCCATGTTGTTGAAAGTAGTTATTAAAATATATAGAATTATAAATGAGAGTAAATTGTATTTATTGCTATCTTACTGGTTAAACTTAAGAAAACCCTAAGACATAGCAGAATGGGAGTCAGTTTAAATATTATGGTAGTTTTTATGCAGAAAGGCATATTTAGATGAGGAGGTGCAGTCCAAGATCCAATGTAATGCATTTCCATTTGATAAATTAAAACACAACATGGTTCTTTATCATAATTAGACATATAAAGGACACATATTTTGTCCAGCTATTATAGGGATGTTAGATTTGGATTTCTGATCAATGTTGTTTAGAGGTTTTTTTTTAAAAATTTTTAAGGATGCTTCATAAAATTTTAAAAGTGTTCCTGCACAATCATCATAATTGATATAATTTTCAGCATGTTGGATATAATATTATAGAATCTACTATTTCATAATCATATCTTTGTGGAATCGGTATTGACCTTCATAAACCGGAATTTAATCAGATTAATGAATACTTTTTTCAAGAGTGCTGTTTATTAGGCTATTGCTGTTTGTCCTTTTAAAATTTATTTACGTCATTTCTTGAGAGATTTATTGTTGTTTGAAAAGTTTCAAGATTTTAAAAGTTAAAATAATTTAAAGATCTTATATTTGAAATACAAATATACTTTATATATACTTGGGGTTTATATGTAATAATATAAAATTGTATTATTCTTATTCTATTCTTTTTTATTTGCAATTGTTTATTATAAGCATAGTGATTTTAATATTGAGTTTGGATGATGTCATTTTGATATCAGAATAATAGGTATTTAAGAAGAGTGCTCGCACTTTAAATTTTAGAATTTAAACTCGATTCTATATTGCATCACAGTAGTTTTTTTTTCTTCGTGTGTCATAGCATCGGCCGGGAAGTGAACCCGCAAACCCGGAACAACTGCTTGTAAGGCGGCTGTGCTGACCTCTCGACTACCAATGCTTGACACACAATAGTTTATTTTAAAAGCAGAAAGCTATATGTCTGTCACATATTTTCAAGAGGCAATAATGTTTGCTTATTCTATTGATTATTCTTAAGTTGTCTGAATCTTGCTTTTGAACTGTAGAATGTTAAAAACTTTTTTCTCCTTAATTTACTTAGGCAGTTTATTATTTTGCCTTGTCTTGTTACTTTCCCACCACTTACATATTTATAAGTATGTAATGAAAACATAGCTGTCCTAAAATTTATTTATGATTCGGGGACTGATTTTACGAATCCATTCATGACCTAAAAAGCATTGAATTTGATTGAGTTTATTATCTTTCTTGCAGTTCACTACAAGTTGCTTTTATTTTTCCATTTTTTTTTTTTTTGCAAAAATTGATTGATTAGTCAAACAGCTGTAAAATCTGTGTCAAAGACAAGTTTTTTTCCCCCTTTCCTGTATTATTAGAAGTGGTCAGGAGGAAAGATTATACTATTGAGTAGTGACCCTGAAAATAAATGCATTTTTAGAAAGGAAATAGTGTTGACTTAGATTGTGTCACTTCCCATAGGAACCATTCTTTTCCTTTTATGATCTACAATAAAATTTAAAATTTGCAATATAATTGTGATTTTTATTATACATTTAATGACTATGATTTTCTCTAAATCTCTTATTAGAATTTTCTGTTCCATGATGAAACATTGCTTTTATATATATGCAGACATATATAAAAGAAGTTTGTGTTGGATTCCATCTTTATTGTTTAAAGAAAGTTGCCTTGGTAACAGTTTGATATTGTTGATTATTATCTATATTGGGATTGTCTACTGGTTTCTAATGATTGGATCTATATATTACAAATAATTTGTCATTATTATAACTAAAGCAGGACTTTAAATTTCTTTACATTAGACATTGTTTATTCACTTACAGTATCATTGTCCTGGCTGAGAAAATTGTATTGCAATTTTATATATCAAGTTTATGTGATTTTAGTACAAGTTTAGTAAGTTAACTACTATTTTGTATCATTACGACTAGATTGTACAATTTGCAAATGAAAGACAAATCAACTGTAAATGCTTCTATGTGTACAAATATAAATGCAAATTATAATAAAATATTAAAAAAAAAATTACCATATACTGTGAAGGTATTTATTTCTACAAACGTAATCTAAAAAGAATAATCAATTTAGTTACTATGTGTATTAGCTATATCCTGAAAATTTCCCTTACCTCCATTTTCCAAGCTAAAGATTATTCAGCAATAAATTAAATTATTATATACAGTAAATATATTTAATATTTACATGTATATATGCATTCTTCCCATCCCTCTTTTGTATATTTAAATGGACATATTAAGGTCCTATGTGTGAGGAGTCAGATTGACTTAAGATCAAAATGGGTATGACAATAATATTGGCATCATCAAGGGGGTTGAGTATTCTACCCTCAGATTTTCAATGAAATGAATGGCTGAAGAGTTGGATAGTGGAAAGATTGAAGCTTGTCCATTAAAGTTTAAAGATTTGCCATAATTAATATAAACTCAGCACTGATTGTATATATATGTTGGAGATTGTGATCTGGACCAACTGATGAGTGCTGATTTTGCATGAAATATATATATTGGAGTTCATTTATCTTTTCACATGTATGTTATCATGTGTATCAGTTATATAAGATAGATTGGATAGATGTAGGGAGCTTGAAAGTTTGAGTTCAAGTCCCTTATAAACATATTTAGTGATTTTTTAAAGTTTGCGGTCATGGCAATGTAATTGTAATTTTATGTTGGATTATTTCCATCATTTAGAATTAATTGTTAAAGATCTTTAGAAAAAATTAAACTTTATTTTAACTTTTAAAATACATCCACCTATTAATAGTAGCACAAAAGTTAGTATATAACACAGTATTTCTAGTGGTATTATTTCCCTCTCTTTTTAATGTATTACTGACCAATTCTGTGATAGTACTGGTATGGAAATCGTACTTGTAATTTTTAGATTCAGGAATATTGGACTTAAGATAACATTGTAACCAACTGGCTATTGACACATACAGATTAGTTGACTAGAGCATGACATTAAATTCATTATTCACAAATTTAAAGGCTCCAACTTTGAATCTAATGCTGGTTCTGCCATTACTCAGGAAGCAATACATGGAGAAGAGAAAAGAGTAATACCACCCAAAATATGTATTTAAAAATTTTGAATATAATTACAAAAAAATAAATGAATCAATTTTAATTTTTTTATTATCATTGCCCACTTACGTTGCTCAGTTTTTTTTATTTATTACCTGAATTTACAATTTGTTTTTTATTTACATCATGGAAATGTGTTTGATGTAAGAAATGTATACCATGAACTCATTTATTATTCTTTTGAAATTACATTAATATGAAAAACTATTTTTACTATACATCATAATTTAATTTTTTATTGATTGTTTTGTGATTTTATTTATAAAATAAATATTCATTTTTTTATTGAAAAGTAATTTTTAGATATGATATAGAATAAAATATCTTTATCTAACAACAAAATAATATATGACAATAGTTGTAATATAATCATATAATCATAACATATAAAAGCTCTTTTTGGCAATTTTTAAATTTTTGCCCTTTTCAATATGTCTTGGTTAACTTCAAAAATAACCTATAATGCATACATAGTCACATCTACTGGTTCTATATAAAATTAACACAAACCTATAATTTTTGCTTTAATATCTTTATAATAACATATATTATATAATCCTCCATTCATTTTTCATTATCCAATTATTAATTAAATTAATTGATGTTTTATAAATGTCCATACAATTATTTCTGTTATAATTAATGTAATTAGTTTCATATATCTTCCTTGTATTAATTTCTTTAATATAATTTAATGAACTTATATTCTTAGCACAATCTATTCTGTGTTCATATTTTAAGTAGTGAACCTATAAGGCAAATCTGTCATCTCTTCTATTAGTAGCATTATTATGTTTTTTAGCCCTTTCTTCTAATTGTTTTGTCGTAGGTCCATAATAAACCATACTGCAAAACCCACAAGTAATTTTATATACTATACCCATTTTATATTTTATATCACCTTTTATTTTATAATTCCCTACTAATATATCAAGATTTTTACTGTTTGACCATCCTATTTTAATATTTTTATCTATATAATTTTTATTTTTTAATAATGTTTGATAAATTTTAGGAATATATGAAAGTTTTACTCATTTTATATTTTCTGGTTCACTATTATTACCTAAATTATATTGTTTATAATTAAAGAATATATTTCTAATGCTTCTGGAGTTATATCCATAACTAGTATATAGCTTTATAAATTTCTCTATTTGTGTTATATTTATCATTTTTATTTTTACAATTTTTAATAACTGCCATTTTTTGTATCCATGCCTGTTGCGAATCCATAGAAATTATTTCCCTTAATTTATCTTCTTTAATGAAGTGTTTTAATGTAATTATGTTAAAAGAGCAAAAATTTAAAAATTGCCGAAAAGAGCTTTTATATGTTATGATTATATGATTATATTACAGCTATTGTCATATATTAATTTGTTGTTAGATAAAGATATTTTTATTCTTTATCATATCTAGGATTTATTTTTAATTTGCAAAAGCAACATAAAGGATTTATTTCTTGTATTTTAGATTATTGAATAGTCTATCAGTCATGATGTTAGAAATTGTCCAAGGTTGTTCACATACTAAACTACTACTGTGAATAGCAGTTGATGTTGTATTCTATATGTTGAATATCTATATAAATTACAAACAATAATGCTTTATGTGTTGTCCACTGGACTCCAGATGCCTCTCTATGGTTATAGATCTATCATAGAAACATATCTAAATATATCATACTTATAATAACATTTAGATAATAATTAATACAGCAACCTTGGACAACCAGAAAAAGTCCTAATTAAATAATTTATTTACACTAACAATATTATATTCATACCAAGTCGTAGAATTTTATTTTATGCACAAATTGACCTTACACTAGAAGAGTTAGTTTTATTCTGCCAACATTAAATCAGAACTGGAAATATTTTAAAGAATTATAAAATTCTTATTAAACTTAGGATTTTTTGTTAGCTAGTTCATATTGAGTATTTATAGATATCTAATTGGATGTCAGTGTATAAGTAAAATTTGTTTTCAGTGAGAGAGACTAAATGGAAAATCCCATATGATTATTGCATGGGTTAGGATCCTTGTAGCTGATGATTAAGAGTTGGATGAATTTTTATATGTAATGAACTTCTATGGTGGAAATCATTCTGTGGTTCATATTGAAGCTTTAATATGAACATGATCATGGTTTCCAAAGAAGGGTAACATTTTTTTTAATTAGCTGTAATATTATTTGGCCCAGTGTCTATTTACTGACATAATCATTTTTGATGTATTTATTACCACTCCTAATGGTTGGTTAAATATATACAAGAGTATTACTAATCCTCTCTTTATTAATCACGCCATTCAATCTTTCAAACATTTGTATTTCACCATGGGACAATTTATTTATATATATTTATTAATACCATTTTTGGCTTTTATACTTATACCAAACTGTCCATTACCACACACACACATATATTTATATACACAAACAAAAAAAATTTGAAGTTTTATACAATATTCAGTATACCAATAAAAATATGTAAATAATAGCTATAGCCAGCTTATGGAATGTATACTCTCTTGAGTAACATTTAACAAAACTGTTAAATGCTACTCAAGGTGATGTACATGCTATAAGCTGGCTATAGTTATCATTCTTTTGCATTGTATATTGAATATTATAATCACATTAGCACCTTTTCCTATGCTTATACAAGCTGTTAAAACAGTAGCAAACTCTCCATACAGTTGTGCCACCTAGTGCAGGCCTTAGTAGTTAATGGATGCAAGAAGGTTTCTGCATAAAATCTTTATCTAATGCCTAAACATTCAATATCTTCAGACTAGTGCACTGGGTCACACTACTGTATAGAGAGTTTGCTATTATATTGAATATTGGAGAATTTATTCAAGAGTTTTTTTGTTTATATGTACAGCAAGAATTTTTATATGCAATTGTAAGGCTAACTGCTCATAATTTCTGTGCACATTTGGCTGATATTCAGATGTCACAGCTATCTGTTTTGTAAGGCTGGATTTGAAGACATTTACATGTCTGAAAAATTCAGGTTTTCAAATTGATAGTAACGTGTTACATAAGTGCTGACTTTTGAGTTGGTATTGTAGATCTAGTGTCTGGAGTCCTAACTCCTTACTGGAATGAGCCATAAGCTCGAAAACAATTGGTCTGGGGATAAGGACTTTCTGATAGAGATTTTGAATTATTTCTCTTTTAGCATTTATAAATTAAAGCTTGTTTGGAGCTATTGATGAGCTCCCTCTAGTGAACATTTCAATACAAGCTTAAAAGCAAGTTATACAATTTGTTTCTTGTTTTATTAATTATCATATTTATGAAAATAATACATAAATTTTGCACTGTCTTAGAATTTGAAGCAGGGTTATTAAGCAGTCCATCTATATATATATATATATTGAAACAAGAACGCTGTTTCACGTGTGTATTTATTCTAAGAGCTATTTACCCTCCCACTTTAAAAAATGACAAATGTATAAAAAAATTCGATCTTATATTTTTTCTAGAAAAATATAACAAAAAGTTTAGTTTATGACTTTACAGAAAAAAATAAAGTGAAACCTTCATTATTGATTTCGTAATTTTAGATTATAATGTAAATATATCACTCGTATTTATTTAAAGCTGGCATTTATTAAAAATATTACATTTTTAATTTTTGGAATGATGTTGTCATATAAAGTGTGATAATAGCTTGAGGCAGTCTTAATAAATTGGAAAACATGAACTAATCCTTATGATCTGTTATCTCTCCTGCTAAAAGTAGATTGTCCAATCCTTAAGAAGAAAAGAGCACTCGGGCTTAAATGAGAGCTGTGGGACAAATAAAATACAGTGGGCTGAGCTGATTAATAAATCCCGAGGTCAGAATATAAATAGTTTAGTTGGAAGTTCAGAGGGGGATTAAAAAAAGATTTTTAAAGTATATGTTTAAAGAAGATTTTTTTCGAAAGATTTTTTGAAAAATATATTAAAAAAGTGAAGAATTAAAAAGTTAAAATTCTCATTTAAGTGTTACTTAACTCTGATTTTTGTCACCTTGGAATCTAACCTTTACAGCCACTGTTAATAATGGAAAAAGAAAACATTATTAAGGAAATTATAATGATGAAAGGCTAAATGACAACAGCTTCCTCTCTTCATTCCAAACCATGTGTCTCCAAGATTTGCCTGGATAAACATCATAGAAAGTAAATAATGCCATTCAGCTGAAATCAATGCCCCCTTTTTAATGTAGTCACATCATGGATATGAAAGAAACGACTGGATAAAAAAATGAAGGTAACAATTTTATTCAATATTTATATGTGTTTATAAAAGATAAAACAAAACATCTTTCTTAAAAAAAAAGAAAATTATGAATAAATTTAGCTATGGAAATATGTTTTATTAAAAATAAATTATAAATACTAAATACCTATAATCAAAATGCATTTTAATAAGGATTGACTTCTCATCTACTGATACATTTGAATTAAAATAAACTCAAAAAAAAAATGAATACTTATAATGATTGATATTGATGATTTACAAATAAGTATACCTAGAAGAGCCAGAAATACAGCTATTACATATAACTCCATCTGGTTAATAAATAAATGCAGCTGCTGATCAACTTTTATGAAGAAATACACATCTGTGGCAGACCAAATAATAATGGTTATGCTATATCACTAAATAAAAATTACAAATGCTTACAGGCATCTCGATGGTATATAAATAAAATAATGAAATACTATATGGATTATAAATGCTTACCTGCCTATTGATTGTATAAAAATATTACACATAACTATAATTAATTAAATTATAATAACATATTTATAATTTAGATAAAATTAGAAAATATCAAAATGAAGGTATACATTCAAAATGAATGTATTTAGTAGATTTATGCTATATTGTGAACAAATTCAAACATTTAAATATGAATTAGTACGTCAATAAAAGTTAATGATTATATGCGTATAATGAACAATGTCCTTAAATAAGTTGAAAGATTGAGAAAATTATTTTATTTCTGTTGTTTTTAAAAGGATTTTATTTATTATCTGAAAACTCTGAAAAAAGTAATATAAACACAGAATTAAAATATGTTATATACATACGAGTTGAGAAATAAGAATACCAAACCAATGAACCTAGGATAAATGTGCATATAGTATGGATTCAAATCTGGATTTGGATAACCATGAATAAAATATATGTATTATGCTTTAACTAACTTAAAATTAACTGGAACTCTGAATTAGATGTAAAATTTAAATTGTTAAAGAACTTGCATTCTTTAATTCATATTGCCCTACTATTGGATGTATACCAAGATACACAATGGACTGCAAATAAAATATTTATTGAATTAAGTGGAACTCTGAATTTGATATAAAATGTAAATTGCTAAAGAACTTGCATTCTTTAATTCATATTGCCCTACTATTGGATGTATACCAAGATACACAATGGACTGTAAATAAAATATTTGTTGAATTAAGTGGAACTCTGAATTAAATGCTATCAGTTGTCTTCATTATTCTCTTTGTTGTCTAAATATATCACACTCCTCTCTGTGAGTTAACTAAATGATTAAAGATGTAAACTGTTAAAGAACTATTGAAAGAAGGACTTTATTATACTCTCAACAGATTACATTTTTAAGTCATATAAAATGTTATTGGAAGTAGGCCAAAGGGATACAAGGGACTGTCAATGAAATACTTTGTTTGATGGACATTTATTTAAACCTGTTATTAAATAAAATTATTGTTACTTAAAATTAAGTTTAGTTATCCAGTTGTTCAATTCTATTTTTTTTTGTTATTGCATCACTCATCATTCAGTGCACTTTTTCATGAGAATCTCATGCCTCCTGAGCTATGTCTGGCATAACTAGACCTACGTAAGTCAGGTTGTAGTGAGAGGGAACTCTAGAGGTGCCATTTGGAAAACCAAACATAGAAATGTCTAGATGCTTCTAGTCTCTATGGTACTACATCCTCTGATGAGCAGGAAATATTGTTGTAGGGGGGGTTAACATCTGCATTGGGGAATGCCAATCGATAGTTTCTTCCTGCAACATGCTCATCAGGAAATTGTTATAACTGAGGTAATAAAGGGGTTGTATGGTGGTCTGGTTACAATATATATATATTGTACCCTTTTGTTTAGGTTAAAATGGATTATTTCTATCAATTTATTGGAAAATTTTAAATTTTAAAGTTAAGTAAGAGATGATGTATGTTATGTGTTAATAATCTTTGAATAATTTAGGTAAGGCAAGTAATATAATTGATATATAATATTATGTTGATATTTGTAAGAAAACAGTTAACTAAAATTCATTATAAGATTGTATGGTTGGGAGAACTGGCCATAATAAATACTGATTTAATAAGTCTTATAAATAATAATTAGGGTAAAATTTTAAAAGTAATGTAAAGTTAAATGAATAGATTATTCAATAATAATAATTATATTTAGTAGTTATTTTTAAAAATCCTTTGATTAGGTGTAATAATGTAGGGAGAAAAGTGTATATTCGATTTTATAATATTAAAATACTTATTTTAAAATTGTGTTATAATATTGATTTATGTAATATTTTGTAAATTAAATTATTTATTTTAGTTTTCTTTAAATTAATAGCATCTCATTTATTTTTATAAATCATGTGACTTATAATATTCACACCTGTTCTTGAAAATAAAATGATGTCATCTGTTATAAATATTAGATTAGGTTTTAAAATAAATATAATTGATGAAATTAGATTTATGTTTTTTGTTGAAAATAAATACATTTTGTTTAAAATAAGGGTAGAAATAATAATAAATATTAAAATGTGATTTTTTAAAAGTTATTTTAAAGTATTTATTAAGTGTAAATAAAATATGAAAATTAATTCAGAATTGAATAATATAATAAAAATAAATATTTAATAAATTATTATTAGTTTTAAATTTAATTTGGTGTTCTATTCCCGGGATTGTGGAAAAAAGCATTGTTTAATTGTCCAATCAAAGGTGGAATAGGCTGGAGTATTTAAGAGCTACACCAATTTTGCAGATTATTATTATTATAATTTTTACTATCGTAACTGTCATTGCAACTTTAGTTAATTAAGTAGATTATAATAGTCAATTTTATCATTTTTAATTCGAAAAAAGGATATTAACTCAGTATTATTAGATCGTGGGATATAGAAATGTGTTGTTAAAAAAATAAATAATTCCTTGCTAGCTGATCTGTTTTTATTCAATTTACCATCAACTTGGACATGGAGGAGTCATCAGTGAACTTAAATTTATGTAGGAAAATATCAAATTATTATTGTTTTATTAGGCACATAATTTTGCCTATCTTAAGTGTTCATGCTAACGTAATAGTCAATTTAATAGACAAAACTTCACAGGAAAAATTCAGATATGCTCATCAGAGATGGAAAGGAAAATATGAAACTTTTATTTTGAAAGCCCTTTTTTAAAAGTAGAATTGTTTTTTTTTTTTAAAAAAAAAAAACTGTTAATGTGAAATAACCATTAGTTAAGACGTTAAAATATTTCTTTGTAAAGAAATATTGAAATTGATTTTTGAAAAATATAAGTTTTAAAAAAGTTGAAAAAAATGAAGATTATTAGTATAATAATTGATTTTACATTGGGAAAATCTTTAAAATAATAGTGTTGTATGTGGGACATACAGAATATATTCGGAAAAATATTTATAAGAATATTTAAAACTACAATAATACGTACTATCAGACATCGTGTTGTACTCAAGAACATTGACTTATGGGAAATTTAACTGAAAAAAGTAAAGTTTTAGAAAGGATATGTCATAGTAGAGGATTAAAAATGCATTTAATAATTACTGTTGGAAATAAAAGAAGAACTCAGAACTATTTGTATTGCAATTAGAATATTTTACATGTCGACTTTTGTTTATTTTCTTTATTCTTAAAAGAGTCATCGGACATGTCATAAAAGGGAAATTATCAGAGTTTTGTTTGCGTTAAAGGAAGATGTTTTTGTCAACAAATGCTGCAGGATGAGAAGGACATTTTCCATAAAGAAATTTGTCGGAGTTTTTGTAAATATGAACTTTAAATTTTATTTTTACTAACTTTTCATAATTTTTAAAATAGAAGTAGGGTAGGAACATAAAAACATTAAAGTATTTACTAACCTAGAAATTAGTTATTATATAAAAAAAAAAGTCTTTAATATTTTTTTTTTTAAAAAAAGTTTAATATTTTAAAGTATAATATGGAATGAGTGATATTTAAATAATGTTTTATTTAGTTTGTGATCCAGAGATATTAATGGAATAATCGACAAGAATACATATTATTGATGGTAACAATTATAAAAGTATTGATCATTTTACTATGTATTTATTTATTGTATATCTTAATGTGGATGTATGAAATGATTATGAAAAACACAATACGTACACATAGTTTTTAATTTGTTTATTCACGTTAAAGAATATGCATTCTTTTAATAATATTATAAGTTCATTTTAATGTAAGGGAAATATAAGTATATGATTCTATTATGACGAAATTTAATGTTTATTTTAAGTGATCAAAATAATAAACCGGGATATCGATACTGATTGTTTGTATTTATGTGTAAAGTTACTAATGGATAAAATAATCTTTTCTTATCGATTGGTTATGTGGTTATTTCAGAAATGAATTTATTTATTATTATAAGAATGTAAGAATAGATTTAGTGATGTAAGGTTGGTATTAAGTTAAATAGAACCAAGATAATATTTTAGGTAGGATTTGTTTATATCGGAATAAGTATAGATGATAGAGATTATTGTGCAAGTATAGATAACTTAGTCCTATAACTTATATTTGTTCATGGTAGTGTTATTTTTTGTATGTTGAAGTGTAGTGTTCCATAGAGCTGAATAGATAGCTTGGACATTATGTTTATTGGTAAAGGTGATGAACTAAAATAGTCATACCTTATTTATGATACACTGTTACCATGATGGTTATTTAATAGAAGTGCTATTAAATTAAAATCTGATTTATTCCATATACCTACTTGTATTTACTATCAATATTGCTTGAATGGTATTGTAAAAGGCTAGTATTTTAAAATATGAAATGATGAATAAGTTTAAAATGCAGAATTGTTATTAAAAAGATAAGATGGGTTATATTGTTTAAAAGTAAAGATATGAGTGAGGTTAAGGAATACAAGATTGTAACTTGTTAATAAGGAATCATAAACTTTTTATGTTTGGGACTCATTATTATTTATTACAAATAAATAAATGATGAATGAAATGTGTTTTATAAAAAATATTATTTAATCATTAAGTTTTAAAGAAATTCAATGTTAATGCATATTTTACAAATAAAAGAAATATACATAAATCATATTTGAAAAATGCAAGTGATCATAATTCTATATTATTATTATTTTATAATAATACACATCAATGCTTACACTTATTGACATTATATTGAGGAATAAGAAGCAGTTTAGGTTAATGGGTATATTATTAATTAAGGTTATTCATACTATGAGTAAGTTAAGAATAATTATAGGATATAGTAAAAGTGTTTAAAACTAAATAATAAAATATAAATTCAAAGTGAATTAATAATTTAAATAATACTTTTGTAATGTAATAATTTAAAGAAAATTAATGGAGGCCATAAAAATGTTATGGTAATATTTCAATAATAAGAATTTTATAAAGCAATTTTTTTGTATCTAATATTTTTATTTAATTCATTTTTTTTGTGAGATTACCGAAATGAGAGTAAAACAAAGTGCATGCATATTGTACATACTGTATATAATTTATTGTTAAAGTTTATTAATAAATTTGTTAAGTTTTGTTATAAATCTTGATGTCGACTCAATTTCTTCACATCACAATTACATAATTAGCAAGCATCACATGATCACATCTCCAATACTAGCACATAATTATGTGCTAGTATTGGAGATGTGATCATGTGATGCTTGCTGGTTTAACACCAATCCTGCCTAATAGGGTAGTGGTGGCTATGGTTGTTAAAGAGCCAAAGACACCAAAATGTATGGGTGCTGAACTGAGTTCAGACCCATATGACTATACAAGCTATTGAGCTTACATTGAAAATATTTTTTGTGTTTTCAATTTCATGCTCATAGTTTTGTAGTTAAGTAGAGATAAAAGGTGGTTGCTAGAGGGTTGCATTAGATCCTAAGATCTAGATGCAGTGCTCTCAGATCCAAAGCTCCTCACTGACAAAGGCCACAAGCCAGAAACTAGTCTGGGGATATTGGATGAATAGGCATTAGATAGGGATTTTATGCACAAGCCTTCTGGCATCCATTGATTACTCTGTTTAGCACAGGTGGCACTACTATATGGAGTTTTGCTTTGCTTTGTTTATAAACAATTACATAATCACAGATAATTATAATTAAGACATAGTATTTGCACATCACAAATAAAATTGTTATTTAAGAGTTATAATTTTTTTTTTATTGATATATTTTACTTAAGAAGTTTCATTTATTATATTATTATGATGGTCATGGACTAATTATCTTAGTAATGATTGCCACATAATCTCAGATTATAATATCATATATATGTTTACTTAAGACGCCATATGAATAAGAGAAGATTATATTACATTATTATTATATGATATACATGAACAACATTATAAGTAGAAAGGTATGAGAGTAAATTATAAATTAAAGAATAGTATTATTATTTTGTTATTATTAGTATTATTGAGTTGTAGTTAGGAATGATATTAAATCCCTTATCATACTTGATTACAAAAGTTATAATTAATTTAGAATTATTTTAAGAGAACCTGAGATAATTTGAGTTAAATTGATTGTAATAAAGATATTCAGATTAATTTGTTAAGAGTTATGCACTTAATTAGTTTAGGTTAAAGACGTAAGAGTACTATAAATGTAGTATTTAAGTAATAGGAGTAGGTATAGTATTCTTATGCCATTAAGATGATATTCTATGGGATATTGGCTTAATGTATTCATTCTGCCACTTCTAAACTCACTTCATAGTCTCATGATTTTATTAGATATTCATTTGTTTAATTTTATAAAACAGAACTATATTATTATTTATTAATTAAGCTAATTTGATATTATTAAAAAATATAGTTATTGTTAATTTAGATACATTTTAGATAAACATAGTTATTTATCTGAGCTAGATCAAGTGATTATAATTATATATTTCCTGGAGGTGGAGGGTACAATATATATATATATATATATATATACCCATACAAAAGGGCACAATATATATAATCTTTAATGTTTCATGAATGTCAATCTTTAGACATATACTGTGGAATATCATTTCCAGGTATATGTATTCGGAAATCATCATGAAGATGTTTAAAATGGTACAAATTCAAGTATACTTTGACTTTTATGAATTTTTACCTGTTTTTGATATATAAAAGCAGTTTATACAAGAAATGATCCACGAAGATAATTGGAAGTGGTCTGTATTATATATTACATTTAAACCTTATTTATTTAATTAAAAAAACATGGAATATAAATGCTAATGAAAGATATTAATGTTAGCATCAATATGAAATTCATTAAAATGCGTTTATATAGATAGTCCAAGAACTTCAAAGGTAATATCATGCCAATTTTTTTAAGCTGAGTAAAATAAATTCCTTAATTGTAAGCTACAATAATTAAAAATATAGCAAAGGAGTCTCTACAGAACACGAATAGAGAAAAAGATTGCTGGTGATGCTAATATTATATTGCAATTTTTTTAAAATAATTATTTTTTTTTTATAGTAGCGACCTTTTAAAACAAGAATATAGTGTAACAAGCACAGATGATGTTACATTGTTTTTTTATTATTAAACATGTTCACATTTAAAAATTTTCTTTAAGAATTAAAAATTGAAATCAAATATCATCTTAAACTCGTATATATAAATCGCACAGATAAAAAAAAAATTATTAAAATAAAACTTTATTGAAAATAGAAAGGTATTTTAAAAACAAAAACCTAAAAAGATTTAGAGATAAAAATATATCTTTAATCTTGGAAAACACATTAATTAATCAGAAATGGAAATGATTGTTTTAATTAGTTAAATGTAAACCAGCCTTGGGCATTTAAATGTAAAAACATAGGTCAGATAGGAAAACAATAGAAACTTTTAGCAAATAAAAAGAAATCCCTATGGAATCGGACCTCAGCAAAAGGACCATCGCATCGATGACGTAATGTAAATTCAATCCTTCAAATTAATATAAAAGGACAAGTTTGAAAATTATTAAGGATAGATTATTATTGAGGGATGTGACAGATATGTGTTAGTGCAGAGGTGAAGGAGAAGGGATTGAAAAGATGCACTCTTCAATCCCTTCAGTTCTGCTGAGAAAGAAGGAGAAATGAACTATCATTTTCTACATTGAGGACCAGTTAAGGCAAACACCTCCAGATGGATAAATAAATCGGCCAACAGAATACCAATCTTAGGACGGCGTGGGAATTCACGTTCATGGCAAGCAACGGATAAAATTGGACGTTTTAAAAAATTGTAAGAACTTTATATTCATTTGAACAATAAGATATCTAAATTTTAAAACTTTTTGGTAAATACTGCAATAGAATCCTATCTGACCAAACTAAAATATTTATTAATTAGTTATAATTTTATTTGATGTGTTTCTTTTGTAAAATCATTTCCATTTATTTATTTATTTTTTGTTCTTTATCATGATTTTTGTTTTTCGTTAAATTAATTATATAAATGTTAAACTTAAGTCGGGCGTGAATGGCTGTATAGATTTGTAAAGTTATATTAGGGGAGGGTAATCTTAGGTTATTTTGTGTCATAGTTGAATTGGGTCAATGGATGGGATATATTGGTGTGATTAGTAGATGTAATATCAGATTCGCTACGGACAGAATCGTTTCATACGCTGCACTCACCCGTTTGCCTATGGAAGGAATTATAAGACGGAGAATGCAGTTCCTTTCTCTGGAGTTTTTTTTTTTTACTGCTCTTCTTGTCAGATAGATGTCATATTCCTATTTGACGAGAGGCAATTTCTTCTCTTAACTTTTTGATGCTGCCGTATTTCGTATTACATTGAATTCATCGATATATCAGATAAATTGACGCCAGTTTTGGCTGCGATCCTGTAGCCTAAGGTTAAATAGGGATAGAATGTTTTATTTTCAAATGCAAATCTATGTAGTCTATTCATACTCGACACTAAATAAAAATGCATTAATTTAAGTTGTTTATAGATGCTTGCATGGATTGGTTATCGGTTAATTATGTTTTGGGTTTTCATATTTGATCAAAATATATAGACATTCGATAAATAATGATACCTTACGGTGAGTATCTAAAATGTATTTATTAGGATGTCTTTTAAGTTATTGGTGACAATGCAAGTATATTATGGTGAATACTATTGGGTTACTTATAAATTTCCCTCTGCAATTGTCAGTATCAATGATTTTATATTTTGATCGTTTGTTTATTTTGAAATGTTTTTAACCATTGTAATCTATGTAACCGATCTATACTCAACATTATTAAAACAAATTTTTATTATTCCATCTGTGCGAACTTAATTAAAATGTAAACTTATAATATAATAGAAATTAAAATGTAAATTAAAATCTAAAGTAAAGTTAAAAATAATGTTAAATGTTAAAATGCAAACTGACACTAAAACAATTTTCAATCTTATATATATGTGCATAAATAAATGTTTGTATGCTAATTACTGGCAGTGGCTTATTTTATTCTTTTTTTATAGATTCTTAGATTATATTATTTAATCTCTGCTATTCCACTGAGCTAGTGACATGGGCTAACGACCGGAACCAAAATATTTAAAAAGAAACATTTTTTTGACTTACGTATCTGCCTACTCTATAAATTTTTCTAGGTTCAAATGCCTAGATGGCGCCCTGTAGTGCAGTAGGTTGATGTTGACGTTATCTATTGAAAAACATTTTTTTTATTCCTATTATTAAATTTTTATAATTTTAAATTAAATTTCTAACATTTTTATCCCCTCATAAATATCAAATAATTAATTTTTTTGAAAGCTAAGTAAAGCAAATTTACCTCTTTGTAAGCCTGTAACGATTAAAAATACTGCACTGGGTTCCTGGTATTAATTTGCTTTTTAAAAAATAAACAAAATAAAAAGCTTTATTAAATGTTAAATATTAAGTGTAGTATAAACTCAATTTGAATACAGTATATAGGCATTTCTTTTTTTTTTTTTAAAAAAAAGGATTTTAATGTATTATGGTGCTTTTCAATTTCTAATTGATGGTTTTTTTGTCACTCCATAAATCTTTACGAAAATTTTTTATTGAATTTCTTTTTGGATGTTCTCTTTTTATTTGTCTTGTTCTGTTTTTCCCCCTAACTCAGAATTGAGGAGAGGACTATGCAACTTGTCATATGTGTGACTTGTACAGTAATGGAAGTATTATTTACTGACCTTAAGTAGATATTTTATGATCTGTTTTAAGGTAACTTACAAATCAAAAAATATGATAAATTGATTACTTGATTCATTTTTTTTTTCCTCATATGTCATAGCATTGGCCAGGAAGCGAACCCACAACCATCTGCAACCAACTACTTGCTTGCAAGGCGGCTGTGACAACCTCTTGTCTAACAACGCTTGACTTGATTCACTTTATTTCAATTCATTATTTATTAATTGCACTTCAACACTTTCGCTTTAATAGAAATACACTAGTTGAAATCACAATGTTACAAAATTATGTTGTTAATAAAACAAACTATATACGTTTCATTTTATACATAGCACACTACATTATTTTCAATTACATTTCAATTCTTCTTCAATTTTAGTAATAAAAATAATTATAAAAGATATTTATATTAATAAATTTTTGATTATATATTTTTTTGCACTCTATTAATGGATGATTTGTTTAAAAATGAACTACTGCTTTTTCTAATATTAAAAGTATTTGTTTGTTATAACAATTGAGTAGGTACTTTGAAATCTATTTTAGAATAATTTGGAATTTCTTCATCAACTAATTTTTTTAACGTTATCATGTCTTTTAATTATTCTTCTGACATTTAATACCGATTCTACATTCTCCCTTGATTAATCTAATAAATATTTTCTCCATATTATCAACTCTCGATTTAATATAAACAATCCAGATTCCATGTAATAGAACCATATTCTAATAAATGAGTAATAAGGGAACAGAATAACATATATTTAATATAAGAGGAAAGATCTCTTCCATATATCAAGATATATCCCATTCGTTTATAAGCTTTATTTATAATATGCTTTATATGTGCACTAAATGTAAATTGCATACAAAACAGGATCTTTAAAATGAAACAACCTCTTTATAAGTAATATAATTTTTTTTCAATCTTATAATGATATACAGACCTGTTAGATTTATTATATAGCTGACAATTACATTTATTTTCATGATATTAAATTTACACCATTCATTAAAATGTTCAATATCAATTTGGAGTTCAATATGATCTTCATTGATATCAATTCTTTTAAATGATTTACAATCTTCAGCATAAGTAGGTATTACGCTTTCTTTAAAATTTTGACCAATATCACACATAAGGACATTAAAGAGTAATGGAAAAACAATACTCCACCTTGTGATACCATTTTGAAAAATATGTAATTTTTAAATTAAGGATTGCTTATATAATAAATTTCAGTGTTGTCATTTCATTTCACAAACTCACATGATCAAATTTAACATATTTATTTATTAAAAAAAAATCGACATTATATATTATTGTTAATTGATAGTCATTTCCACTATTGGCATGAGGGATTTAAAAAAATAATTGAATGGTTAGTTGCCTATGACATCATATGCTATTTGAGGACAAAAGTTACAGATTGACTGTCAATCCAGGAACTTGTTTTTAAGTCATGTCAGTTACCACACTAAATTTCACTCAACATAAGAAACTAAAAACTGGTTGACTAGAAACCGTAAAATGTCATTATCAAATTAGTTTCAATTCAACGTCCACGAGTTTCTTTCTTTTTTTGAAGACAGGTTTTTATTATATATATGCATTTTGGTCGCGCGTCAGATCTTGGAATCTATAGTCCTAGGATCGATTCCAGTATTGGCAGTTATGACGATCGAATTTTTTATGAACTTCCTAGTATTAAAACCATTCGATTTATTGTATTTATCATGTGCACGCAATTATGTATATATCTAGTCTATTTTTAACTTTTAACAAATTTTTATTAAAAAATATTAAAATTGGAAAAATGTGTCTAATGATGTCAATTGGTTGTTTTTCTTTAAAGCTGCAAGCATCTTCAAGATCTATCACTATTCAGAACGCATCAATTGACTTTGTCTCTGGGGACTACGGCAGTTTGATATAATATTGGCTAAGCAAACTTTCACAGATTGAAAATGATTGATATCGCAGGCCTTTTTTTAATGTGGGCTGGAAAAAATATTCAGCATTTGTAAAAAGGATTTGATAAAGAAATGACACCTGGTTGAGAGGAGGGTGAGATAGAATTTTTATGAATTGTTCCAAAAAATATTACATAAAAGTTTTCTCATTTGCATTTGAAATCTCAACTCATTAATATTGATTTTTTTTTTCTTTTACAGTTATAACATTCATGAGTTTTTAAGAAGTTCAAACATTTTATAAGTAGTTAAAGAATTTAATGATTTATTTACTAATCTATAAAAAAGAGAGAGAAAAAAGTGTAGTTTTATCGCGATGGTTTTTTTACTTCAAGAAGGATAAGATATAGATTAATATTTTTATTTTGATAATCATCATCATCCGTAATAAAAGGCCTTGTAGTATAATAATAGATATTTTAATCTGATATAACTATGGCATTGAGTTCAATTCCAGATTAGAAGAGAAAATTTTTCCAGTTGTCAACAGATTTTTAATAAGTTTACAAGGTCGTTGTTTTCGAATACGCTAATCACAGCCATTTCATATAATCACCCAATTGTCCTTTTTTGAAGATTTCGATATCTCATCTGTTTCCAGGAAAGGTAGCAAAGAAACGAAGCAACATGTGAGAGCCATTTTTTTTGTATAATTATAAGAACCACCCAAAATCCACACTGACACATCTAAGAGATAAATGACATTGATCAATCTACACGGGGTCGGGACCCAACCATTCGTTATAAAATCGCAATTTTCATCAATTGTAAAAAAAAAAAAATTAATTACATGACTAAAAAATTAAAACTGTACTACAAGTAGTGTTTTCTTCTGAGAATGTTCAATAAGTAGAAACTAGTCAGCAATCTATTTGGTATCAAATTATTTATTACTTTGCTTATATGGATAGATTGGGAACGAAATTTAGTGAAGATTTTGCAGCATGGTGTGTTTTTATTGTCATTTGAATCATATATTAAAGTGCTTCTATTATGAGCTTATTAAAATATTAATAAATATCGTTAAACAGAAAGAACAATGATTGGAATTAGCTAACATTTTTGGAATGCTATTCCTCTTTGAACGTAGTGGGTCTTTTTTTTTTCATATGGAAAGCGAATCCGGGCCAGCTGCTTGGAAGGCAACTATGCTAACCGCTATTGAACATATTCTTGTGGAAAATATTTTACCAATACCATTTGTCTTATAAAGCATGTGAATGATTATGTCTCTTACAATTAAATTTAGCTATTATTTTTTTTAAATATTCATAATAGTGTGATGAAATTTTATTTATTTGAAGTTTTTTGTTTTATTAATGATATTTAATTATTAAATGCATAATGCCCATGTGTAAATGGAATTTATATATTTTGCGTTAATATCATTAAGTATTATCTTGTTTATAATATATAAGCAAAGTTTGTACTTTGTTTACTAACGATTTTTTTTTTTTTTAACAGAAAAATAGTTTTAAATTTTAATGAAGGAAATGAGTTAACTATTTGATGAAAATGAAATTTGAAAAGGCAAACAAATACACACATATAAATATATATACAGGTGTTAAACCTTCAGGACTGGCAATTTTGGCACTAACCACATTCGGTAAATATTCTAATAATTATTAATTATTTATTACACTGGAGATTATCTCTAGTCCTGCTATAAACTTAAATCTTTTTAATTGAGATTTAAAGTTTATATCGAGGCTACAAATTACAGTTTACATCTGGGCTAATGATAATCTCCATTTAATAAATGATTAATAATAATCATAAAAAATATTTATCTGAAGAAATTTGTGTCAGAATGGTGACTTGTAAATCAATATACAATAGTTTGATATTGACAAATACTGAAGAAATTATGTTAAATGCTGTTCCACATGCAACGTCTATCTCGGAAGTCATTTTGTTTTTTTCATGTATCTTTATTTATATGGTTCCGGAATAGGTAATGAAGTAGTAATTGTATGTACATTCTATATATTATATATGGATTCATACCATAATGAAGGTACAATATATTTTGTTGAACAGAAAATATATCTTTCAAGATTGTAAAAAATGATCGTCAATTAATGAGCTATAAGATATGTATTAATGCAAAACTAAAGGAATAAAAACTATTAGGAAAGTCAATATTAACAGTTTTTATTTCTAGTCTTTAGAAACATTCCAATGAATGTAAATTAGAATTTGGAAAATCATTTAAAAATATTAATTGATTTTAAAGATGGTTCATATTTGATTGAAATCTATAAGATAAACAGTTATTCTATTAAGAACTGTAATAATGATAGATTATGCAAAAATAGTGATTATCAGTAATTTTTTTACTGAGAGGAGAGTATATATATTAAGAAAAGAAGCAATATGAAATATAAGGGATTTATTAAGTGGTATTGGAGATCTATAACTTCATAAAATGCTACAAAAAAGAATTGTGAATTGAAAATGAAAGTTATAGAAGAGAATAAAAGTCTGAAAATTATAAAACATCATTGTGATATTGAAAGGGATGTTATAGCTGCACTAAAAAGAAAAGATAGAACTACTACTAAAGAGAAATTTGTCATCATGAATTATACAGAAAATTTCTCTAAAGAATTATATAATAATAACTGCAGCAAGAAAGCTAGTTTTCCCTGCAGTTATTACATTTTCTGAATAGTCTAGCATTTTAAATAAAGTGAAACATGCAATTAAATCTACGAAGAAGGGAAAAAATCTCAGTAAGTGATGAAATTATAAAAAAGAAAGAAAAGGAAAAATTGTTGACAAACATGTACCAGATGATTGGAAGATTACAGTAATAATATTGGTATTTAAGAAAAGTGATAAAGAAGATATTAGAAGTTACAATCTTGTCGGTCTTTTATCAGTTCTATACAAAATTTTAACAAGATAATTACAGCTATTTTAACTAAACAAAAAGAGCAAGATGGATTTAAAAACATGGTTTGAGCAAAGTAGATCCTATTCAATAATTTAGAGAAGTTATAGAATTTTTGCTTTGGATTTGGTGGATTAGAAAAGGCATTTGGTTGTATACACATTTCTATAATGATTAAAGCATTGGATCATGATTAAAGTATTGGATCATCATGATATAAATTCAGGTTATTGTCATATTCTGAAAAATATTTATCAAAATGTAATGCCAGTAATTAGATTACATGGTAATACTAAAATGATTGACATTGAGAAAGGTGTATGACTAGATGATTCCATATCTCAAAAACCTTTTACTAAAATTTTACAAGTTGTATTTTATGCATTAAAATGAGAAACAGAAGGAATAAAAGTAAATGGAAATTATTTAAGTTATTTAGATTTTACAGATGGATTGTTTTGCAAATGCTGTTTCAGAATTTCAGGAATGTTATAAAAATTATCAAATGAAAATTAAAAAAATAGAACTAAAAATATGTGCAAAAACGTTAACATTTGTTCTCAGAAGAGGAAAATAAAGGTTGATTATCAAGAACTAGAAGAAGTGAATAACTACAAATACATTGGCCAGATTGTTATTATAAATGGAAACAATGAATTGAATTGATCATAGAATTAAATTTAGATGGATGTCTTTTAGAAGAAATAAGTTAATATTAAAAGGAAATATAGCTATATGTTTGAAAGGGAAGATTTTTAATAAATATATTTTATCAATTTATACTTAGAGATCGGAGATTTGGAAACTCAACAGAAGAGCAATAGAGAGACTTCAGACCATTCAGTGAGATATAAGAAAATAGATTGAAAACAAAATACATAGATGACAGAACAAACATGTATCAGTGACATCAATGAAATAATTAAGAAACTGAATTGGAGTTGATAAGAGATGATATAGTTGGAAAATTGCTTAAACTGAATTTCAAGTTTTGGAAAAGAGTGGCCATGGATTGGAGAAATTGGATTAAAGTTAGAGATATCTTTCTATTACAGATCATCAATAGTCATTGAAAATGATATAATTATAGGTTTACAGCCCAGGCTTATTTAGACTATGAATCTTCAATCTGTTCCCAAAGATGTTTTTCCAAAATTAGGTTTGTTATATTCATTTATGTAATTAAATAATAATCACAAAATAATAAATTCTTTACAACAGCTATATAAATATCAATAAAAAAAAATTATACATTATTAAAAGCCTTTTTCAGCATAAAGATTTTTTATTCTTTTCCAATAATTAGCCAATCACTGTCAAACAACTTTTTCGGACTCTTGTACTTGCAAAATGGCCATTTGCATTAGCAGTTCCAAATGTATACAAGCTAGTAGATATAAATGAGTCTGTTTTTACATGTAGGATGTAGTATGCTTTATCTTTGCTTAGAAACTTACAAGATTTGTTTTCGTCTCATATACATCTGGAGATGTTAATGCAAATGGTTATTTTGTTTACTATTAAACCACTAAACATCACATGATCACCATTTCTTTTATTTCTTTTTTATAATTTCTTTTATTTATTTCATTTATTTTGTTTAGTATTGTATTATAATAAAAACAGCAGATAAATAAGATATTAGAAATTTCAAACATATTAGTCTTATCAGTTCTGTACAAAAATTTTACCAAGATTGTTCCTTATTAATTCCTTATTGCTGATTCTTATTAATTAACCAACATTTACTTTAACTTCATTATTCCCCCCTTTTTTAAACATTTAAATCTGAAAAAACAACAGCTTTTTCATTTTTGTTTTACATTTTGAAAGAGAAATTAAAAAAAAAACAAAAACATTTTAACAAAACAATTTGTAACAAAATTGCTCATTACATCTTGTATTATTATTCATATTATTAAAGAATGTTTACAAATATTGATGTGCATACTATAATATCTTATGATCATGTTTTTTTTAAAATCCTTTTGTATTTACCTTCTTGTAGCTTCATTGATATTCAGTTTAAATAATCCTTTTTATAGAAATTTTACTATTAGCTTTTTTTGAAGGTTCAAAGATTCAATTTCCAGCTTAGGATAGCATGAGGCAAATTTATCCATTATTTCAATTAAACGTATTAATTTTTTTTTGTAGCTTCAAGTTTTCACTTTAAAATTATAATAATAATTTCAAGATAAACAGATTTTTAGGCCAGATTAACATAGGCACAAACATTCATTATTTTGGATGGACAGTTAAGGCTTGTTGCAAATTTCTCCCAGGGATATTCTATTACATTTTTTTTAATGAAACAGGTTATATGATAAGGTTGCTGAAACTCAACTTTTAGCTAAAGCTTATCACATAATTTTCTTCAACTCCATTTAATTTTTTTTTTTCAAAAAAAAAAACAAACTCATTTTTTTATACTTTTTTTCTCAAGAGCTGGACTCAGACTGAATTATTGATTAGACATTGAAGTCTAATGCCTTAACTTGCCTCCTGTTGTATGTTTAACACAGTTTTTATATTCAGCCAATCACAGAGTACCTCATACATGACAGTATTAAGCCTGGATTAATTGGTTCTCTTTTAACTAAAAGATTATTTACCTCTTTAATTAAATATTTCAGTTTTACTCTTATTATTGAAAACATTTTCTGGATTTATATTTTTCTTTCTAATTACTAGAAAGTCATTACATTTTGTTTATATTTTAATTTGAAAAAAAACACATTACACTTTTTTTTTTAAAGAATGAGAAAAAAATCCCAAAATAGATAATCCTTTAAGTAGTCAACATCTTACATTTCTGTAGATAGATGGATTTAAAAAATAAATCCCTCTTAATTAATTAAAAATAACTATTCTTCTAAAATAACATATTAATACCTTAATTTTTATTCTATTAAAAATTGATAAACATTTTTTAAAAGTTTTACTTACCTATTTCTCTTTTCTTTTTCTTTTTTTAAAAGTTGTAAACTAATAGATAAATAAAATCACTGAAGAGAGAGAGGAAAAAAAAATTTTACTTAATTTTTATACCTTTTTCTTCTCTTTTACAACTATCTTCTATAAACATTAGATATTCATGTTCTTATTATTTAAAATATTAAAATATTTGGAATTTGTTATATGGTCACCTCTTTTAATAAGTTAATAATTACTTTTCTGGGAAAGAAAAAATCATGAGTAGGAATAACTCTTCTCAAAATATACAATATAACAAAATGGAAATTATCACATAATTATCATTAATAACATTAATAAGTATGATCAACCTGTCAGTCTCTCCTTGGATATTATTTGTGCATGCATTAAATAGGTTGATACAAATAAAGCAGAAGCCAAATAATCTGACGTTATCATCATAAGTAAGCCAGTGCTAATACAAGATATAATATTATAATAAAAAAACATTAATACTTTTTGTTATAATGCTTAAAATAAATGCTGTAATTACCATGGCACAGGGTGGCACTACTGTATGGAGAGTTGCCTGTTTACTATGCATATAGTATATGGTATAAAATATGATGGAATTGTTAATTGGTAACTCTTATCAATGCCTCAGACCATCTAGTACTATATGTGTACTGGTCATAAATAAAATAGAAATCATTGTCATGAAACAGATAAAGTGTGTTGACTTTAAACATGATCCTTACCACTTTTACTTTATCTAAACAACTCTAAAAAGTTTTATGTAAATGTCCACATAAATGTGTAAATTCTATTATAAGTTAGTTTTGACAATTCTGCTGAACATATGTAAACAAAAATTAAAAATACGAATGCTTAATCTAACATTAAAACAAATTCACTATCATAACTAAGGTAATGATTGTTAAGTTAATTAATTAATAGTAATAATAATGCAAAAATTAAATGTCTACTAAATATTGAATGATACAAACAAATACGTCTAATTTTGATTTGTACATATATATAAATTATTTCATCCTATGATATTAAAAGATTAAATATTTAAATTGTGATCTACAGCAAATGGTTTTAAAAATAGCAAATGTATAAACACAGGAAGTTCATTACTAAAACATCCCATTTATTAATTATTACTTTCTTTAAATCTATAAGTCCAAACTATTTTTAAAATGATTTATTTTATTTCAATTTTCATTCTCTTTTAAATTACAAAGCCAAAGTGTTTTACAACATAATTTTCTGGCTCACCCATAACACAATATGTGTCTAGCAGGCAACATTTGCTATATCTCATGTCTGGAGATTATCGAAGATAAATCAGTCCTCTAAATCTGAAGGTATAGAAGCTTCTTACCTCAAAAGAAATAAAGCTGATTTGTACTGGTCATTACCAATTCAGAGAAAGAAGCAAGAGTCATTATTGTTAAGGAAATATAATCATTTTATCAGTATTATTAAAGTGAGATCATACTTTGAATAATTAAACCATGTAAATTAATGATGGTGAGGTGTTTTGTTAATGATCTAGTTACCAATATTGTTTTAAATGAATTTAATTTTGATCAGTATACTTCAATTGATTATAACAGTTTGTAATCAGTTTTTTCCTGATGTATAGTTGTATATTATCATGTGGTGGTGTGCAATAAAGACTATTATTTGCCTTTGCTGATCATCATCATTAGATTTAATTCTTTAGCATTGAACATACAGTATATAAATGGCATTCCAAAATTGGTCACAGTAAGTTCAAATCTTTCCAGTATTATACAATTAGCCTGGGATCTTCATCTGATAGCTAATCATCAATGCTATTATGTCCCATGGAAAGGTCCAGAAAGTAGTCATATACCAATTTACTAATGTATCCATTCCATTTTCTTCATTCCCCAGCTTTTCAATTCAACATATTTCTTCCCTTCTTTTATATCATCCAACAATGTCAATCTTTTATATCCTTTCTTTTTATTTCCACTCACCATTCCCTCCAAAACATATTTCATTAAACTATACTTTTGTAACAGTCAAAACACGTGTATCTCGTTAACATATTGCAGAATTCGACCACCACACAGAACAGCAGCACCATCGAGTAGCGAAGCCACCGGTAATACTGAGTTCGAACATAGTTTATCGGTTCCACAATACAATCTACGGAATAACGCCTCTAATGGACATAAGTAAACACCTCTTTAGGCACGGTGGTCAGGGAGATGCACGAGATTCATGGGTTTTGTTTCCGAGTTGGCCAACAATCAAACGAATATTAATTAACATATAGAATCGAGGGAAATGTCTATAATGGGCATCGAATAAATGAAAACTTAACTACAGACATATAGTTAGAATTATTTATTTACGTATTTAATAAAAGAAAACATTATTAATGTGATTACTCATATTTTAAGTTCAAAGTCTTAACAGCTAATTGATAATATTATATATAATTAAAAATACATTTATTTATATGGAGCATTTATTTATATGAAGGCGTAATCTAGCTACCTAGGGTTCTCGAGTGAGTATTTCTAATGCGTACTGTAAGGAATTTATACTTTGCACTGCAAGAGTCATCAGTACCGGCGGACATACATTTATTTAATAAAATATTTATTTTACGACAAAGGGCAAACATTTATTTGAGAGTATATGACGAAGATAATGCCGAAGCGGAGTGATAGAGAGAATAATAAACTAAATAAAAGAACACGTGGTATGCTTTAGAAGGGCGATGTAAAATGGCAGCGCTGACACTGCAATGCCGTGAATAAGTTATAAGGGTTTCGGGTTGGTCTCTGCCGCGACCCGAAGAGGTAAGGTGTCACATGAGCATAACCAGGGACAAGCGGTCCATGTCGCAATTTGCCAGCTGGCTGCGTGATGGTCGTCAAGCCCTACGGGAACATTATCATGTCCGCTTGTGTAGGACGACTGGGGTTAATTCAACCCTAGAGAATCCGGAGTATTCACGGCGTGGAATGAGCCATTGGGGCTTCAAAACGTAACACATGTATAATATCTAAAAGATTGTGGTAATATTTAACTAGATTTCAAACTCGGCCCGACATTATCAACGTTGACTGAAAGAAAATTGGTGACTCTCAAAGAAATGAAATTTACATAATTCTTCATTAACATTTAATAATAAAAAAATATCTAAAAAAGGGAATTATTACAGCGAGTATGCCAGCTATTACGGAGTAGTAGACCCTGCATTACAATAACTGATTCTTTGAATGCGTGTCGATTTATATGAAATTTAAGTTATTTATAAAAGCAAATATTAATGATAATTCGACACGCATTCACTGTTAAAGCGATTATGGATTTAGCTTTAAAACTAAGACATTTATGAGGAGGTAATATTTCAATGATAATTATAAATAAAATGTAGATTTAAGAAATACACACCTAAGAAGTGATAGAGGGAGGGTAAGCTAGATTATGCGAGAAATTTACAGATTACATGAATTCTCAAATTTTAGTTTCTCAAAATTACAATTTTAACATTTAGAAGTTATACAAATAATAGATGAGCTATAGCTTATTATTACTAGAGTACTCTATAATTTGGAATACACACACAGGTACCTGTTTTATAAGATGTTTTCGTCCATTGGTTTAATAGCAGATTGTTCGTAATTAGAAGTTTTCTTTCTTGTCCTGGGCATGTTGTTTTATTGATTTTTAACAGCAGCGGCTTTCTTGTTTATTTCAGGCAGCAGATCATTTTGGTGTTTTTACAGTGGGCAAGGTGAAGCTCGGCATATGGTGGGCCATCTCCCGATGGAGGGTAATTTCGGTGCTTACTCGGTCATACCTTGCAGTATTAATTTATTTAAGATATTTTAGACGCTCCACTCGAGAGCAAAGCTAAAATTCAAGTGAAAGTCTCCAGCAAGTCTAAGATGGCCTCCCTTTTTTTATCTTGATCTCTAAGTTTTTGTTGAGATATTTTTAGGTTTTACTTATCTTGCCCTCAGGATAATCAATGCTCTGCTGGTTTTAATTAAAAAAATTTGCTGTGCTATTGTTTGTTTTTCTTTACATTCGCTAATTACATTCTTTTGGAATTTTGCTACAATTAATTTATTTTCTATCACTGACCGATGCTTTTAAATTTTCAAAGACAAAAGGGAATAAAATTATTTTAACTTTAATTAATTATTGCATCAGATTTTGTTAGACTTATTATTTAACGAAATTTAAACTAAACAACAAATACGAACTTTATAAAATTCAAAAATAAATGATTATTATTACACAAAATTTATTTAACTAAAAGGAATCTAAATTATATTATTTTATCCGTATTTATTGCGCTTAATTTGAGATCGAAATGTGTGCGTGTTTATGTTGAATTCTACATATTTTTATACATTTTTAATATTGTTACACACACAATTCGATACCAAAAAGTTTAAATTTGGGTGGGATAGACCGGTCAGTGAGAGACGACAGAAAAAGGTGAAACTTGAGATTCGAATACGAATCTCACTGTTTCACTTTCTTCTTAATATAGGTCCAATCTAGTTTCCAGAAGCTAATAATATGTGTATTTACTGACCAATAACTGGATGGCTTTCTGAGTTAAGTGTGGGCTAACTACTTGGAGAAAAAGTTTATTATCTGAAAAAAAAGTTCAAGGATCATCCAAATTATAGATAAAGTAGCCAATACATTAATTACTATAATATAAGGTACTTGTAAATATGCAGTGGCAGATTATATATAATGCTATAAAACAGATCAGAAACCGATCTCTCTGAAGATGGAGTTTGCATAGCATTAAACAATCTGAATGATTGCTCAAGTTTCCAGCTGGTAGCTCTAAAATAAAGATAATTGTTCTTAAAAACATATGAGTTAGCATAGAAGAGGTCTTGTGGTGCTGTTGGTATTCAGGAATATATTTTGGTAAATATTATTTGTCTTTCACATGGAGTGCAAACAGTTCAGAAATTTATTTTATCAAGTGTTATTTTTTATCAGGATCAAACAAGGTACCTTCAATTTAATCAACCATTATTTTTTCGCTAAACTTTAAGATTATGTTTAAAGCTTCCATTCAAGATTTTCATAGAGCAATTTTTGATAAGCTTTTTCAGGGCTATTTACTTTGGTGTAATGGTAGATTGGTGAACGTTGGTGGTCAAGGTGAATTTGGCTCAGTTGTGTTACTTCCGGTGCCCGAATTTTTTTATGAACTTCTGATCAATAAATCATTACATTACCTAAATACGAAGTGCCACCTAATAATATACTTTCTATTAAAACTTGAATTTGTAACGAATACCAAATTAAAAAAACATTTTACAACTAAGTTGTTAAAATCTAAACAACCCAGTATGAATATTTAAATATTGATTTTGCTAGCGTATATTTTTCATCTCCTTTAATAATAATGAAGAATAGCTTTTTTTTATCTATATTATGCAAATAAGGGCTTTTACTGCAATTCTCAGAGAAAGTATAATTCAGCCAATTTTAAAAATAATTTTAAAATATTTAACTTTTTTTTTTTAATATAAATTTTTTTAAAACTCTACTTGAAATTTTATTTTTATTGCGTTGAAAAATATTGGGAAAAATTTTTTTTAAATATTTATTTACATAAATATACCATTGTTTTTAAAATAAACACATTTATAAATATATATTTTCAAATCATTTTCATACTTGAATTACACTGCTTTTTATATTTACTGTTTGAGTTGTTGTTGTATGTTTCTAAAAGTCGTATATCGTAAATGGAAGTTTTTGCTTGAGATTTCAATGAAGAAATATCTCAGAAACGGAATATTTATATATTAAAAAACCCCTTTATTTTACACCAGTGAGTTTGCAAGTGTAGATTTATTTTCGTGCAGATATTTCACCGTTTAAAACAACTTGTGATTATCTATAGCTATGATAGTTGGACCTGTAAAGGAATGATAAGAAATATACAGATGCTTCTGAACTATGATGCTGACAGATGTATTAGAAAGCAGCATATACTACAAAGAGAACAAACAAATGAATAGGATCTGTGTTAATTCTTTAAAGAATAATGACTATATAAGCTATTGAGCTTAGATTGAAAATATTTTTTGTGTTTTCAATTTCATTCTCATAGTTTTGTAGTTAAGTAGAGATAAAAGGTGGTTGCTAGAGGGTTGCATTAGATCCTAAGATCTAGATGCAGTGCTCTCAGATCCAAAGCTCCTCACTGATGAAGGCCACAAGCCAGAAACTAGTCTGGGGATATTGGATGAGTAGGCATTAGATAGGGATTTTATGCACAAGCCTTCTGGCATCCATTGATTACTCTGTTTAGCACAGGTGGCAATACTGTATGGAGAGTTTTGCTCTGTTTATCAACAATTAATGTGCTAGTATAGGGAATGTGATCATGTGATGCTTAATGGTTTAAGGAAAATGTGATCATGTGAAGAATAATGATTGATAAAAATTGTTTCATATTAATTTTACTGTCAAATAATATGGTTCTTTAAGCATGGGAAAGGTCAAATTAATATGAAATGAAAGGTCTTAATTATCTCTATGGTAGTTGATAGGTCTGGAAAATCAAATTTATGATAGTTTTTCTGAGAACTGCCATTTTTATAATTCTCCTGTAATTAATTTCAAGTTGATCGCACTAAAGAAAAGTAATGATATGATACTGAATTGAAATTTTTTTAATAATGTAATCCTTGTTTTCAATAGTTGTCTTACATCCAAATACAAATATAAAGGCCATTTTCTTTATTGTAAGAAACCATTGGCTACTTACATGATAGACCTGCTACTCACATTTGGGACAACAAAATGCTGTACCTTCCTGTATAACAATAAGTGCTGCTAAATATTTATTCGCAACTTGTGAACACATTTTGAAAGACCTTGAACCTTATTTACTAAATTAGTTTAAAAATGACAATCTTTATTTTTCGTGTGCAAATTAATTTTTTACTTAATGCTAGAGATTGTTGTTGTATATGGTGTAATAAAGATTTCAATAATTCTATTGTTTATTTAATGTCTGTTGAAATTTGATACATGTAATAGTATTACAGATGTCTCTTAGAAATAAGGAGGTATATAAATGTAAACAGAGATACCTTTTTGTCTTTTGCTGTAACCAGAAAACTATCAGTTTCTACCAATGATAATCTCCCCGAGGCTAAAAAAGTTTCTCCATTAATCTATAATAACTCTTTTGTTGGGTTTATATATATAAAACTTCAGTACTTTGATCTCTGTATTAGATCTAGAGGCGTTTAAAAGAGGATCCTCCTGCATCTTTCTTTTGGATGCATCAGTCTGTCAGTTTAGTTTGATTCTTGACCTGGAATAGTTGTTCTAAGTTAAGTGCTTTCTGATTAAGTTGATTAAAATGAATAATTCAAATTATTCAAGATTTCCATCAAAAACATCCATTAAAAATGAAATTAAAAGAAGAATTAAAGAATCTTTATTATTACAAATTTAAGCAATTAACTTATTTAAAAGTCCTTTTAATATTAAAGGTGTATGGGAAGTAAGTGGAATTGTGGGTAATGTTTAGCTTAAATATGTTGTTATTTTATAGTTCTTTACAATTGAGAAGTCTGCTTGTAGCAGTGAGTGTTTTAGAGTTTATTTTCTTGACTAGTCTGGTTGAATTATGAATTTGGGTAATTTTGATTATTAAAAATATTGTATTACTATATTACAAAGAAATCAAGTCATATGTCACATGACCTAATTTAACAAGCTTGTATTACAAATTTTATATATAGAGTTTGCAAATAAGCTCTTTACATGTTGACAAGCCCAGCACTATTAAGTAGAAGATCTGAAATTTTCAGAGATTCATATATCTTCCAATCCAGCATCAGAAAACAGTCTGGGGTTGGGGATATTCTGCCAAGCTTGTTAAGAGCTTATTTGCAAGCTCTATATATAACATTTGTAATACAAGCTTGTTAAATTAGGTCATGTAACATATGATTTGATTTCTTTGTAATTTTATTTTTTGCTATTAAGGCTTTGGCAATTTTATATTGCTAAAGTTATTAATATATGTCGTATCTGAACTTGGTTCAGTCCCATATAGCTATTTAAGTTAGATAGCTGGATTGGAAGACATATGAATGTATGAAAATTTCAGATTTTTTACTTAATAGTTATCCATTAGATAAAGTGCTGGGCTTGTTCTGGTATTTTTAATTTAATGCTTGAATATTCTAGCACCTCACTGAGGAAGCCAGTAGCAGAAACCGGTCTTTGGTTGGGGATATTCTGCAAAGCTTGTTAAGAGCTTATTTGTCAGCTCTATATATAACATTTGTATATATATATATTGTAGCAGTCGATCTTAGCCCAAGATCGAGCTCCACTGGTCTACCACTTAACCCACTGTTTTTTTTCGTCACATGTATATAAGCTATACATATATTTCTGAGAAGCATCTATAAAAGTTTATAAATATAAATCTCAAATAAAAATTTTCTTTAATTTTAAACATTGACTTTTATGGATGCGACTCTGATATATACATATATTAACGGAGCTTTTATATATATAAAAGCACAAGCAAATCTTTTAAATAATTTTGTATTTTTTTCTTAATTATTTGTTATTTATTTTATAAATATTTTCTTCATATAAGTATACAAATATTCAAGATGGAAGATGGCTGTCCAAGAGTAATTAAAGGGGTGGGGACATTACTTTGTTTCATAATTAAAAAGAATTTTTAAATTAAAGTAAAATTTAAAACAAAGCTCATTGATTTTAATTAGAGATCAACATTTTTTATCAAATCTATTTCCAATCTGGAAATTGATCTGAAATTATTTTTGGACAATTATCTAACGATTCCATCTCCACTAACAATAGCTAAAATATTTCTGTTAATTAAAGATAAGAAGTTTAATTAAAAAACATTCTTGAAACACCTCAAAGTTTTGTATAAATAGGGCCTAAAAATCTATTATGCCAGAGAAAGAGAGTTAGGTCAATAGTCTTTAACCGACTTCACGTCTGTGTAATTTTTGAGGGGCTTCAGCTGCCTTCCCCACGGTCTTCAGCTCCACTCTACGCCGTGCATGATGTAGCTTCTACCATTCAAGTGTGCCCGTGTCATCAAAGAACCGCCAAAGCCAAGAGACAATATTCATCTGTATTCCATAGAATGCTGAGGTAACCAGCTCAAAGTCATTATAATCGTATTACCTAACTTATAACTTGTAAACTCTCTTTAAATTAATGTTTTCTATATATTTAAACCTTTTTTTTCAACTCGCTAATCGGCGAGCATATTAAACTAATTCTCTTCTTTATATCGATTCTCTATAACATAAATTAATGCTACTATAAAACATTTCGTTCAACTCACGCTTCTGCTTTCTTTTATAAATTAGTGCGGTTATAATTTACTTTTAACTGATATTTTTATATTTTTCACTAAACTTTTATTTTTTAATGCAAATCAAACCCGGTTTTACGAACTAAAAGGGGGGGGGGGGTAATGACTTTTTAGTTATTTATTTCTAAATACTTCGTAAGTCTGAGTTTTTCTTGTAAAATGAATATATGTTTTTTTCGTTTAAAATATTATACCGTAAAATTATACCAAATGTATAAATATTTTTCAATCTGGGATGGATTTTGGTGTCCATTAGTTTTATCGATTTCTTTATTAATCATCATCGCCAAAAGAGCTGGTGAACAAATTGTATTTTGTTGTTCGCACTTTTAAGTGCATGAATTTTAGTTTTTTATATATATTTAAACATAATAGAATTGATTCAAGAAGGGGGAGCAATGTAAGCTTCATTAATAATAGTTTTACCTTCTGATTAATGATTCTATCTTAAACGGGTCATTATTTTAATATATCATTACGTATTTGTTAAACCATTTAAGGCTTTATGTTCATATTTAAACTGAATGATTTCATGTTCTTATAAAAGCGTTGTTAGCATAGGCCACTCTTCATATCACTAAACATTATCTAGAGATGTGCGTCGGAACGCCCGAGTCATCTCATCTTCGTTTCAGGTCATAAACAGGGCAATGAATGTCCCTAGACCATATATATATATACTCACGTAACGAGAGCAATGCATGGGAAAATTCCGGCAAAGTTCGGCTCAGTGCATCTCCGTCTGAGGACCTTTTGTCAACCCCGATTCCACAAAATGTGGGGTGGCAAGTCGGCTAGACTGTTTTTTCTGTAATATGATGAAGCACTTTAAAATATAGGATCCGCAAATGTTCAGCCATTATGCTAACCCCGCAATTTCTTATAGTTCGTTTTTCTTTTAGCCTGTTTGACAAAATAAATCGTAATGATATGTAATAATGAAACGTTTTCCCTTTGTAATATTTTTAGTTGGAGTTTAAATCCAACCTCTCATGAAGATTCCCTCCCCTTTATTGAATAAGCCATTCCCACAATTATAGTTTCGCTATATTCTATTTTGAAATGTCGAAAATGTAAAATAAATAAATGTTTTTAAGTATATTTTGATCACAAAGTATACTCATTTTAGTGTTGTAAATAAAGTTCATAAATGAAAATATGTATCCAATGCCAAGGACATTATATTCAAGTCCTATAATCAGCGAAACTCTTATTATTATATTTTTACATGTATTTCTAAATGTATAAACGTCTACCAATCACCCAGATAAATTTATTTTTGTACATTGAATAAAATCCTATTTGAAATATACGTCAGTATTGTAACCACCGCACTAAATTCATATCTATTAAAATAAAATAATGGTAAAAAGATCATCAAACATTTGTAACAAAAATTAAAGTTTTAAATGCGTGAAGTTGAATATATATAAAATCTTGAATTTTTGTCAAAATAAATATTTATGTTTTTAAACTTAATCCAGTTGTTCGAATCTCATTAATATTTATATTTATGTATGTTTTAACTTATATCTTGGGTTCACTCAATCTCTCATCATCATCATCAGCTGAGTTCTCATGCAAAACGATGTAGCACCGGGCCTGGAAATAATTAATTTATGTAGTATCACCGTAGAGTGTTGTCCATAGTGTTATAGATTTGGGGAATGGGCAAATAGGTTAGAATTCGTGATTGCTCCTGACCTGTGTATCTTGGGCATGATTGGATTCGGAGTACTTTTGCTTAGATTCTAAGTCTTGTTGGATGGACAGACATTTTTGACTGGTACAATATATATATATATATATATGAGAATTTTTGATGATAATGAGGAATGATAAAACATAATGTTCTCTTTCAAGTTAGCAATGCATAATAACATTATTAAATAATGTTATGTTTTTATATAAAATGATAGCATATTTTAGATGTTTAAAATCATTAAAAGGGTCTATTTGAAGTTTTAATTTTTGATAAATTACATTTGCTGACAGAATTGAACCGGTAAATATGGAAAATAATGATGAATTAAAGAAGTTAACAATTACAAATACCTTGGTTATATTATTACTACAGATAATGTTAATCACAGAATTATACTTGGCTGGAATGCTTTTAGTAGGAATAACAGTATTAAAATGAAATATGCCTATATGGTCAAAAATTAAAGTTTGTAATAGATGTGTCTTACCAGTATTTGCTTATGGATCTAAAGTTGCACATTTAACAGAAAAGAAAGGCATAGACTTCACACTGTAACAGTCAGAATCATCTATCTCGCTAACACACTGCAGAATTCAAACCCCAGACATGAAACTGAACATTCTAGGAGGGGTTGCCTTCTAGATATACTAAGTTCGAATCTAAAGTCCAAATTTCACAGCGCCATCTACATGATAATGCATCTGATGCCACTACTAGTATAACCTTTGACCGGTGCCTGGTGGTCAGGGAGAAACAAAAGACTCTATACTAAAAGAAGTTTGGGTGGCTAATTAATGTCTATGGATTTACAAAAGAAATGCAGCAAATATATATATAGACCAAGACAGTGATAGGAATCAATAAAATAAGAGATCAAATTTAGTTTTAAATAATTTCACAAAATTTATTCATATAATAAATTATATATATAATGCCACTATCTGCTTTTATGAGACAGGGACATGCATTAAATAATTATTTAATTTCAATAAATGACAAAAGGTTTTAAAGCAAAGTGATATATTCTATTCCTTGGGCTAATAGCATTACGATAATGTGCTTGATGAGATAGGAACATGTGCGAGGTGCTTTGAGTAATTATACAAGTCTAAGAAAATATTTGAAAATTAAGTGTTCTAAAATATTTATTGATTTCGAGAATAGCATGGACAAAAGCTTACTAAGCAACAAAGTGGGAATGTGATCAAAGCATTTATTTGAGAATAATAAGAATAGAGTTGCATTGGGAGGTCAGTATTGCTGATAATGAATTTATTAAAGTTGGAGGGTGTGACACGTTTAAGTCACGGATGCTTTGTAAAATAAATATAAAATAAAACAATATTGAAGATCCGGAATAATTATGGAGGGCATCTCGCCGCTAACCCATAGGAAAGTATTTTGATGAACAGCCGAAACTTAGTGACTGGGTGATGATTGCATTTAATTCCCAGGTGTGTCATTTGTGAACACACTCTGCCTGGAAAACCGCAAAAGGCGAAGAGAACGGCCTTAGCCGTGTAAAGAATCCTTGGAAAAATAAAACAAAGCGGTCTCAACAACCAATTCATTTACCAGCAATACGAGACGAGTGTATACAAAACATACTGAATGGGTTTTACTTGGATTAAGAGAAATGCCCAATCAAATTCCCAGAAATTCATTTAAAAGGGTCCGCACATTCTCGACGTCAATGATGAACTTTGTAATTAAAGTAGAACACGGTAATTAAAATAGGAAAATGCATGCTTGCGGGTTTGAAAATTAAGTATAGATTTATATACGCAATCATGCATTAAGGGACACATTTAATCATTGACTTCGCACATACTCTCATATTAGATTAAAATCAATAACATGTAGATTTTAAACTATGTGATTATATTATATATTAAAGAAAAGAATCGCCCTCAAACGAGTGATTTGCAAGATAATAAAAATTGGAAATTATTTAGAAATTTAAAATATGCCTTTATAGCGGCATCTTAGTTTCAACAAAAAGAATAATTCACTCGGTCAAAGACGATTCTGACACATTATCATAATAAAATAACAGAAAGCTTAATAAATAGAAAATATTAACCCAAGGATAGAGAGCAAAATGTTGAGTATATTTAAACACGTTAAAGAAATACATAATGAAGTTATGTGAAATATAAGAAAAACATTTTTAAATAGCTATAGCATGTTAGTTATCACAAGAGCTCTTGGGTTAATTTAGGGTTACCTCTGGAGAAGCATTTTCAGGTAGATGTTCGGCAGGTTTTATAATTCAGCAGCAAAATCTGGAAATGTTCATATTTTTGGCAGCGGCAGCAGTTCCGGGGTTCCTTATGCGATAACTTCTGATGGTCTATGGCAGCATATGACTATTTCAGAGAGAAATAGCCTTCTTGCACTCTACTCTGTCATGTCAAGATTTACAAATTACTACTATAATTTTGGTTAGAAACATTAGACCTCAGAATGATTTCTCTTAGAAACATTAGAAGAACAAACTTTCCAGGACAAAAGAAAACCCTTCTTTTTATAGTAAACTTTAACAATAGAACTGCCCTGGAGCATTACAAAAATATATCGGACTTATCAGCTATAATTAAATCATCCGAATGTCTAAAGGAATTCAACATTAATTAATTTCTTTTGTTAATTTCCCTGTTGACATTCGAATTACAAACTAGATTTAATTAAAAATTACTTTTATTAATTAAAGAAAACCTTAAGTGGACATCTGCTGTTTTTAGATAAACTTATATAATATTAACTAATTAAACTATTGTCCCTGATTTATTTTAACAGAAATATTTGGAATAACTTTTATTAAATTAAAGAAAATGATTTTACTTTTTAAATTGCAATATTTGAATCTATTTACTAAACGAATATTTACTAAATGAATTTTATTTTAAATCAAAATATATTACGACGGTAATATATTTGTGAATAGATTCAAACAAAATAGCTTTAACAATTTATAATTTTGATGTTTTAAAATGCATATCATAGTGTGTGCGCAATTACGACTTATATAACCTACTTTTTAATAAATCAAAATTATGTGAACATATACATAATCTATAATCTTTTATTTATTTGGAAATGAGTTATATATATAATATGAGCATTGTACTTGTGGTTTAAAATTAGGCGGGATTTTCGGGATATAAGCGTATTGCAGACACACTACGATATATTGGGGTTCAAACTAAGGTATGAGGTAGGAAATAGGTGAGAAAAGGTGAAACAAAGATCTGCAAAGCAGACCTTACTGTTTCAACACCACTAAACAAAATATGAAAATATGCAAGTTAGGAGTTTAAAGAAAAAATCAAAAATGCTATACATGGATGAGAGAATAAACAGATATCACTAACATCAATAAAAAACTAAGAGATTGAAAGGAATATGGACTGGGCATACTTCTAAAGAAGATGATAATATATGGACAGTTGTTTTAAATTGGATCTCAGGAGGATGTAAAAGCTCTTAAATAAATAGACTACATATGAGATATATGGTTGAAGTAAGTAAGTTTACTGGTGTAATTTGGAAAAGAGAGACCGGATCCGAGAAGCTGAATTAAATGTGGAAAGACCTTCATCTTATAGTGGGTTTATGGAACTCTAAGATAATAAAATATATCTCAGAACTTCATAGAAAATTCTGTTATTTTTGAAAAAAAAATACAAATATTGTACTTTGATATTATACACTTAGCTGAATTTAACATCAATTTATGATGTAAAAGTTATAGTAATTGTTGTTTAAACATAATTATGACTAGAGAAATTTATAAATTATGTAATAATATTGTGCAGAGTTATTGGCATGTGTAAACCTTCACAACATGAGACATTCCTGATAAGAGCTAAATAACTAAAATTGTGAACTTTTTGCTTTGGTATTTAACATAATGTATTCATATTTCATCTTGTCTATTATAATCATTCTTAATATTAAATATTCATTCAGTCATATTTTAATATTCATCTTATATTTACTAATGATTATCATTATTCACTTCATTCTACTTTTTATTTCTCTTATATTGATTATAAAGAGTATTTCCATTAATGAATAATATTTCTGCACTGGAATTTCCACTATACCAATCTCATACAGGGTAGGGACAGGTTACTTATCAATTAAACTGTAATAATTGGCTACCTACCTCCCTATCTACTTCCTTACCTATCCACCCACCCACCCACATATCTACCTCCCCCTACCTACCTATGTATTTACTTACCAGCTACTTATATACCTATTTACCTATCGAACTACCTATCTATCTATTCATCCATCTGTCTGTCCATCCATCCATTCATCTATTCATCTATGTATACATCCATCCAGGATATCCATCCATCTATCTATCTATTTATACTGAATAGTGATTGAGATATGTGTAAGAAATTCTGATCTGAACCAACTGATGAGAGCTTGTTCAGCATGAAATGAGCACTTTGGCATTATACATCTTTATACATGTCTTTGGTCATGTATTTATGATTACATCCCTCCATAGGGTGTTAAAAGTGAATAGAAACCAGTCCCTGCCTCACATGAGAGTGTTGTAGTAAAAATTTTACTACAGGAATATTAATCATTAAGTGGATAATGATTAGTCTAATGAATGACTAATAAAAATTATTAATAGTTTATTTATTACTTTTATTTTCTCTTAATTTTATGTCCATTACAATTTTTATGCCATTAACATTGCTCTGGAGTTTATACATAATTGTAGCACAGGAAGTAGATGCTCTGGATCATAATCTATGGAACTTATGCTCCAAAATCATCCACTCTACCAAACAATAAATTTATAAAGTAATATCAGATTGGTAAATATTAATCAGAATCTTTGTCACTTTAGTAAAAATTCTTTCATGATTCATATTATTTACTCACAATAGCTACAAGAGGTAAATCATAGTGCACAAAATTTTATACACCTTGATTTCCTAGAATGTATGAGCTGAACAAGAATCCATCTATATTTTGCAAGTATAAGCATTATGTCTCTTGTTTGAATCTGTGGTATCCCATGTCTTATATTTAAAAATAAATATTTTATTATTTCTCCATTTTTTTTGTGATCTTTGATTATATTCTTCAATTTTTTATAAAAAAATATTATGTATTTTTGGAAATAATGCTTTTTAAAAAATCAAATTTATTTCATTTTGATTACTGGTCCTAATTTTTCTAAAATAATCTGCCCAATGGATATCAATTGAAATGAAAAACTTTTTAAGTATGCAAATATATACTAAATCAGCTTGTATGGAGCACATCAAAAAACTGTTAAATAAATATTCCAGTCTGAAGTAAATCATTTTAAAATTACTTTTAGTTGTTTTATTTGTTTTAAGTGCTCATTTTGAAACCTTAATTCTATCATAAAATAACATTTTTATTATGGGCAGTATAAGATATCAACTGTAGCAAGTAGTGATTACATTATACTTTCATTTGTTGCTATTGCAGGTTAAAATGTATGCAGATAAACAATAGTTTTTGCATTTCTATTAACATCATATAGTATTCAGTATTTAGTAAATAATTTTTTTTACACTAATTTTTTGCAATGCTTGTATTTTATTATTTAATCTGATATTTCAACTATTCATCAGTTTTCTTCAGAATCCTAAATAAAAAGTGGTATATGTTATTTATAAATTATTACTTAATTTAATATTTATAAAATAATATATATCTGTATATACATTTTATATTATCTAATATATGTTAATATATAATTTTTAATTATATTTTATATACCAAGTACTTCATACAGTAGTGATCATATGATGTTTTGATGATTATATTTTATATATATTTAAATACATTTGTTAATATTAATTATTTTAAATATTGATTAATGGAAGAAGATTATGAAATGATAAAAATGTCAGTTGAATTTTAAAAAAAGAGAGCAATGTGAAAAATGTGAAAGATAACAATTTATTAAATTCAGATATATATAATAAGCAGGTGTATTTCAGTTCTTATATAGTAGAGATGTCTGTCCATCCCGTGTATATGTATTAAATGAATTTTGACCTGTACATGAGGGGTCGGATTGATCTTATATCAACATGAGTGTGACAAGAATCTCAGCCTCAGGGTGGTCTTTCAGCATTTCATCATCAGATTTTCAATTGGATGGACAGTTGAAGAGTTGGAGTGTGGAGTAGATTGAAGCCTGTCCATTAAAGTATGAGGATTGGCTATCTTAATATATATCTGAGTACTTATAGCACATATGTGTAGAGATGGTAATTTGGATCAACTGATGATTGCTGGTTTAGCATGAAATACGTATATTGGTGATTATTTATCTTTTCAACATATATGTGTTCAAGTGCTTCAGTGATATGAGATAGTGTGGAGAGTGGTGGGTCATGTGAAAGTCTATGCTCATATACCCTATATATTACATATATAGACACAGGTATATATATATATATATATAATATATAGACACAGGTATATATATATATATATATAATAACCTTGTGTATTTCAGTTATTACATAGTACAGATGTCTGCCCATCCCTTGTATATGTACTAAATGGATTATGTCCTGTACATGAGGGGGCAGATTGATCTTAGGTCAACATAGGTGTGACAAGAATCTCAGCCTCGGGGTGGCCTTTGAGCATTCCATCATCAGATTTTCAATTTGATGGATGGTTGAATAGTTGGAGTGTGGAGTAGATTGAAGCCTGTCCATTAAAGTATGAGGATTGGCTATCTTAATATATATCTGAGCACTTATAGCATATATGTCTAGAGATGGTAATCTGTACCAACTTATAATTGCTGGTTTAGCATGAAATTGGTGATTATTTATCTTTCCACCATATATGTATGTGTTCAAGTGTATCAGTGATATGAGATAGTGTGGAGGGTGGTGGGTCGTGTGAAAGTCTGTGCTCATATACTCTATATATCAAATTTATACAGTAGGGGATAAAATGTTTCACATGGCTTTGGTCATATGTTTATGATTACACCACTCTACAATGTATTACAAGTAGATGGAAACCAATCCCTACCTTGTGTGAGATTGGTGTAGTGAGAATTACACTTTACAAATATTATTCACTTGTGGATAAACATCTAAATAAATGTTTAAAATAAACAAGCATACTTTTTAATAAATGATCATTTTTTGTGACATTCCAAAATTGTTTTGCAAATTGAAAATCTAATACATAACATAAAAAAAATCGACAAATATCAGTTTTTTTTTAACTGAGAATTTTAAAATGCATTTGGAATTAATATGAATTCAAAAATTATTAGTTAATTGAAGTATTGCACATATAATGCATTGTCCATGGTAGTAGAATATATGCTTTACCCATTAGTGTAGCTACTATTCAGTGACTATTGTTGTGCTGTCACCTATGTTTCTCCATGCTACTCCTACAATACATCTCTTCAATTTTCACAGTGTCTTCTGAATTTTCTGGATTTCTTTTTTCTTAATTGTTTATATAAGAATTGGTAATATATATCTAATGTAAACATTTTTCAAATACATAGGAATATTTCTTTTTAATATTATTTATTCTCCAAGTTTTATTCTACAATTTATATCATCAATTATGTTTCATCTGCCTTAATAGTCTTTTAAATTCATTATTGTCATTTCCCCACATCCTTATATGAAAAACCATTGCAAATTAGAATCTCTTTTGCATTTATTTTTAGTTCCACTTTCTTGTTTTTATTTAAGAACTCTCACAGCCTTTCCTTAAGATCTAAAACATTATTTAAAAAAAAACAAACAATTAATGCAAAGTCTAAATGATTTAAATAATCTTTCTTTATTTTTATTCCCTTCGATTCCACTTTTAATCCTAAAAATACTTCGCTGTTTTTATTTTAGCTATATAATTATATTTTGTTATGAAATAAAGGTTATGTCTGTATATATGAGAAGAGTTGAAAATAATTTTATTTTCTAATCAATATTTTTGTAGTTTATATATATATAATCAATTTTAAGTTTCATATAACTGGTTTTTTTTAATTAATTAATTTTTAGTGCTCATAATCTTGGTAAGTGCATGTGTTATATAATTATAGTTTTTTTTTTATATATTTCGTCATTTTTATTTTTTGTTTGTTATTTAATCATCTGCTCATTATTTCTAATACTAATTGCAAAATTTTTCATTTTTTTTAAAAATAAAATTTGATAAATTAAATCTACTTATTTGAAGGTTTTGTTTCATTTTTTTTGTTTTACGTATTATAGTAAAAATATCTTCTTCTTAACAATCTATTTAACTGTATGACATTTTCCAATTTTTAATCGTCATATCTCTCTAACTGTCTATATATCATTTTTCTAATTTCTCTCTTTAATTCGTCTGTCTATTGCTTCTTTTCAATTCTTCTTTGGATGCACTCTTTTTCTCTTTCCTTATGGTATCCATTTCAATATTTCTTTTGGTAATCTTTACTGTGAAGTTATCTATACATACCTATAGCATTCCAATTCTTTTGACCTGATGTAATTTATTTCATTGTGTTTAACAAATTTATTAATTTGTTATGCAATTTCTTTTTGACATTTCTTCACATCTTATCTCTAATCCAGTTTTGTATTTTTTAATAGCTATGGATGAATAAGTGAGAATATTTTAATCCCAGAAAACCAATAGAAAAACAATGAATAGGAAGTTAAAACTGAGTTTTACAGTGACTTCATATTATTCCATGAGTACACATTTTATATGTTATATGGTCTCATCCTCTTCTGCAGCAAATTCTTGTTTCTGAATGATTTAAATATCTTGCCTAATTGTATTTTTCCCACATCTTCATTGAGCATATGACAAATCCAATGAAAATATACTCTTAGGATTTTGCTATCATAATTCACAAACTTAAATTTTTTTCGAATGAAACTATTTTAGCCCTATAGATATATAGGAAATCCAAATATTGTTTAAAAAGAGCAATTCAGCAGAGCAATAGTCTTATAGATCACCAATTTAGTTGAAGAAAGTAAATCCTTATGAAGGAAATTGTTAAATACAGTAGCAACATATGGGAGTCTCTGTTCTATTTTCATATATAAGTTTGTCTTTTTCTTTAAAAACAACAACAGAACATTTAAAAACTTGTCAAGCTGGGAATCATTCAAGCTAAAAATTACTGAAATATTTTTATCCATCAGTGACTCATAAAACACTTAAATTTTCAAATATTATAAGTCTTTGAATCAGCAAGAACAGGACACTTATCAGCATACTGTTAGTTTAAAAGCTAAGAAGGTGTTATTTTTGTTTAGTAAAGTTAAAACTTTATTTTTAAATCTATACCGCCTTTGATGTCTGTTTTATGAAATTTTGTACAAACTTGTCTCATGGAAAACTGGGACCAGTATACATTTCTCATCAGTACTTATTTTCATTTCAAATGAAGCAGATTTTTCATTAAACAGCTATAAAATTTCTTTCAATATCATAAGTATAGACTGCATATTGAGATTAAACTTCACTGGAGGAATTACTAATGTCAGACATTTTCACAGTCATTTTTGATTAATGTAGTGTGCTTGACCAAATCAATAAAAGAAATACAATGAATTTTTAGTCTTGGAAATTTGTTTTTCACACTTGTCTAAAATATTAATATAGATAATTGACCCTTTGACTGTAAGAGGGATTTTTAATTCAAAGAAGTTTAAAAAAATCCTTTAAATAGGCGAATATATAATTTTCTACATTAATATCTTAGACCATAGTGAAAGTTTGATTCCCATCTATTATTCATAGTTTGCTTTGACAACAAATTGAAGATTTCTAGTATTGATAAGCTTGGGTTATTATTATATTATTTATACCTGTGAACCATCTAAACAATACCAAACAATACAAAAAATCTTAAGTTTGTTGTCAAGGTAACTTTTATACATGATAAAGGTGGATGCCCACCATGATCTATGGATTAAGATATTTATATAGACACTAAATATTGATACTTGACTGAAAAATACTAAAGTTTTAATTCAAAGAAGTTTAAATAAACCTCTTTAAGTAAGCAAATATAACCGGTTTTGAAAATAGATTAATAAATAGTTAATTTTAAATAAATAATTAATCAAAATAAGATTGAAATAAACAACTATAATTATTTTAATCTTATTTTGCTTGATTATTTATATCTTTGTGACAACTTATGGACAAAGAAATTGTCTTGGATATTTGACTATTACAGTAAGTTAATTTTAAATTCTAAATTATACTGAAAGTATGTATTACTTAGATAATAAGTCAATAATGCTCAAGGGGTAGATTGATTTATACACGTAGGGGTTTTATCAATTGCGATATATAAATAACATTAACATTTTGCTGAACTTTTTTCTAACTGCTAAACTAACAAAAACAAATACTGAAACGTCAGCTATTTAGCTATTATATTTTTATTACATGAAAGATCCTGGAAATAAAACTAGGAATTCATTTATCCATGAAAATATTACAATTAATATATATACACACAATAAACTGAACTTCTGCAATTCTTATATATGTAAGACATTATAATAGAATTTATACTTTAATATTTATTTAATAACCTAGTATATTTTCAGTTTAGTAACATTGTTCTTATAATTATCAACATTTTAACAAATATAACATCTAAAAATACATTATTTATTGAATACTAAATTTAATTTTACAAATGCGGTAGTTTTTAGTGATCATAGATTTAGGCTCCATCTATGTATGTTTGTAAGTAATATATGAAGAAAGAAATGATAAAAAGAGAAAAATAATAGAATTTTGGTTTATTGTATAAAATAAACGTATGATTATTCAAAGAGCCACTAGGTTTAAATAAATATACAATAGCCCTTTTAGATGATATTTAATAGATTTATAATAATGTTGCTTACCATAGATTAATACTAACAGTTGAAAGAATACTGGGTTACTAAAATAGATATTAAAGTATAATATATATTAAATAAAATACTAGTATTTGAATTATTTTCAAAGATATCAATATATAAATAACTAAAGCTGGCTATAGCTTTTAATTAATTATTTATATATTAATATTTTAAACATTTGTATAAAATTAGTTCCAGTATTTTTGTTTACTATATATTATTTTATGTTGTTGTATTTCAGTCAAGTGTCAGTCTTTAGTGGCTATATGAATATCTTAGATTATAGATAAAAGTGGATCTACACATATCATAAAAAGGTTGTTTTGACATTAAATTGAGTTTCCTGGTATTGTATGGGGGTGGGCTGCTTTCAGGTTTTAAATTTATAAAGTAATCTAACCTTGAGCAAAACCAGCGTTATTATTTAATTAATACTTGGTTTCATTACAATTTGAATGGTAAAACTATCTGTTTATTAGTCTATTTTCAAAAGAGGTTATATTTTTTTGTGTAATGGGGTTTATTTAAACTGATTGAACTGAATTAAACTGTGTTAAATAATATTAAATATAATTTAAGAGAAGTTTTCCTGAAGGTTTGTGATGATGCATTATAGTATTACTTATTAACTGGTTTAATTCCATCATCTAATATTAAATATGAAATGTCTTTAGAAAAATTGAAACTTTGCAAATATATTCAATTATTAATAGTAGCATGAAGGTTAATATAGAATACAACATTTCTTGTGATATTCTTCTCTTTTCTTCACATATTGAAGAGCAATTACTAATTTAAAAATGGTATAATATTTTGAACACACTTCTGACACTTGGGAACAACATACTAAAATATAACTTTTTTAAGTTAGTATTTTTTCCAATTATATATATATATATATATATATATATATATATAGATATATATAATATATATATATATATATATATATGCAAAACCATAAAACAATACAATACTAGATTAAATTCAAAATTTTACCAAAATCCTTACACAACCATGGTTCATCTACTACAAATAGACCTTCTCAAGTAAAAATCAACCTAAAGGAAAACATATATATATACAAACAAACAAACCTTCCCATAATTCATTTCAAACTCCACCTTCCCTTAATATCAAAAGAGTCTTCATAAGATTGATAGCCTCAGAATCAAGGAGTTTTATCATCAAAGTCTCCTTTATTCTTCTTTTTAACTCATTCTTTTCATAAAAAATAACCGAAGCATTGTCAAACAATATTCTATGACCTGTATTCAATTCATGAATATATAAAGCTGAGTTAAGATACCTATGTTTAACTCTACTTATATGAACCTTAACCCTTTCCTTAAGGCTAAATTTACTCTGGCCTACATAAAATTTACCACAACTACATGGAATTTTATAAACAATACCAGGAATAGACCTACTATCAATAGACTGCTTTGAACCATTAAGTAATGAATTCAAATCAGAACCTTTCCTCCATGCAACCTTCTTTCCACCTAACAAATGACTATTCCTATAAACCAAATTATAAATTGATGCTTTAAATGGTAAAGACATATAATCATCATCCTTACCAACAAAATTCTTATCATCCAAATCACGACTATAAACATTATTATTAAATACCACTTTTTTAATAAAATCATGACTATAACCCAATTCTACATATTCAGCAGCAAATTGACTTTTTTGAATATCAGCATCATTATTAAAATTATTAAGCCTTCTATTCCGACAACAAAAATTCAACAAAGACATTTTTTTATGTATAAAAGGCTGATAACTATCAGGCCTAATCATATTTCTCAAATTTTTAGGTTTTATAAAATGACTACAAAACAAAACATCATTAACCTTCTCAACATTTAAATGTTGAGAAGGTTAATGATGTTTTGTTTTGTAGTCATTTTATAAAACCTAAAAATTTGAGAAATATGATTAGGCCTGATAGTTATCAGCCTTTTATACATAAAAAAATGTCTTTGTTGAATTTTTGTTGTCGGAATAGAAGGCTTAATAATTTTAATAATGATGCTGATATTCAAAAAGTCAATTTGCTGCTGAATATGTAGAATTGGGTTATAGTCATGATTTTATTAAAAAAGTGGTATTTAATAATAATGTTTATAGTCGTGATTTGGATGATAAGAATTTTGTTGGTAAGGATGATGATTATATGTCTTTACCATTTAAAGCATCAATTTATAATTTGGTTTATAGGAATAGTCATTTGTTAGGTGGAAAGAAGGTTGCATGGAGGAAAGGTTCTGATTTGAATTCATTACTTAATGGTTCAAAGCAGTCTATTGATAGTAGGTCTATTCCTGGTATTGTTTATAAAATTCCATGTAGTTGTGGTAAATTTTATGTAGGCCAGAGTAAATTTAGCCTTAAGGAAAGGGTTAAGGTTCATATAAGTAGAGTTAAACATAGGTATCTTAACTCAGCTTTATATATTCATGAATTGAATACAGGTCATAGAATATTGTTTGACAATGCTTCGGTTATTTTTTATGAAAAGAATGAGTTAAAAAGAAGAATAAAGGAGACTTTGATGATAAAACTCCTTGATTCTGAGGCTATCAATCTTATGAAGACTTCTTTTGATATTAAGGGAAGGTGGAGTTTGAAATGAATTATGGGAAGGTTTGTTTGTTTGTATATATATATGTTTTCCTTTAGGTTGATTTTCACTTGAGAAGGTCTATTTGTAGTAGATGAAACCATGGTTGTGTAAGGATTTTGGTAAAATTTTGAATTTAATCTAGTACTGTATTGTTTTATGGTTTTGCATTTTATTTTTTGCTAGTATAGTGTTAGACAGTTTTGATATTATATATATATATATATATATATATATATATATATATATATATATATATATCACAATGCCACTTATATCTTCAATGATCAACACCTAAATTATACCTGATTTTATAATTTATAATCAGTGCAGCAGCCAAAAACCATTAAACATGGACCTTAATCTGAGGTTAAACTATAATTAGTATTTCCATCTATATAGATACATATTCATTTGTCTATCTATATATTTATTTCATGTGATATCTCTTGTACTTTCCATCTTAACAGGCAATTGCTTTATTTAAATACAGTGAGTGCTTTCTGAATTATGGGTGTTGACATTGAGCAGGGGTGCTAGAAGTTGATGAATTTCCTGTAAAACTGATTACTTTAGAGCTATGGCTTTATTTACTTTTCAGAAATTGGTTAATAAATAATATCTAAAATAATTATTTTATTATTAGGATAATTAGAAATCACTTGAATTTTGCAGTATATTCACATGGAGATTTAGCTATTGATATCTTTATTTTACCTTATGAGTCAAGATTGTTTGTGAAATGCATATATAATGAAAGAAGTATGATCTGACTTTCTTTACTGGTAAGTGGTTGCAATGTAATGAAGTTGAGACAGAGGTTTAATTAATTCCTTACTCACCCACCCCAATCTAGAACATATATTGTTAAAAATTTAACACATTACCTAACATATTTTTGACTATCTCTAGCACCCATTTGGAATACATTTTCAGTTTCAAATTTTAACTAATAAACTTTAATTTTTCACTATATTTCTACAACTTGACAATAATTTCTTACAAACCATAAGTTTAAAAATAAAAGCCATTCTTAAAAATAATGTTTCAAATGTGCAAATATAGAAGAAAAGTAATGAACTGAAATAAATAATCATAACAGTATATTTGAAATAGAATAAAATTTGACTTCATTTCTAACTTCCAATTGAATTATTATAAAAAGCATATAAAACATCAAGTCTTTTAAAATTTAATATTCCTGTTACAATTATTTAAAAAAACAAAAACAAATAATTGCTACAATGATTATAGAAGTATTCTTTTTTCAGCCAATCCTAATTTCTGGCTTCAGATTATCGCATTTCTCTGGTATTCCTGTGAATTGGATTTAACTTATTCTCTTTAGCACCGTTTTGCAATTTTGTATTTATTGGATGATAAAAGCTGGAAATAAAGCAATATTGATTTATTAATTAAAAAAAAAAAGATGTTATTATTATATTGTAACGGTATACATATATGCGTTACATCGCTATCAAATAAAAGGGGAAAAAATCAATACATAAATATAAAAGTTAATAATATTATTTAAACCAATATATATAATTGCACAGATGGCAAACTATAAAATAATTACTTAAAAGGAAGTTAAAGTAAAAAACAGTAAAAATCTAAAGATAAAAAGATTTTTTTAAAAGTAAGATAAAAGAAAATAATAAAAACTGTTAATTATTTTCTATTCAAAAATTATGTTTAAATCGTAATAGAATGGAAATTATTTTTTTATTTAAATGAAATGATTTAATAGCAAACAGGCCCCTGAGGGCATTTAACCAATCAATCAGATAAGAGATCAAAAAAATTCCTAGTAATAAAATCTGATGTTCCTGCTCAAAAGTGAACTATCCAATTAACAAAACACACAGTCCACAAAGAAAATCATTATCGCCAATAAGATCAGCATGAAGCCAGTTAAGATCAATCCTGGAATTTGATGATAAGGAATTCAAAACGATATAAAAGGGAAGAAAATAAAACTTTGGCTAAGTGGAGTTTTGTTCTTTTATATTGCTCTTGTTGATTACGTAATTTAAGCATATGTACATGTATTATGGACCTCAAAAATGTAAGGTCATGCAATAAATTAGTTTCCTGTATTTGCACCAGCTGAGGTGACCTCTAGAATGATGATTCCTGAAAAGCAGCAAACAACGGACTGGTCTTTCCGAAAACAATATTAATACTAAATGAACTTCGATTAGAGTTGTGTGATGCATCAAGGACCACAAAGACGGAATCCAGTAATCTAAAGCCATGAAAGCATGAACTTTTGTTTTAAATGAAATATGAACTTTAATTAATTAATATAAACTTTTCAAGTATTAATTTTAAGCATCACCTAAGTTTTAAAAACCTGTTGTCTGACTAAAGTAGAAATTTAAATTATTTGTTATATTGATTTTTATATGTTTTCTACTGTCATTTCTATTCTTGTAATTTCATTTAAATTAATTATTTAAAAATAGGTGTAAATGGCTGCATAGATTTGTAAGATTGTTAGTTTAAGTGGGTTAGTTTTGGGCTATTTGTTTTGTAGTTGAATCGGTGCTGGTGAGGGATGTATGGATGTTTTATGTCAGTGTAATCTGGGGAAGTGCATTGGATTCTCATTACCTTGTGCCATGTTAGCATACAGGGCATAGTACCCAACTGAATGCATGGCCCAAAAATGTACCCTGCGAATGGTCATAAATGAATTTTTTATGCCATTGGACTCCTTACACTCTGGTTGGAACAGTAGGCTAGCAAAGACTGCTTTTCCCCATTTATAGAGCAATTCATTTGTATATATTTCCAAATGATTATCTTACCAGACAGATACACATTCCTGTACTGGATGAGGGTCATTATTTCTTTAATAATATCATGCTACAGATGCACATCCATGTTAGCATGGTTTTTTATTCTCACATCTTCATTTTGCATTGATCACATCAGTATATTGGTAAGCTGGTGTTGATTTGGATGTGAATTTGTAGCCTGGAGTTAAAAGAATCAACTTAATTAAGTGTGTAGTCTATGTAGCACATTTACATTTAGCAAAATATTGAAATTATATTAAAACTCTTAAATGTACCTATCTGTGCATATACATAAATCAAATATATTTAATCATTAATTTAGTTTCCAGAATTGTGTTTTAATATGTGTGTGCATAATAATAAAAATGTTTTAATTAATTTTGGCAGTAACTTATTTTTATATATAGACAGTATGATATTATAAGCATAACTCTTCTGAGAATTAGCAACTGGGGCTTTCGGTCTGACAAAAGAGTAACTTCTGTATATATCTACCACCTTTATACATTTTCTATGATCGAATAGTTTTGTTGTATCCTAGCATGGCAGATAGCATTGGAAGGTTCTGTCCACCATCGTAATATAGAAAATTTATTACAAAAAGCTTTCAAATATGCTAAAATTACTGCTGTGAATTGGCTTTAACTTATTCTCTTTAGCACTATTTCGCAATTTTGCATTTGTTGAATAAAAAAACTGGAAATAAAACAATATTGATTTATTAATTTAAAAAAATTCTGAAAATGTCAGTATTCTATAGACAAATGTATTACAAACATGCTAAAATATTTCTGATTTATAGTTTTCTATTCTCTCCACATGAAAGTTGTTATGAGAGTTTTTGATAATATTCATTCTTTTATCAGATTTTGAAGATGAAAACATATACTTTCCATAGTTTGCTCACATTTTTATGATTATTTTTTACAAAATATTGTATAGTATTTAATTTTGAGAGAAATAATGTGATTAGATTCAGATTTTATTTAAAAATATTTAATTTTAGAAAAATACAATTCAAGAGAAATATACTGAATGTATTTCACACTTTGTAATGGTCTGAATGAAAATGTATTCATTTTGATGGTAGAAGATTTATGTTTATCATTTTCTTAAAATTACAAATAGAATTTAAAATTTACGTAGAATTTCAATTGTCTTTAATAATCTGAATAATAATTTGTTTAGGTTTTAGAAATGGAATTAATACAAATGTAATTTATTAAATTTAATATTTTTATCTGATATAGTAATCATCCAGTAAGAAAAAAATATTCCTATTATTTTATTGCGTAATTAAATTTAATATTAAATTTTACATTTGCAAATTTGAAATAATATTTCTCAAAATATGATAAAGAATAAAGATAAGTTTGATCAAATAATACACTGCGAATTTATTTTCATCCCTGACAGAAATTTTGAGTAACTAAAATACACACACACACACATATTTTTGAATAAAGTTTGAGTCTAAATATTTAACAAATATTTTACAACAGTAATCAGGAAATGTATAAATAAAGTATGCAATATATATGACTTATTTTCAACATTTAAATAAAGATGAATTCATGCAAGTTCAGAAATCACTTTGAGAACAAAGAAGCTCCATCTAAACCTTTTTATATTAATGCTATCAAACTTCTACCATTCATATTAATATAAAAAGGTAATAGAAAACTAATGAGAAAGTCTTAAAAGTACTATACCAGCTTTTGGCAGATTGCTGACAGAATCATAATTGTATGAAAAGTATATATTCTATTGAGGATTAATTTTTTCTGTACATTATTGACATTTTGAGATTTTTAAAAATTAATAATATATATTTTAGTTGCAATTTTTACCATCACATGAATACAAATCCAACAAACCTTAGAAATAACTGCAAAAAAATCAAATTTAAGCTGAGTGATCAAAGCAATGCTATGCTGATGAAAATTATGACTTAGCAAAAGAATTAATAGATATTTATTATATCGTTTATTTTAATATATGAATTTTTTTTTACAGTACAGGCTTTTTCATACCTGTACTTCAATATGTAATATATAGGGGGTTTGAAGTCAGACTTTCACATGACTCTCAATTAGCCACACTATCTCATACTACTCACACCCTTGATCACACACATGTCAAAAAGATAAATAATCACCAATATATGTATTTCATGCTAAACCAGCACTCATCAGTTGGTCCAGATTATCATCTCCACCCATGATACGTATATTGGTGATTATTTTTCATTTTGACATGTGTGTAATCAAGTGTGTCAGGAGTGTGAGATAGCATGGATAGTTGAGGGTCATGTGAAAGTCATATCATTTATATATATATATATAAAGTATGATTTACATTTATATAGAGTGATTGATCTCGGTCTACATTGTGTATATACTATCGAATATAATCTTGAGCTCAAAATTTGAAGGAACATGACACCCCCTCTAGTTACAGTATGAATTGCATCATATTACAATCATTTTATAATCAATGTAGCAACAATCAACCAACCAATTCATATTAACATGTAAAATTTATCTAACAATAGTTATGTATTTTTTACTTAGTATTTTGGATGGCTTTTCAGCCTGATTATGAACTATTCACCTAAAAAATTAGTCAAAGATTCACTCAGTCTATGTATGTACCCCATTCATGATCATTCAATAAGTACTATTAACAATTATTTGCATATTATCTTATTTAATGATAATAGATAAATTGTTATCACATATTCAAAATAATAGCAAGAGTGCGTACTCTTTGGAATAATTTCATCCATTGTTTTATTTTTAGAAAGTTGACCAATCACAGATAAAGAATATTGAAAACCAATATGTAAATAGACTGCAACACTCTATTGGTCAACTATCTTAATAAAATCATCGCTATTAGAAGAGTGAAAACAATTTTTCTACATTTGAAAATATACCTTTGCAAATTTCACATGTTCACATAGTACCATTGTTTATTACTTGTGTTCTTATTTGATATTTGCACATTGTTATTTAATGACTAGCTAATGGAGCAACTCTATTGATTGCATTTCAATTAAATATCCTTCAGTTTTACAAGTTTCTAAATCTATTATTATGTTTTAGGCACATCCAAATAATCATAGGAGTAAGGCTTATCTATGTTGTAATGATAACTATTCTTTTAACAATTGGTAATTGATCAAAATATAAAAAAAAAATATTTGCAAATTAAATTTTAGTCTAACATAAACATCTAACAGGTGACCATATACATGGTGGAGAGACTATACAAATTTTAATTTTAAATGTCTAATTTATATGGTCATGGCTAATGGCTAGACTAAACACACATAAAAAGTAAGTCTTTGTGCAGAATCAGTCACATTGCCTGATCATTACCTCCTCTCCCCACACCCATTAATAACTAAATGACAAAATAAATAACCAGCTTGGAATTCAGATGAGAAATAAACAAGCAACAAAATTATTAACAATAACAATAATTTTAATTAATAAACAGAATGATTTTTATAATATTAATAAATGTATTTACATATTTATATTTAAGATTGTCTGAAGACCTTGATATCTCCATGAGCTCACACTTTATTAGCTTGTGAAGGCAAATATATGGTCATCTGCAAACAATTTTTTTATATTTTAACTTTTTGTTATTTATTTCCATTTAGTTTTATTTGTGACATGTTTCCAGGTATTTAGATCATTGAAATTAAGTAGATTTATAAATTAATTCATAGAAGATTATTTCCCTTTCATAATTTATTAGAGGGTAAGTTTTCTTATAGCAAATATCTTTTTTTTTCAGCTTCAGACAACAATTAATAGACCCACAGAATCACAGTTAATTTTAAGGCATTCCTTTGTTTTTAGTTTCATAGTCAGCTATATTATAGGAAAGATCAGGGTAAGGAAGTCGAGCTATTTTATCCTATAAACTGCATTATCAACTCAAATAATCTTTGCAATTTTTATTGATTTCTCTCTTATAAGTCACACAATGAAGAAGTTTCAAGAATTTCCACTTTTTATGTAAAGCAAATGATTGAAGAGAGCTTCAATTAGTTCCCATAGTAACATCTTTCAAAAGTAACCTTTATTAGTTAAAAAAGATTACAAACAATTATCAGGTACATTTGCCCATGGAGGATTACAAAGTGTTCAATGTTACAAGGTAAAACAATTATTAATCAGGTTTATAAAAAGTACATACACTCGATAACAAATATATGCATAAAAGGTTTGTATAATTTTGTTTAATGTGTATCTGTACATGGGTCTACATGTTCCAACTGCTAAGAAGACATCCATTACCCAATGATCCCATCCCTTGGGCCTTGAAGTGAAGACCTAAATGCTTCAGCTGAATAGGTGGATATCCAGCATTGCACCAAGCACCACAACAGATGAGGCCCAAGGCCATTCATCATACATTAAATCCTTGACCACAGCTGAGCCCATTCCGGGTATCTCTGTCTCCCAATTCAACAGTCCAAATGGGCAGTTACAACTTTCTGTCTACCTGCCTGAAATTGGAATGCCAACTGGGGAAAAAATTAATGAGTGATGGGCAGAGATCTGCACTGCCCAAAACAATCCATCAATGGGGGTGTAGCAGCCCATCAGAGTGGAAAAGGCACTGAAAATTATAGCCCTGTACCTTCCTGGCAGGTTTTCCAGGTAGTGGCAATAATTGTCAAGAGCTCGCACCCATAAACCAGACCCACAATGACTACCATCATCGACCCCTGAGGAAGAAATGAGGAGTGTAGACCCTGCCTCAAATATTACAGCAAAACTCTATTACTGTTACAAAGATGATATTTCTCACTGGAGTGTCTAGCATCCAGCATGTCGAATGAATTTGTCTGTGGTTATGATCTTGATAAAAGAACTGTTCACTTTTATTCTTTAAATTTCTCAATCCTTATTAAAAGTTATTCTATTGAGTGATTTCATTAAAACAGTTTATTGTTCATCTTCCTCATCCCTTAAACCAATATAGTATCATAAGCCTCTTGCATAACATTATTTACCCCATATTTTTATCATCTCCAGTTTTTACTGCATTTGCGTAGATTTTCATTTTTGATTGTAATGCCTCTTCATACTTGAATTCTTGGTTATTACATTAAATAATTTGTTTGACTTACTTCTCTCATTAGTTTCAAATTTAGATTTTATAGTTTTGTTTTTATTCATCAGTTTCACTTTTTAGATAATGTTTTTAATTTTAAATTTTTCGAAGCCTTCAATGATATTCACTTCTTCTTTCCCTTGTGATATTTTGGGTGACATATAATCCAAATCACCTGAGGTGATTTCTTTGTTAACTGGATTCTCTTCTTCTGTCAGTTGTTTATTTATACAACTGTTTTCTTGATTCACATTCCCCCTTCTATTTTCCACTTGATTTGAAACATTCTCTGCCATCTTTGTTTTCACAATGATATCAGTTAAAACCCTGTTGCTGTTATGAAACTAAAAGTTTTCTTCATTTTGATAACAACACTTAAAGGTAATGAGTTTACTTTCAGTTTGGCTTCAAAATATTACAGTGAAGCTTCGTTATCCTTTTTTAATTCCACCTAATATAGGGGACCAGAAACTAACATTGTAGACCTAGAGCCACTAGGTGGCGTTCTCCCATAGTAACATTCCTTTAAAAGTTAATTTTATTTTAAAATATGGATTGATAATAAAATTGTATTTTTTACAATTATTATTATTATTATTAAATATATTACTTTATAACTTATTTACATATGACTTTTGAGCATTTTTAGAATACATAAATAAATAAATAAAAAAAGATACATATTAAAGCTATCGCATGTATACATACTCTCAGTCATGGAGGTTACAATATATATAGACATTAATTTGTAATCATAATTTCCATCGAAATTTTCACAATTGTTCAAACAAACATATTTGATCAAAGAGAATCATTCTCTTCCTGGGCATTTTTCTTGGTTGAGATTCATCACACATCATCATCATCTTCATTTTAACCATTATCAATTCAATCCAGGATAAAGGTGTCTCCAATTTAAATCCAGTTATCTAATCTCTAGTCTCTCCTCCCCATTTCACATCAGCAAACTTCCTTATTTCATACATCCATTTCACACATGGTCTCTTTCTAAACTTTTTACAATCTTCAACTGTCCATCTATGAGCATCTCATCTAAGAGATTGTCCAACCCAGCTGCACATCAATCTTAATTTTTTCAAGGATATCAGCAATATTTATTTGTTTACTCTTCCTTGTATTTAGTTTTCAATCCCTTCTTGCTACTCCTAATATAGATATGTTCATAAGTCTTTGCAAACATTAACACAAATTTTATTTTATTTTAATCACAATGTTCAATGTGATATTTGAGTTTGGATGTAAATTTAGCCTTAATTTATCAAAAGCCTTTTTGTATTGTAACTTTTAATCACCTTTTTAATATGCTTGTCTTACAAATAAATATGGAAATAATTAAATATCACACAAAAACTATTAATAATGTCACTTATTAACATAAACATACATCTAGTAAGAAATTGTTTGTTTTTTATCAAACAATGGCATTTGAAAGATTGTGAAAATGTTAGTAGAGGGCATTAATAAAAATTAATATTATATTATTGTTTACACATTTATGCTGTTTAATTTTATATATAATTAGATTTAATATTATTTAACAAAACACAAATGAATTCAAGATGTTAGATTGCTATAGCTCAAATTTATTTATATATTAACATTGCAATTAATTCAGTCTTGCTATAAGCTAGTGACAGTTCTTATTTATTTATATATAAGCATATGTATCCAACCTATGGAAAGGCCCTCATTTTTGTAATATTTTTATAAATTCATTGCTTTAATAAATTTCAATTATGCATGTGGAACAATGAACTATGCATATCAAATTACATGACTTCTATTATAAGGTAACCAAAACTAAATGTCAATATGGACTAAAGCATCTATTTTTTTTTCTCATTAGATATCACATTTCAAACATGAATTTATGTATTGTAATCACATTTTCTTTGTGATTTAAATACTATATTTATTCAGTTCTGTACTGTTGTTAAAACCACGTGTACTGATTTTTTTGAGCATTTTCTTTCAAAACATTTTATATGTCTTTTATAAAATACCATATTTTTTTAGAATCCACAAAGGAACTTGGCCTATGGAAAGGCCATCATTTTTGTAATAATTTTTTCTAATTGGTTGCTTTAACATTTTTTTTGCTTTGCGGAATTACTTGCTTTGAATAAAATGCTCATATTCAAATTAAGCCTTTTAAATATAAGGAACAAATTATTTTCTTTGCATTAAAATGCTTCATAAAAAATTACAGTTTATTAATGGCAGAATTTCCTTTACATAAAATATGTTTCATAATAAGAAAGTACAGATTATTAAATATAAAGAGTGGAATTACTTCCTTTGCAGAAAATGCTTGTAATACAAATTATAATTTAGTTAGGTATAGTTATTTATTTATAAAAACAAATTTAAATTTTTTTTTTTTTTGATTTTTCAATTGTTAATTTGATAGCATTATGGATAAATACAATAGATTAATTTAATTGGTTGTGAATTTAACAGCATTCTGGACCAACTGAATAGTTTTTTTAATTGGTTGTGAATTTGACAGTGTTACAGACAAACACATATTCAGACACTAGACAAAATAGGGATTTCAGATTAAAATGTATACAGCAAATTGCAATGTTTTGTTTTAATAAATATATATAATAGATTTACAGAAATAAATGGATAAAACTTATATTGCTATCTATACAGAAATGTATTCATATTTATGCTCATTCTGAATAAAAACTTTACATTAATTATGTTAACGATATATTTTCACTTCTGTGAAAGATAATTATCATCTGCTTTACAGTATTAAGATTTACCTGTGAGATGTGGATGGTCTGCATTATTGGTGACTGTTTTTGATCATGGTTAAAATTTCTTGGATTTTATGTTGATTAAAATATTGCATAAATGCACTTAGAGTAAATATTTCTCTGACCATTGTGCAAAATAATATTAAAAATCTCACAGAAACTCAGGTCTATCAAACAAATAAAATGTGTTCCATTTTGCTTCAACACAAGAACTTATGTGATGAAACATGTTTAAACAGTGCTAACCACATAAATGAAATTTGCTCATAGTAGATGTGAACAAACCTTATTGAAATAATGATATGCTCTCAAATATATATTTTACCTTTGACCCTTTTCTAATTACTTTTAATGTATATTTCTCTATATTTTGTTGCGTCCTCTGTAGTTTTTGTAATTAGTTTTTATTGAGACACTCTCTTTATATATATAGAGAGAAAAGGGGGTATAACAAGAAGCTCAACATTGAAGATATAATTTTGAATATTATTGTTTTTAAATAGCATTAATATTTTAAAAAGTATTTAATTGTATTTTGTGTGCGTGTGATAAAAATAATTTTAGGTTTTAAAATAAATATGAATTCTTTAGAAATTTCATGAATCTCATTATTATTATTATTCGTTTTAATAATATTAGCTAAAAATAGATCTGAATTGATTTAAACATTATTATTTTATTATCTCTCTCTTCCTCCTTTTTCTTTTAACATTTGGCTTTTTTCTTTTTTAACAATTTTTTAATTTTTTTTTTTTTTGTAGGGGACTTGTGGGGCCCTTTGATTCTTTGTGTTTTTCTTGCTATGTAAGTATGAAACAACTTTTTCTTTCTTTTTTATATTTTAAAAATATAATTAAATCTGAAATTACGTTGAAGATTTTATTATCTGATTAGTGAATGCTTGTCAAACCTTAAAAATGTTACAGTATTAGTAATTTTTACCAGATCTCTTAGACTGATAAATTCACAAATTCGAGAAACTTTTTCGTAAAAGATTTGAAGTTTCAAAAGAAAAAAAAGGAAAGAAATTGTCGATAAAATATATTGAAATTTGATCTACTTGTTTTAAAAATATGAATTATTAAATAATATATTATTAGAATTACTTATATATATATACAGCTATATTGATAGTATAATCAGGCAAACAAATACTTAGAACCTTATGAATGGATGGGGGGGGGGTTCTTCCACTTATTATCTGACACTTATTAATTATCTGAAAGATTTACCTCAGCAGCTATTAGCTTCAATGATTGGGGAGAAAAATAGTATTAAATGTGCCAAAAATACAAGCTATATATATGGCCTATATATCTGATTGTTGTATTCATTTAGATTTTTGGCCATTGTCTTTAAGGTGTTATATTTTGTCACACTTTTAACTAATGGACTATGCCATATTCGATATTATCTTGATCTGGTTGAGTATTCATCACCACAGAGCAATAGATATATGAATAAGTAACATATATAATAAAAGAAAGAGGCTAATGGGTGAAAATGTTCAGTGAATCCTATTGTTTTCTTTATGGAAGGGAATCTGATTATAAGTAGTCAGTCCAGTTGTAGGTAAGGGGCAACAGTTAAATGGCAAACCTGAATGTCAGTATGCAAATTGTCTCATATATGATTAAAGCACTGAAGTAAGTTCACATTAGAACTGGAAAATGCTAATCCTAAATCAGGCATAAGCTAATCTATTATGGTACAGCTGGAAGAATCATCATATCTAAACAAGAGACAAGCTGTCATAAAGTAGCCAGAAATTTAAACAGTACTTACTCATGAGGCAAACTCACAGTTTACTTAGAATGGATAGGTAAACTTAGAAGGGTACCTGAACACTAATAGTTACATCACAACTAAACACAATACCAAGCCCATGGTATCAAATAAAGGCATTGTAAATATGTATTTGCATATTTTTTTTCATTAATAAATATTTAATTATATTTATACAACCACACATAAACACAACACAAGAATTAAGAATTGGCTTAAAATACAGATAGTACTGTTCAATATTGATTTTGAATTCAGAAAATTTTCAGAAAGGCACTCAAAATGGAATTTTAAAAATGAAAAGTACTATATTGGCATGATTTAATTTGACTTTATTTGTGTGAATATTTCTTAAAAATGATTTATATATAAATTTAAATTCATTACTTATATTTAATTGCTTGTGAACAAATTTTTCTTTCATAGATAGCAGAAATGTTAATAGGATTGTAATAAGTTATAGCTTTTTTATATATTGTAAAAGTGATAATATAAAGAGAAATGCGTAAAAAATTAATTTATTTGTATGAAATTGAAATGAAAGTAAATGCAACTGCCAGTAATCTATGTATAGACTAATAGTCATATTTCCATAAATTATTATTCATTGGAAGATTCTGTTTCATATCATTAAGTTATGATTATTCATAATTTAATTACTTGTATTAGTAAATACTTGAACTGCTTTAAAAAATATAATAAAAAAAACATTTAAATTCATTGCCTATGGATATTTACTTGATGAATACATTACTATGTAATCAAATTTATAACAAATAATAAAATTGTATATAATAATTTATATAACTATATTAATAGTAATTATACATAAAAAGCTTTTTTCATTATATGCTTTCATGCCTTTTTCAATTGTTAATCAACCACTTTAATGTTAACCAAATATGGTTGATAGAACACCATCTAGTGTTCTATAATGAAAATAAAATAACAACAATGACAAAATAAAACAATAAAATAGAATAAAACCTTCATATAGAGATTCAAAATACATTCAAAGAATTGACTATGTGAACATTATATACATTATACAACTTTGAATTTAAATGCTATGGTATGAGCAGATTAATTAAATGCATTTTGAGTCCGGGTTAGTCTTTTATATAATTTTCCATTTATTTTTAATTGATGAGTTGTTAATTAAATTTATTGAAGTTTTGTAAATATGTATACAATTATTTAAGTTATATTTAATGTAATAATATGTTTGATATATTTGTTTTTTGTTTTTATTTTGACTTTTAATGTAATTTAAAGGTTTAACATTTTTGTAGCATCTATTTTATGATCATACATTAGGTAGTGAATGTATAAAGCAGATTTATCATTTTGTTTATTAATTGCATTGTTATGTTCATTGGCTCTTACCTCTGTTTCCTGTATAACCATAGTAAATCATATTGCGTAAGTCACAATTAATTTTATATATAATCATAGTATATAATAAAAGTTAAGCTTCTTTGAATATTTTTTTCTAAAAGCCTATGTGTCATAAAAACGACTGGTTTACCTTGTCCAGAAATTAACACCGTAAATATACTTTGTTTATTTCATATTTTTAAAATTTAATTTTCAGCATAGAAAATTGCAAATACTTTAATCTTAAAATGAAATTTTCACAGAACTTATGTGTAATTGTAATTTTTTTTTAAAATGAAAGGTATGTTAAAAAAGTGATATGACCATATGTTGTTGTTTTTTTAAAACTTGGCTGATGTAATAATTTATAAATCTTAATATACAAGCTGCCACTGTATAAAATTTATGTTACCTTTATTATTGAAAATAAACTTCAGTTTTTAGAACACTAATATTTTTATAATTAAAGAATTATTTAAATTTATTTATAAAAATAAAATGACATCTGATCACATAATTTTTTTTTAGATATTAATTAAAAGAATAGGGATGTGATGTTAGAAATTCCTGCCACATTTTGTCTTTTATTTAAATATAGACCTGTAATTTGTTTTCAGACTTTGTAGATAGATGGAAAATTTGCATATCACACAATTTTTATTTTTTAATATCTACTAAAGAAGTAATTTGATATTAGAAAATATCTTTTTTTTTTTTTTTGGCATTTAATTAATGGAAATGATTTTTTAACATAAAATTGGAAAGTTTTTTCTTTTTACATATTTATATTGTCGAATATATTTATATATATTATAAGGGACTTGAACTCAGACTTACAAGTTCCCTACAGCTATGCACTCATCTTACTCAACTGATACACATGGCCACATATATATGAAAAATATAAATCATCGGATCTCTAACATACCTATTTCATGCTGAACCAGCACTCATCACTTGGTCCAGATCACCAGCACCCACACATATATACAATCAATACTCAGTTTACATTAATATAGCAAATCTTCAAACTTTAATGAATAAGCTTCAATCCTCTCCACCCTCCAACTTTTTAGCCTTCTATATCAGTTGTATAAGATGGAGTGTGTAGCTATAGGGAGCTTGAAAGTCTGAGTTCAAGTCCCTTCTAATTACATTAAGTTTAGTACAGACAATATACTTATATTTGAATATTATATATATTGTAATGATTGAAAGGTTGCTAGTCTTTCACATGCGCCTACTTTCTCCGACAGCCAATCAGATTTTTAAACAGCGGTCTTAAGATCGATCAGGCCTTGACACATGACAGAGATTTTGATAAGAAAAAGATGATACCAACCTTCTGTCTACTTAACTTTTTATATATATAAAGCCAGTCTTAAGCATCTTGGCTTGAAATCTTGAAGATATAAACATATTTATTTTTTACTCACTGGCTTATATATATATAAAGTTAAGTAGAGAGAAGGTTGGTATCATCCTTTTTTTATCAATATCTCTGTCATGTGTCAAGGCCTGATCGATCTTAAGACCACTGTTTAAAAATCAGATTGGCTGTCTGAGAAAATAGGCACATGTAAAAGACTAGCAACCTTTCAATTATTACTAATTTAATAACAACATGCGATTTAGACAAATATTATTTATATATTGTAATGGTAATTGCCCTTTTAACAAATGGTAATTGATCAAAATAACAATACAATAAAAAAAACAATATTCACAAATTATTTTTTTTTAATCTAGGGGAAGTATAAACATCTAACAGATGTCTGCATACATAGTGAAGTGACCATACAAAATTTATTGTAATTGAGTAATTTATAATAGTCATGAATAGCATTCAGACTGAACGTATATAAAGAAACAAATGTATGCAGATTCAGCCATGTTTCCTGATCACTACTCTCCACATTAATACTATGATTAAAGCAAAATAATATAATTTTCTTGAAATTCAGATGAGAAATAAGCAACAAAATTAATAATAATAACAATAGCTGTAATTAACTAATAGAATAAGAATAATATAAAAAAATTATATTTACATATTTACATTTATGATTGTATGAAGAGCATAGATAGGAAAAATCTTTGCTGATTTGTAATTTCATAAAGAAAAACTTTATATTAAGTTTAGCCAATTATCTATTGAGATCTCCATGAACTTATTTTTTATTAGTTTTTGAATATAGATTTATGACAATCAGAATCATTATTTTAAACATCTACATGCAATCTCAACATTTTATTTCTTTGTAGTTTGTTCTATGTAATTTTTCCTGTTACTAACAGCATCAAAATTAATAGAATTTAGAAATCAATTCATAGGAGAATATTTTCACTTGATAATCATTTAGAGGGTAAGTTTTCTTATGGCAAGTGTCACATTTTCTTTCCCCAGTAATCAATAGACCGGCAAAATCAAAGTTAATTTTTATGGCATTTCTTTGTTTACAGTTCCATAGTCATCTAGACTATTGGAAAGGTCAGGTCAGGCATTCTGAAGATTTTTACCCCAGAAACTGATTATTGACTTAAAAAATGATTACAATTTTTATTGATTTCCCTTTTATATGTCATGTTTAAAAAAAAGTGACTTGGACTCCCTCTTTTTTTTTATGAAGCAGATGATCCAAGAGTTTTTATTTGGTTCCCATAAAAATGTTATTTTAAAATAACTAATTTTATTTTACAAATACAAATTGTAATACATTATTTTAATTTTTTAAAATTTTTTACAGAATTTTATTGTTATTTAAATTTCTTTATCTTTATTGGATACACAATTATATCTTAGAATATATAATCAAAAATGCATATAAAAGTCATGCGTGTAAAGTTAGTCATAGAGGTTACAGTATATATATATATATATATATTGTAGCCATTTGGATACATTGCTGTATTAAACATATGTTTTTTCTATAATAATAATAATAATAGGTTTCATTTAATTAAATATTTTACTTTTCTTCCTACATGATAATGTGAAAAATCTTAAATCATGTTTCTTTAATATGAAAATTCTGAATCATTAAACGTTTAGATAATAATGTGATTATTTTTACGAGTTATAACTAATTGTACTAGGGAGAGAAAGTTATAAAATAATGTAAACAATTTTTTTTTAAAAATCTCTCTCTGTTCAGTAATTACTGGTTTAAGTTTCACTTTGAAAATGGATTAACTGTTAAACATTTCATTTACTGTGTCTTTTTTTTTTTGTTCTCACATTCAACATAGAATTTAAGATTAAACCACTATTTCTTATCACAAAATAATAAATTTTACTTCATTTGATAGATATTTTTGTTTACTACTGAAATAAAATTTAAATATTGATTTTTTTCTGTAAATATTAAAAAAATGAGATCATAAAACAAAAAGCTTCATATATCATCATTTCTAGAAAGATTATTTTCATTTTACAAAATCTCCATTGTCATCTTTTTTAAAAATGTGAATGAATATTTACTTCTTTCTTTTATATCTAATGAATTGTGCTCTAAAAGTTTAAAAATTTTCAATATTTATTGCAAAATTGTGATATTTTCCTACTCATTATTATAAATAGATTGCTTATGTGGGAAGCTAAGCTTTCATATACCTTTAGGGTATATTTGTGTTTGTCTGCTAATATAATGTTCTATTTCTGAAAATGAAGTATTTCCATTCAAAAGAAATTATTATTAATTTATATTTTGATTTCTAATCAATATTAGATAAATTATTATAAAAAAAGTAATCTAGAATTCTAGCAAATTTGCAAATAAACACGTTTTTAGTTATTCACACTATTTTTTTTTAATAATGTGCTAAGAATGGTGATATCAAAAACCTGTAAAAATACAAAAGAAGCACTTGTCAGGGCGTAGTTAAATACTATTATTATCTTGAGGAATTTTTTGATTTTCTTGCCATCTATGGAATATTTTCAAACTAAAATTTTATATTATAGGAAAATATACATATTACAGTATAAAGCTTGTGGAAATTCTCACTAGAAAGTGAATTAATGGAAAAATGAAGCACTCCATTCAGAAACAGTTGGAAGAGAAGTTTTTTTCTATAAAATTTCATTATATATTTTAATTCTAATTTTAAGAGAGATAAATAAAATTTTAAAAGAAAAGAAAAAAAAAATAAACATTTCATATTTTGTTGAATCTTGTTTTATATAATAAAGAGATTTTTTTCTCTCTATCTCTCTTCAATACAATAGCAGTGATTTTCAAATGAGTGTAATTGGACTAATTATCTTATTGTTATTTTTTGTAAGAACATTTTAATTAAAAAGGAATGTCAAACTTTTTTATGATTCTTATTTAAAAATTTGTCTTAATTTTCAATGTCAATCGTGAAGGGTGGAAAAAGCTGTACAATTGTTTTTGTCAAAGTTAATCTGATTGGTTATTAAAAAAAATTATCAGGTAGGAAACAACTGTGAATGGTTTAGGAGGATTGTTCTAAAATTAAGAAGAGTGTGGGTTAGCCAGAAATCCTGTCTTGTGAGAAGTATTTAGTTTTGACCCAGTTGTTGAAGAAAACAGCAGAAAAAAGTCTTGATCCAGCTTCTGAAGACAATTGGAGAAAAACATTTTCTCATTTAGTTGCTAACAAAGAAAAGAAGTAGAAGTCTTAACCAAACTGTTGCATAAAATAGCAAATCTTTTAAACAGGTTGTTAGCATACTGGGTTTAGTTATAAAAATGTTTTCTACAATGAAAACCATGTGCTAAAATTTAACTAAAAGCTAGACATCATTTTCTTTTATGTAATCTGTCTCTTTAGAAAAATGCAAAGAAGTTACCCCTGGAAGTAATCTGCAACTTTGTCTTCAGCCAATAGCATGAGTTTCTATGTGTTAACCTGAGCTGAAAAATTTATTGGAAAGAAAATATAATATTTTTTGCTGTTTGTTAGCCTGAAAATACTGCAACTCAAGAAAAGGATAAATTAATCAAGTATATTGTTTAGAAGTTTTCAAGAAGAAAACCAATATGGAAATTGGAAAATTATAATGGCAAATAAGGACTCCAGTGAAATTTAAAACCATGGTTAAAGGTATTTTTTATGTGCACATTGTATTTTTATTTATAGTTAAAAATTATTTTTTTTATTAAAGTAATAATTTTATAAAAGTAAGAATTGATAATTTTGAATGATTTTGTTAATTTAATATTTTGTTGTGAAACAACTTTTGTAATCCATTCAATTTTTCCCTTCAAAATTATGAAAGTATTTTTTGGAAAATTTAATTTTTTTTTTCAGAACATGTTTGGCTATTAATGAATAATATTACTGTAGTGTAATTTTTTATACACCACATTCACACAAAGTGTTAAAGCAGATAGAACCCATTCCCTACGTTGCATGAGAGTGGTGTAATGAAAATTAGACTATAGAAATATTTATTATTGGAAAATTTCTAATCTAATGAATGACTAATAAATATTAATATACTTTCATTAAGTGATTTGTGTTAAAGTTGTGAGGGCAGCAAATTTGGCACTTATCAATTAAACTGTTGTAATTTGCTATCTACATATACTGAACAATCATAAAGATATGTGTATGAGATTGTGGTATGGGCCAACTGATGAATGCTGATTCAGCATAAAATGTACATCTTTGGAATATTTCTATGATTTTAACCCTCCACAAGGTGTTAAAAGTGAAAATAGAACTCATTTCCTATCTGATCTAGAATGGTGTTGAGAAAATTACACTACAGAATTATTATTCATTATTGCAAAATCTTTAGTCTAATGAATGACTAATAAAAATAAATTTTAATTTTATTTATAGCAAAAGTAAATTAATTCAATGGATAGAAATCAACTGGTAACTTATAATTTTATGAAACTATTTTTTTTGATAAAATGAGTAAGTTTTCATATCATGTTTTTAGTTATTGTTAATCAATTGTTAAATATTTGTTTAAAAATATATTTTTAGTGTTAAAACCTTATTCCTCCAGCTATCTTTTACATGAATTAGTAGTATGTGCAACTTGATTTCAATAGAGTTTAGAATAGGGATTTTTAAATTATCTCAATAAAGCTATTTAATTTTAGGGAATTAAACATAAATTATTTAAAGTTATTTAGAATAAGCTGTTATGTTATTATTTATTTATCTTTTGCTCACAGTAATAGTTTAGTTCTTGCTTCCTGAGCTAGATTAGGGGGAAATTGTTATTTATAGAAATTACAAGTTTAGGTTGATGTTTAGACATTCAGATGATAATCTTGGATGGCATAAAGGTATATCCTTCAAAATACATGCACTACATTTTATTTTTAATAAAAATTAAGTTTATAGTTGACCAGTCCATTCATAGTACTATATGACTATAGCATTGATGGTGATCAGCATGTTTTCATATCCTTGTATTATTTGATTTTTAATATATATTTTGTTGGATTAGCATTTAAGTTTGTGCATCTAAATTATTGTTTTTGTAATCTGCCCTAAGTTTGGCAATGGATAGATATTTATCATGACTATAGTAGACAACTCATCAAGTTGAAGTTGGAAAGTGATTCAACTAGCTGAATGTTTACTTATCCTGATGTCTGTAGGTTTTTTTGGAATTAAAATATTAACACAGGAACAAAACACTCAGTGCAAATCAGAGTAATCAATGGATGCAAGAAAATTCTTCATAAAATCCTTATTTAGTGCCTACTCATTCAATGTCCGCAGATTAGTTATTAGCTTGTGGCTTTGATCAGTGAGGAGCTCTGAATCTGAGAGCATTGCAGTTAAATTTTAGGATCCAATGAAACCTAAGCCACCTTATATCTTTTTAGTTAACTATAAACCTTTTAGTCCAAAATGAAAACCCAGTGTTTCCAATTTAAGCTCATTTGCTTGTATAGTCATATTGATCTGATCTCAGTTTAGAATCTGTATATTTTGGTGTCTGTGACTCTTTAATAACCACATTCACCATAAATTTTTTGGGCAGGATTTTGCCATCAAAAGCTTTAGAGTTAATTAAAAAAGTATAAGTTGGCTGCTGGAGAATTGCATAGGATCATAAGTTTTAGGTGCAGTGCCCTAGATCCAAGACATCACTGACAAAAACTACAAGCTAGAAACCAGTCTTCGAATATTAGATGACTAGCCACTAGATAAGGGCTTTATGCACAAACCTCCTTACATCCGTTGATTACTGTGACTTGCACTGAATGGCACTGACAGTTTTGCTTTGGGATAACAGCTTGAGTAAGCATAAAGAATGTTGAACATGTGCTGCTAAATGGTTTAATACCAATCCTGCCTAAAAGAATTATGGTGTCTGTGGTTGTTAACAAACCAAAGACTGCAAATTTTTTAGATCTATATGATTATACAAACAAATGAGTTTAAATTGAAAGCACTATTGGGTTTTTCTTTTGGACTAAAGTTTTATAGTTAATTACAAATGTTTAAATTGTCTGCTGAAGAGTTGCTTTTGATCCTAAGATTTAGATGCAGTGCTCTCATATCCAAGCTCATCGCTTATGACAGCAACAAGCTAGAACCTAATCTGGGGATATTGGATGAGTAGTCAATAGATAAGGATGTCATACACAAGCCTTCTTGCAACCATTGATTACTCTGGTTTGCACTGAGTGGAGCTTCTATATGGGGAGTTTTGCCTCTGTGTTAACAGCTTGAGTAACATAAAGAATGGTGATCATGTGATGTTTTATCAATTAAAATATTAAAATATAAGCAATTTTTAACAATATTACAAAAAAAGTTAGTTATTTCTCTCTCTAGATAGCAAATTGACTTATAAGAAGAAACTCATTGATAATATGTTATTTAAGTGCTCTTTATCAATATATAAAAGTAAGTACTAGATTTTTATTGTGTTTTGTAGAAGTATTTTTGTGGTAGATTCTCACAAGATTTCAAAAACTACTTTGAAAGCAAACCTCTTAATATATATTATAGATGTTTATCCTTAACATGAACATTTTTTTCTGTGAATCGATATTATTTTTTTTAAAATCACATGCCATATTAAATATACATGTATTTAAAAATTTCATTGTATAATTAATTAATATGGTAAAAAATAAGATGAATAACAAATTCTGTTTTCAGTTAAATCATGTGTTAAGCTTTTTTTTTGTTTGTAAAAATATATGTATAGTATGTGAATGAAACTCACTGCATAATTAGTGAGATTATTAAAAAAATTTCATAAATAATTCATTGAATTTTTTTTTCCATTTTTAAAATAGATTACGACACACCTGCCGAAATTCATTCTAACTTTTTTAAAGATTTTTTTTTTTTTTTTAATATATATAATCCTAACACAGTTACAAATATCTTATTAACGTTTTTTAATATTTCAGTTTTTTTTTATAAAAGTTATATATTTTTTCTTATTCTCATCCTCATTTATAGATATGAAATTTCTGAGGACTTTTAAAAAAAAATCAATTTTATTTTTTAGTCACATACTTTTGAAGACATTTCCACAAATCTGTTTCTTCATCTATATTTTCACCTTTCATTTTGCAATATTTTTAATTGAAAAGCATTTTGAATCACTTTCACAAGGAGATGATTTCATTTATAATATTTAATTATTTTTCTACTCAAAATATTTTTGTAGTTACAGATTTTTTAATAAAAAGTTTAGAGAAATGTTTCTATAAGTAGATTACACACACACACACACATATATATATATATATATATACACGCATAATTTTTTTTAGAAATAGAAAATAATTCATTTGGCTTTATGGTTCATAAAAGGTTTGGGTATCTGAATTGCCAGAACCTGGATCAATTTGGGGCCTCTATTTGACAATCTACAGCTGTACTAAATCATGCAGTTTATAATTTTATTTAAATAATGTGAGACAATGTTAGTATTATTAGGAGCCAGTGTTATCTATTAACATCGGGAACCATATTAGGCACCATAATAATTGTATTCACAGAGGCTTTTTTGACAACAGATTCAACATTTTTGGTATTAAGTGACTTATATATATATAATACATCAAGATTAATACTCATACTATTAATTTATTAATTAAATGGAATACTCTCAATCCAAAGCACAAAAATAAAACTTTTTACAGAAAAGAACAGATCATTTTAACAAACCAGTAGTTTGAGTATTAATCTCATTGTATTATGTAATATTAGTTGCTGGGATATATTATTTACAGTCACTCATAAAGAATTCTGGCATCCAAAATAAAATTAAAAAAGATATAGGAAAAAAGCTAATATGATGTTTAATAATTATAAAACTCAATTTAGCATTACAATCAGGGTATGTTGTACTGGTATTTTTTGCCTATTCATTCGGCATCTTGCATTGCAACCTTCTAAATCTATTTTGTACCAAAGTTATTTTTCAAATTCATACTCATTGTCACTCTTTATTATGTTTGTTTTTTAATTGTATTATTGATCTTTAGAATATCTTGAAAAATTTGTTGTAATATAATAAATTATCCAACGAGTGCCTGTTAAATATTTCTCTCTGATTGAAATTTTTGAGATTTGTGGCCCATTTCTCCAAACCTTGATACAAATGTTGAACTATGACTTAGTGTAAAAGTTTCTATTCTAGTATCTTTCACTTTACCTGCATTTCATTGGAAACTATCATTTGACATGTGACCTGAGATTTGGAATACAAGAACATACATGCAATGATCATGACCAATTTAATTTTGGAACTTGTATGCTTTAGCATTTGGACATATGGATATATGGTATTTAATTCACCAGTGCTTCAATATTCATATTTTATTATAGGTGGGGATGATTAATATTCATATTGCAAAATCCAATGTAACAAATATAACACTGTAAATAATAGAGGGGTTTGAACTCAGGATTTTTCAGTTCATTCACTTGACCCCATACATGCAAAAAAGATACATGAATCTCAATACACATATTTCATGCAGAAACAGCACTCATCAGTTGGTCCAGATCATAATCTCATATATATGTATATATGTAATCAGTGCTAGATTTATATTAAAATAGCATTTCTCAAACTAATGAACCAAAATGTTATAAACATCTTTGATTAGAGTTTTGGCTAAGCAATGTAATTCTTAAAAAAATATGCCCTCTAACAGATACATCACATTATACTACATATTGTACTGAAATTGAAAATCTTTACATGAGAAAAGAGTGGTTTTACTGTTCATTAATAGGGTCACTAATAAGGTCCTTCAATGATTGATTAGTTTTAACATTGAAATTTTATCTAATAGCCAAAACATTGATGATGTTGTTCATAAATATGTAAAAACAAAGTATTTGTATAGTATTCAGATCTCTTGGAAGTTCCACATTTTTGAAGCCCAAGGATGTAAGAGAATCATTCAAGTACACTTTTTAATGTAAATGTTCATGAGCACAAAAATGATTTCAGTCAAAAGTCACAATTTTTGTTTAGATATTGATCACACCTCTGACTTTGATAACATTAAAATCCTGCTATATTAGAAAATTATGATGTAAGAACTCTGAAAGAATATGTTGACATTTTGTAAAGACCTACCAGTTCAATTAGTTTAAGACAATTAACAGTGAGGAAATTTAGTGTTATGTACCAGCAAAAGCCTATTCTTCTTCTTCTCCTCCTCCTCCATGTAGCAAAATTTTCAAAAATTTGTCTTCGAAATAAAAGAAAACATAAACACTTTGTTAATCATTCTGCAATTATGATTCAACAACTACATGATAAAATACCTTCATACAATCTCATTATTATTTGAAGCACACCAGTTTCTCATAAGACCATAGTGTTGACAAGAATGCATGAGATATCAAAATATTGGAAACTGTTTCTGCAAAGATTTCTGTACCAGTGGATGGATATGTTTTTAAAGTCTTTAAAAATCATTTAATGCTGAACTGAAGAATTTCTCAGTGAGAAGGAAAAATAAATTGTATATTCCAAAAATGTCTATAATCTAATGACTTAATCATAACATTTTTTTATTATAAGAAATTATAATATAAAGGTATTCTACTTTTCACTAAGATTTAGTTCAATTTTATTACAAAAAAATACTTTTTCAGAAATATGTGACTTTTATTTATTAGTCCAATTGAGAGAAGATTCATCATTCTAATTTCATTATGCGTATCATCAAATACTGTAAAACATACTGAACAGCCGTATGTTTTTTAGGCATATATTTGAAATTGAAAGCAATCATAAATGATTTTTATTTATTGCATATATATAATAATGATAAAAACTTCAATTTGGAACAATAATTAAAACAATATATGCAAATGAATTTAATTGAAAAACTTTTATTCCTATAATAAAATATTTTATGTATTAAATGAATAATCAGCATATTCAGTCTGAACTCTAGTTCATCTTTCAAATTCACATTTCTCTGTAAATAGGTTAATATTTATTCTATGTTGGATAATAAAACACTCAAAATTTTAGAAATAAAAGCATTGAGAGTATTTTGTAGTTCATTCTTCTGATCTAGTAAAAAATAGTACAATAATAGCTTATTGTAAATATAATATGAAGTCATAATCATAATTATATCATGATGACCACTTCGTTAATCGTTTTGTTATCAATTTCCAAGGTTGCTGTGATAAAACAGAAGAGAGATGTTAAAGTTGTTGCATATTCTTTGAATGCTAGCTTCCGGCAGCAATTCCTAAAACTATTCATCACCAATAAGAATGAATCTGTATATTGCGAATAAATTTCAGAGGATAACTAAATTTTTACAAATATTACAGTTTCAGTTTGGGTTTAATGTTGTAACAGTGAGAAACGTGTGATTCATTAACATAGTGCAGAATTCAACCACGACACAGAATGGCAGCATCATGAAGCCACCCGTAGGACTGAGTTCGAACATAGTTTATCGGTTCCACAATACAATCTACGAAACAATGCATCCGATGCCATGTTAGTAAACATTTCTTTAGGCACAGTGATCAGGGAGATGCAAGAGAATCAAGAATTTTATTTCGAGTTAGTCAATCAGAACATTAATCTTAAACATTTATCTTACAGAATCGAGGAAATCTAATATGGAATGGGTATCGAATAAATAAATAAAGAAGTAACAGCTGACGTATAGTTTGACATTATTTATTGAAACATTTTAATAATAAATCATTTACTAATAATATTTGGTAATATTTAAAATTGGGTAACGGAATTTTCCGATACTGTTATATATTAAAGAAATACTTTCATTTATTTAGAAACATTTAGGCGAAATCATTTTACCAATAATATTTTATATTTAAGATCTCAGTAGCGGTATTTTCTGATACTGTTAGGTTTACAAAGAGAAATACATTTCTTTTATGACATAATTTAGCTACCTAAAATTCTCGAGTAAGTATTTCTAAGGCATGCCTTTAGGGATTTATACTTTTGCAATACAAGAGTCTAAAGTAAGATTTATAATAGTAGTAGTGGACGTATATTTATTTAATTAAAGATATTTACTAATAACTAAGGGCAAACATTTATTTGAGAGAATTATGTCACTAATGCAGGGACGAAATTATACACAGAATAATAAAGTTAATAAAAGAAACACGTGGTCAGTTTAGAAAGGCGATAGGAAGTGGCAGTATATTGAAACTGCAAAGCCGTGAATGAGTTTACAAAAACAGGTTGGCATTTGCCATAGGCCTGAAGAGGTAAGTTGTCACATAAGCATAACCAGGGACAAGTGGTTCGTGCCATGATTGCCTGCTGGCTGCATGATGGTTGTCAAGCTCTACGGGAGCATTTATTATGTCTTTTTGTGTAGGACGACTGGGTTTAATTTCAATCCTATAGAATCCGGAATATTCAAGGCTTGTAATGGGCCATCACGTCTCTAAAACATAACACATGTCTAATGTACAGATGATTCTGTTAAGATTTAAATATATTTTATAACTCGGCCCTACATTATCAACATTTAATAAAGAATGTTTGCGACTCTCAAAGAAATGCAATTTTATGGAATTATTAATTAAAATTTAATAAAATATAAACAATATGTAAAATAGGTGATTATTATAGCTAATCTGTCAGCCATCTGCTAAGCAGTAGACTCCTGCATTACAATAAATGAAGCATTGAATGTGTGTCAATTTATAAGAAAATATTAAGTTATTTATGAAAGTAAATATTAATGAAAATTTGACACGCATCCACTGTTTCAAGCGATCATAGATTTATACTTAGAAAATTATGAGCATGCGATAATTATATAATAAAATGTAGATTTTAGAAATACACACCAAGAAAGATAGAGTTAGGCAGACTAGATTGTTAAAGAAATTTACATAATATTAATTATTAAATTTATAGTTTTACAATGAGAATTTACAGTTGATAGTTTATAAGTTATAAAAAGATGAATGAGCTATAGCGGGATATTAGTAGAGTACTCTAGAGAATTTGGATACAGGTACCTGTTTTATGAGAAGTTTTCCGATTCAGTGATCAGCAGCAAATTGTTCATGATTCTAGCATTAGCAGTTCTTTCCAGTGTTTAGGTGATTTAATTATTTGAATAGCAGCAGCAGTTTTCTAATTGTTTGGGGCAGCAGATCTTCTTTGGTGGATTTTATGGAAGGCACAGGCGTAGGTTCTTGGCAAACAGTCGACCATCTTGGGGAGAATAGTCTTTGGCACTTTCTACTCATGCATACTGTGGCATGTAAAACAATATATATATATATATATATTTGGAGACTCTCAACTGTTCGAGAGCAAAGCTAAAGTTCAACTGAAAGTTTCTAGCAAGTCTAAAATGGCCTCCTTTCTTAGATCTTATCTTTTACATTTTTGTGATAGTTTATTTTTGGATTCCGCTTAATCTACCCTGAGGATAATCAATGCATTTTTGTTAAGTTTAATTATAGAGAAAGCTGCCTTTCTATTGTTTACATTTACATTTTATAATTACATTTTGGGGAATTTTTCTTTAATTAATCTATTATCTCTCACAGACTGTTGCTTTTAAAATTTCAAACACAAAAGGGAACATATGATTATTTTTACTTTTATTAAATATTACAATCTATTTCTAAAATTATTCATCATCATCATCATTATCAACCATTATCAATCCACTGCAGGATGAAGGTCTCTCCAAGTTTAATCCATCTTCTCTGATCTTTAGCTTCTCTTCTCCCCCACACCCCTGCACATTTTCTTACTTCATCCATCCATCTCCCATGTGGTCTCTAAATGAAATTTAAACAAAGCAATAAATAACGGATTTTACAATTCAAAATAAATAGTTAAAAATATATATTTTTATATAATTAAAAGAAGAAATCTAAATTATATTATTTATCTTTATTTATTGCCCTAAATTTGATATCGAATTGTGTGCGGGTTTATAGTGAATTCTACATATATCTATACATTTTTAATATCACTACACATACAATTCAATACCAAAAAGTTTAAATTTGGGTAGGATAGAGCAGTGAGTGAGAGATGATAAAAAAAGGTGAAACAAGATTCGAATACGAATCTTACTGTTTCAATGTCTTAAACATAAAATCATAAAAGCATAACATAGAACATGTCTTCACTTGTGATTCATATTTGAATTACCTTATGCATAAAAATTGCATCTATAATGCTTATTGATTTATAGATGTCATTCTGAGGCTTGGCTAGTAACTGATTGAAATCATGTTTGATGGAGTGAATACACAATTATATTGCATGTTAAATTGTGCATTGTTTTTCTATTTACTTTTAGATATTAGAATGTTAGGAATATCCTACCTTTAAACATGTAACCTAGTGAGTTTGTATATTCTTTAAAAAAAGTCATTACTTTAGAACAAGTGTACCTTCACCAAATTATTAAACGTGTCCAGTAATATTAGGATTGTCATTCTTTCCATTTTCAAACATAAAAAGTATTTTAATTTTATCAATCTTGAATATTTTTAAATATCTAACTGAAGTAATATGATAATGTGATATAAAATGGCTTTTTTTAATGAAGTCAGAAATTTTTATGCATAAGCTATATGCCCCAAAATCTTGTTGGTCAATCCCTATATTGTACTAAATTAATTTACTTCTTACACTCTCTTATCCAATTATCTCTCTAGCTCCATTAAATTTTTTACTGCACTACTATCTCATCTTAATAAAAATTGTTTGGAGAGTTCACTATTTTATCCTTCTATTTTTTATTTTTATTATTTGTAATAATCATAACAAACATCATAAATTCTCTTTTCTTTCACTCTGTTTATCTTTAAATTTTTCCAACTCTCCATATAATTTACCCTTATTCTTTTTTATCATCTTGCACTCAAAAAATAAAATTTTCAATATTTTCTCTAGTCAAAGGATTGTTAAAATGTGACCATCTGTCTGTTTAAAATATCATTATTATAGTAAAGATCCTTTAACAGAATTATGTTTTTCATATCTATCACTTTTAATCTTTCATAACCCAATGATCTAAATTGTCCATATTTAACATATGAAAGAGCCGTTTTCACAGTATTATTATTTGGCCATTAAATCTTCATATTATATATGGAGTCTCACATTTATTTTAAATTTTGTACCTGTAGATGTCTTAACTACATTTGTTTATGCCACTGAGGTATTGCCGATTGTATCTGTATTTTATTTATTAAAAGAATATTGTAATTCAATAATATTAATTACTAGTTTGAAAATCCAAACTTCTTAACATGAATAGCAATTGTTTCAAAAGAATGAACATTAAAAATTCCTTACAACTTTATCAAAAAATTAGTTTATATCATTTCAGATTGCAAATCTCCAACTGACACTTTTTTCCAAATAAAATTAAATATTGGAATGTTTATAAATTGGAAAATACAGCTGTAGTAGCAAATATACCTGGGTTTCATTTTATGTGGTAGATAGGTTCCTCAGAAAATGTGCACAAAAGAAATTGCACAAAGATAGACTTAACTTTCCTTGAAAAATGGGGGATACATACTGTAATTTTCAAAAATCGCATAAAAAGCAAAGCAACAACATAAAATTACTTTAAAATTCACATAAAAAAATAATATCAACAAATTAAAAATTCTTCTTTTTCTTTTCAAAAACTTTATTTTTTTATCTCAATACTGAACATATATATACATTTATATAATACAAAACTTCAATGTTTCAACTGTTTTATCTCATACAGTCATTTTCAAGGATATCTTTCTCCCACTGCTATATTTTATTACTCTTTCTTTTACATTGTTTAATTGCAAATATTAAACAATGTAAAAGAAAGAGTAATAAAATATAGCAGTGGGAGAAAGATATCCTTGAAAATGACTGTATGAGATAAAACAGTTGAAACATTGGACTTTTGTATTATATAAATGTATATATATATATGTTCAGTATTGAGATAAAAAAATAAAGTTTTTGAAAAGAAAAAGGAGAAGGATTTTTAATTTGTTGATATTATTGTAGAACATATATATATTTTAAAAGAAAAAGTGGATATACTTTTGCTGTGTTATTATATATGATAAAAAAATAACGAAATAAAATATGACTAATAAAAAATTTCAAATTTGAAAAAAATTGATACAAGACAAACTTTTTTTACTTTTTTTATTAACTACAGTATTTAATTTTATTCAAAACAATATATTTTTATGCATAATTTACAGTATTTTACATTTTTTCATACATGTACAGTGTTTTAATTATTATGCTATTTGACGATATGCAGGTTCGTTTGTAAACTGGTAAGAAATCAGATTCGTCACAAGAGGAAATACAACTAGTGCAAACTTCATTTTTTTTAATTGCTTTTATAATGGACTCACCCAAACTAAAATATTTTCCAATCACTGTTGATCCTTCCCATCTCACTAAGTTACCTAAAATTGAAATTTTTGTTTCCAAAGAAATTCATTTTCTTTGATATTGTAAACTATAAGTTTAAAATAAAAATAAGAACTTAGATTAATGATAATAAAAAGACACCTACTCATCACTGTTGGGCAAAATTTAATTAAAACTAACAATTAAATCCTTATTTTTAATTTTCAATTTTATTTAACAATCAAATTTCATCATTTCACATCGCATTAATTTCAGATCACATTACCCAAGTTTTAAAATGTTAATTACAATTAAAAATCAGATTTTAATTTTTAATTCTCAAATTTAATTGTGCCCACTGCTGTTACTCACCTTTTAAAAATAAACTTGTGGACACTAAATGATTAATTGATTACATACTCTTTTTATAAAAAGCAAAAATAGAACGTGATTTAAAATAAAAAACAACAGTATACATGGTATTTTTCATCTATGACATTTGAACAGATTTACATTATAGTCTTTCACATGACCCACCACTCTCAGTGCCATCTCATACTGCTGACCCACCTGATCACACACATGTTGAAAAGATAAATAATCACCAATATACATATTTCATGCTAAACCAGCAATCATTAGTCAGGTGGGTCAGCAATATGAGATGGCACTGAGAGTGGTGGGTCATGTGAAAGTCTGAGTTTGAACCCCACATATATTACATATATAAATGCAGGTTTAAGCCTGTACAATGTATTATAGTCTTGTAAAATTTACTTGTGGACACTAAATGATTAATTGATTACATACTCTTTTTTTTAAAAAAGCAAAAATAGAACGTGATTTAAAATGCAAAAACAACACTATAACATTTGAACAGATTTACATTATAATCTTGTAAAATTTAATGTGTGCATATAAAATGGTGAAATTCTGATTTTAAGTGAATTATGAACTTCTTTATTGCATAAAATCTATTACAGTACTATTATAAAGTGCTGAAAATATTGAAATTATTAGATGGAAGTCGAACTCCGATAATGCGCTATTACTTTAAATATGATGTGTGAGTGTGCAAAATTTATAATATTTAAAGTAATAGCGCATTATAGGAGCTCGACTTCTGATTTAATAATTTTTAATGCATAAAAGAAAACCGCATACAAAAATATTAAGAAGAAACATGAATCGCATAACTTCAAAATTGCATTAAAATTATCCGCATAAAATGAGCCCCGGGTGTATATCCAATCTAATTTTTGATTGGAATAATTATGAAATCCACACACTTAAACATTAACATTTATATTCTAAACTCTTGGACTTGCTAATTATACTTTCTCATGGAGTTTTTTTAAGTATGTATTTATCATGATTTAATCACCTCTACCACATGTTATCAAATCTTTTTCAACAACTTTCTCTATCAGTATCTTATTAGGGAGCATCTTTTACAAATATAAGAATTGCTATTTTGCTCTGGGTGGTTTTGGCAATAGTAGAATGGTAGACAATTCAAGATCCATAGATTTCTGCCCAGATAAACCATTTAATTTTTTTTACAATTACTACTTTCCACGTTGATTTTTAAGATGTTATAGTATTTCAAAAGCAAAATATACTGTCAGTCAGCCAACTAATATTTGATTTATTTCAGACTTTCTTTTTTCTTTTAAATGTTTAGGTAAATAATTTTTGTTTTTTCATTTTTTTTTCTTTAAACTTTATATATATTAGCAGCTCTAATTATAAATGGAATCAAGAAACCAAAGCTCATTTTCTCTTAAATCATCAACACCAATTATATATGAATCAAATCGAATCTCCACAATTCATATCTTCACTATCCCTGATGTCTAACTACTTTAATAGGTATATACATCAAAAACGTTATCTAATATATATTTAATAAGTACAAAGCCATGAAAGCAAATAAATACTAAAATAAACACAGGCAAAATCACCCAAATCATTTCAATTCATTGCCTCTCTAATAAAAACCACATTATTTAAAATTAAATTCATTATTATATACTAATTTAAAATAGTAATTAAAAATAAGAGTAGCAAGAATGATCATGAAAAAAAATTGCTCAATTAAAGGAGAAGACATATTCTGAAATATTAACTCATTTTATCTTGCATATATATATATATATATATATGCACATGCACTCAGATTATTTAACGATTGCATTGTGGAACACGGGGTAGCAATGTCTTAATATATGTATATTTGCATGTATTTGATAGTAATGAGTAGTATGGAGTTGCTTTGCTTTTGTTCAGTATTTTTGTAATAGATAAAACTGTGGAAATTAATTGAAATTATAATATAATGACAGATTTTGAATCCATGGTGTATGATGATAATAATTATTTACTGCTATATATTTTATACATTGCAGATACTTTTTTATATTAGTTAGATAACTGTTTAGGAGATGAAATGATATTCATATCTCAATATGAAAAAAAGTATTTCACTTTCGTATTCAAAGACCAGTCTAAGATTTTTTTCTTTTATTGTTATTTTTCACTCTCTATTGTTAATAATAGATCTTATAATTATATGATCAATAATTAGCCATTGTTTTTATGCAAACAAACTAATCCTGCCAATTTTTGTCCTACTTCGGTTCTGCCCGCTACCTTGTGTAAATTTAAACCACAAATAGATAATAAATATCTTGTCCTATGTTTTCTGCCCATACCTCCAAACTAATTTCTAGCTTGTGGCATTTACCATCAAGAGTTTTTGAATCTAGATCTATTTCACCTGGATTTTTTTTTTTGTATCTAGTACACTTTTTCTCAACATGTTCTTATTTACTTCTTTTTAGTATTCTGAAATTCTAAAACATTTTTTTGAATTGATAGTATGATAGTGAAAAGAGCATTAATGATGATTACTGAAGTAAAGGTGCAATAGATCCAAAAATCCAAAGCAGTGGACCCAAGCCCAATCTCATAGATGAAATCTGGAAGCCAGAAATTAGTTTGGGGAAATGGAAAGCACTATATTGGATAGGGATTTATTAAATAATACCATGTAGCATCTATTAATTATTCAAACTTGCACCAAGTGACAGAATTGAAGTAGGAGAAATAGATTTGCTATTAAAAGTAATGTGTAAGGAGACCTATTGTAATGTTTTTTTTGGTGTCAGTATTTGAAAATATCAACTTATATTGAATCATTCTAATTTTTAACCCCGGGCATTATAATAGGTTTAATTGTTCTCTCTGGTGAGAGTTGTAAGTTTTCAACATTTTATTGCATTACTAAATCATTATTCTATATTGGAATATAATAAAATGGATACTATTTGGTAGAAATTTATATTTACAAGTGAAATAAATTGTAAAAAAAATCATATTTGAATTTTGCAAGTATTGAAAAAAATAAGATTGTAATAAAAACTAAGAGGAATATCACCATTCAGTGGTCAAGTTGAGCAGATTGATTTCATAAAATCAATAACTTTTTTTATTGACATTTGTATTTAAAATATGAATAAATAAATAACAATATCTGATAAATTTTTCAAATTATGCATTAAAATGTCATTTTTTTTACATATTTTTGTAATATTGCAATACATTGTAGCAAATGGGTGGTGAAGACATGGTATCAGTTGAAAAAGCACATTTATTTTGTTAACATTATCCTAGCACCAGTACCTTTTATTCTAACAATAAAGCATATAAAATAAATGTATAAATCATGTATAATTTTGATTTTTAATAATTATTACACAATTATTGTGCAAAAGTAATCATGACTCCTATTAAACTTTGCCAAAAAAAAAATCAGGGGTTATAGTCATTTGGAAAATTTTCTCAAAATAATCTCACAGAACATGTGAAATTCAAAAACAATAATCAAAGATGTTAAGATTTGCATATTAGTTTGAAATCACCACATTTTCGATTATCCTGACATCATTAGATTTTTTTTTGATAAGGATCTCCCTGTCTCATCTGATGTATTTACTACAAGAATAAATTCATTCTTCAGTGTTATCATTCTAATTAAGTTTTATTATTTTTTACAGCTTATTCTATTCTTTTTGTTCATTTTTCTTTGTCAGTATATATTCATAATATATATCCGCTATTATTTTTTTCTCTTTAAATTACATTATCAATAGTATCCCAACACTAAAACGTTAGGATACTCATCTTGAGAAGTAAATTAGTGTATATGGAAGCTTACAGTGGCACTTTGGTGCACAAACATCACAAGTCTTTAGAATGAAAGAACCACTAATGTTTAATAATTTTGGTGATATATATATATATATAATCTTTGCAATTCTTCTAAAAATAAGTATATAATTATCTTATATCATTAGTTATATAATATGGCGTTCTCTCTAGCTGCTGAAAGAAATGTATATATATATATCAGTTCATGCAAGCCACATATGTATGTAGATATATATTTATCAGATCACTTTAAAAAACTTTCATTATTATTATTTTATTTTTTGTAAAATGTACTTCGTTTGCGCTAATGTTAATGTGAGAGATTGTTGACCCTAGCAAAAAATTTTTTTGCATAGTTAGTATAAATTATGTTTTTATCTAATTTGTGTTTCTTTCCCAATAATGCGTTTAATTGAAATTTCTTGTTCAATCATCTTGATTCCACAGTGACAGTTTTTCTTTTTTTTCTAAGTACAGAAATTTGCATATTAAAATATCTCTTAGTGTTATCGGAATTGCTAAACTTTTCTATAAAATTAAATTCAGCGTTTTGAATTATTTAAAACTTTTATTTTCTTAGTTCTAAACTTTTTATTTTTTTTGTCAAAAAAAAATCGATGATTTGGCAAATATCGGATTTAGTAATTATCGAAGCATGGATATTTATTTTAATTAGTTTTTAATAGTTAATATAATAATTAGTTTTAAATTCACCTGTAAGTTAATAATGTTATAAATGTTTAATTTTATATATATATATGTGTGTGTGTGTGTGGGAGGTAGATATTTATAAAATGACAATGTCAGGTTATTACATTAGATACACAATGTATTACTAATAAAGGTTTAAATCAGAAACTAGTCAGGAATGGAGATGTAATTATTTTGTCATTTAGCATTCATTGATTTTTCAATATATCACTAAATGGCTCTGGGTTAGAATGAAGAAATCTGCTCATGAAAACATATAGGACTTCAATACGAAACGAATTCTACATGCAATTGGAAAAGCTAATACATATAATTAACGTGTGCAGAGATGGTAGAAATGCAAATTTTGTAGCTCAAGCTCATTGGCTCATGGCCGAGCTCTGTTAGTAATGGAGATTAGAACTCCAAAACAATGAATCATTCTTTTTTATTTATTAATGAGCTATTAAAAACCAGATGTCTTTATTTAAGACATCTTTTCCCAAAACATTCAGTATCTGCTTAATTTTTCAGTTATAGCTATGTCTTTTTTATAATAACTTAGCTAGCTTATTGCATGCAAGTATTTCCTTCATATGTCAACGCTTATACCTTAAGTCTGTAAAAATCTTTAATATATATAATTTTTGAAGAGAGATGCTTAGTTATTGGTAAAAATTCCAAAAACTCATATTTTTTCACAAATATAAGAAATCTGTTATTTACTATTCACATATCAGCTTCAGCATTTAATTGGAAGTGGTTCACTTTTAGTTAACATAAGTTAGACAACTGCTATTGTTATTATTAGATCACATTCTTTCATTGTGTATTATCATTTTCATCTGATAGTCATCTGATTTCATAACAACTGAATCTAGATTATTACCTGGAAAAATTAAAATCATTATATTCCATGGGGTACAATTATGTCTGTGAAAATCATTAATAAATATATATGTATATTTAAAATTTAGTTACATCTCATATATTTTTGAAATATGAATGAACATACTTAAAAAGATAAATGATTTCCAAGATGCACATTTAGTGCTGAAACTGCACTCATCAATTGATCCAGAATTGAATCTCTTACAGTGTATAGTTATTTCATGGGTTTATATATAATTAAAAAATTAGATATATTTATATTTAACTAAAGTTTAATGTATATATCTGGGATAGAGATCATTTATCGTTTAGTAAATCATTATTATTGTATTGTTCTGTAATGAATGGTGTGAAAGTTGTGAATGCAAAACGTTTGATGCTTGTAAATTAAAATTATAATATCATCATCATCATCATCAATTCACTGCAGGATGAAGATCTCTCCAAGTTCAATCCATTTTCTCTAATCTCTAGCCTCTCTTTTCCACATCACTCCTGCACACTTTTTTATTTCATTATCCATCTCACATGTGGTGTCTCTCTGGGTTTTTTGCACTCTTTTGGATTCCAGTTTAAGATGTCAAATCTATACATTATTTTAAAAGTAAGTTAATGTTATAAATTATGTGGAAATTTTATATGTATTATTTAGTAATATAATGGATGGAATATTACAATAATATGAATTGTACTTTTAAAGTCTTAACACTGCTAAGTGCAATATCTAATCAGCTTATCTAAATAAAATATTAAAAATAAAATATTAGAATTTCTAATCATTTTAAGGATTTGGATTTTTTTTTTTGAACATTCATCTGTAAACTTTCATTTTTAAAAAAAATAAAACTATTAAAATATATTTCTAGCATGTATTATATATATATATATTAGTGTAGTTTTCTTTTTTCAACAATGTAATTTTCAGTTATTACATGTTTCTATTGTGCATATACATTTCTATAGTTGAAAATTATTCTGTTCTGAAATGCTACTTAAAAAAAGCTACCTCAACTGATATACTGAATATTATGAATAGTATAATAATAGAATTCTCCAATTCTGTTTAGCTATGATAGATTTAACAAACTCATAACAACAGCTGGAAAAGTGACTATTCTTCCAGGATATCGAAAATAATTTATTCCATGTAGAAACAGAAACACACATGCTGTTTATAGTCACTTTTTTGCTCACCAAAGATTCTAAAGGTGTCGACAATTTTTTAAAGTCAATGCGAAATGCCAGAAAAGAAAATCGGCAAGAAGAACAAAAGTTTACATGATCTAGTCATAAGGCCTGCTTTTATGAAACTTGGCAGGTGGAAAAATATCTCTAGAAGAAGTATTGCTGTTACTGCTGTGTTGCCAAAGTTGTATGTGAGGATTTTAAACACAAGATTTCTAGAATGAAAATAAGCATCACTAGAACAGAAATGAAAGCTTTTCTTTCATAATGTTTTTATTACAACTATCTAATCAAATCAGTAGATGTTGGAGAATTGAATGTGCTTTAGATTAGCTTTAACTAGGAAAGATTCCACTAGCAAATAGCTTACTTCCATAGTTTTTAAAAAAAATTAAGGATCTAAAGCCAGACCATAATTTGCTGTTGTATTTAGTAATTGTATTCATGAAGAAACTTCAAAAATTTGGCATAAAAACAAAACTATAGCAATCTTAAAACCAAATAACTCAGCGTCGTCTTAAAAATTATCTATCTATCTATCTATCTATCTATCTATCTATCTATCTATCTATCTATCTATCTATCTATCTATCTATCTATCTATCTATCTATCTATCTATCTATCTATCTATCTATCTATCTATCTATCTATCTATCTATCTATCTATCTATCTATCTATCTATCCATCCATCCATCCATCCATCCATCCATCCATCCATCCATCTATTATTTACGTAATGAGTATGCACTTTACAAATTATTAATTAAGAGTTTTAATATTTGAGAACTATATATTTATAGAGCAGAATGAGTTCTTGCTTAAATGAAGCTGCTATTTTAAAACACAGAAAATGCTCTCAAAATAATTAAAAAAGTGTATTACTTTTATTGATCTAATCTCAGCTTATGATTACATTTTTGATTTTTAAATGTAAGAAAAAATATTAGTTTACTTGACAAAATACTCTCCATAGAAGAATTCAAGTGACACTAAATGATTATAATTGTAGGTACAGAATTTCTTCTCATCATCTATTTTATAAAATATATTTATCAGTGATCTTCCAAAACCAGAATGCTAGAAATTTATCTATGCTGATAATAATGCGTTGACTTCCTAAAACAATTCTTTTCTATAATAGAAACATCTCCTAGTAAAGATATGAAAAGATTTGAAAGTCTTTTCAAGAACTGGTAAAATGTAATGAATATATTATGCTCAATTTCTCATGTAAACAATAGCTAAATATCTTATCCTTTGAATATAACCATATGTAATAAATAATAGATTGAAATACTATACTATTCCATGCTATTTAATAATAATGTTGGATCTTAATCTAACTTATTTCCCTCATTTCCTAAGGTTAGATCAAAATATTTTTTTTTAAGATATAATCAATGTATGAAGTGACTGGCATTAGTTGGAGTCATAATGCAAGTACTTTGTGGACACTTTCTTTAGTGCTAGCTTATTTAACTGGTGAATAATATGCCCCTGCTTGGAGAAATATGTATGTACATTAAACTTCTGACATTTTTTCATTTTTTTTCATTTGTAATGGTATCCTGTTTTTTTATATATATTCATTCAGCAGGTATCAGAAAATGAATCTCCTCACTGAAAATGTATAAATAAACTCAGCATATTCAAAGTATAATTCTATCACCTAAGACTAATTTCAAATTTAAATTCTTGTTTTTTTTTGGGGGGGGGGATCAATAAAGATTCTACAATTGAAGAATTTTGCCTAAAAATGTGATTGTATGTGATTTCAAACAGATTACTGCTTCCAGATCCAGTAATAAAACCAGCTGGTTTGATCTTCATAGATACAACTGGAATCTCGACCACAATTCTTTTAAATAACTTGGTCAAACAAACTTTTTTGTACATGTCTTAACCATAAGTAACCCACATATGATTAAATTCCTAACAGGGCATTGTAAAAGTCATTATTGCTTATGATGATTCGGTTTTTTGCTTGCCATATTGTTTTTAAAACCTATTGAAGTTGTAAAACCTGATCATAAGTTGTCTGTTTTTATTTGAGATGAAGAATGGTGGATCTCAAAGCATATATGATTTATAAATTAAATATTGGTTGCTTAAGTTGTTGATGTATGATGTTTAAATAATATAGGTAAGAAGATGACTTTCATTATAGAAGTTAAACATGTTAAACATTCTTATAAGCATATTCAATCACAGATTTAACACATATTTTCATATAGTTGAAGGAAAATAAGATGTAGTGTGAAATATGATTGATGAAAGAAAGACTATGCTGTAGTTATATTTTCTTTAAAATTGGCATTCAAATATTAACGTTTAATATAAAATAATTTATTATTGTTTTATGTAGGCAGTTTGTGAATTTTTGAGTTTATGTAATTTAAAATTCAATCACTTTGTGTAGAGAATATAAAAAATTTTAAAGTTTAACTATTTAATAAATAAAACCAACAAATAAATGACAAATAATAATACTTAATATTTGAAATAATAAAATAATTGTCTACTAAGATATCAACATAAATGTCCTCCCCAATCTTTCATGTTTCGAAAAATACTGAAGAAACATGTCGGATTTAGCAGTCTAGATAATTTCTAATAGTTGCTTTTGCTTTACTGTTTACCCACCTAGAATAGCTTTTTAATAAACAATCTGCAGAGAATTTTGGACTGGAGCTGACCAAAGAAATCGGTTTGAGATATAAATTATTATTGCACAGTAATGTACATCATTGGGTTTGTAGATAAGTAAAACAAAATAATCGAACCAGTTATTGTTTGGATTAGAATGTTGGAATTAACAGAATTTGGGCCACAATTTATGGATCTTGAGCTCCAGAATCCAACATCTATAACTGTATTAAGCAAAGTAGGGAAGATTTATAAATTATGAAAAGGCATTAATTTTATAAAAAACTTCATGATCATAAATATTATTTAAAGAACATTAAACATAGATTCCACCATATCACTAAGGGAATTAATATTGGTAAGTGGTGAATGTCTAATTCTAACGTTTCAAAAGTTTTTATATTAGTTTGGTTGGAAATAGTTTGAGGATTAAAATGGGAATAAAGATAAATGGATACACCTAAATGATCTTGAAAATCACTCTCGTTATTGACTTTTATTGGCCCTTTTACAGTATTGATCTATATCTATTACTTGATCAAAATATATTGTAATCCTATTTTTATGATTTATTTCATCTTCACATATTTTTCAAAAATCAACCTCCACCAAGTCTTACAAATACACATCATTTTTGTTTCTTTTTTTTGTCAATGCTTTTTGATCATTGCTTCACTTATTTTATGTTTGCTATATCATATCTATCTGCCAGTAGAAGTTAATCAATTTCTATAATTATGCAAATATTTTGTGAACAACTTTGACTCATCAGGTGAGCTAAGAATGAAAACCCCTTGAGGCTGTCTGTGTTAATAGCTTGATATTTCTTCATTGTTACACAACTCTTAACACTCCTCATTACACCAGTTATTTTTTGAGGAATGATGAATAATCATTCTCTTTTATTTCTAGGTTCTTACTCAAATTTATATATAATGTTATTACAGTTTTTAAACAATTTCCAATTCTAGATTTGGTGATTAATTTAATATATCTATATAAAATTTTTCATTGTTTCACCAGAATCAAATGTAGCGATACATAATCTTTGTTTGCTGCATTAATTTTAGTATATAATCTTCATAATTTGTTTAGTATTCCATATTCTCCTTTTTTTTCATTAGTTATAATGATCTCTATTTTTTAAGCTTCTAGTGTTTATGATTCTATTATAAAATATATGTCCAGCTTTCTTAGAATTGTAATGTTATTTTTTTATTTTTTCCATTGCTTTCACAAAAATTGACAATATAGTCAAATGTGCATAATCTTTAAATGGTCATGACCTTATGATAATCTAGATCCATAATCTGTTATGATTCTTAGTTTTTGGAATGATGATTATACAGCTTTTAGATCTGATAATCAAACATATTTTCATATTTTCCTTGAAAAAACGATTACTCTCAATTAAGTGAAAACTATTAGGCTTGATGAGAAAGACTGTTATATTTTTTGGGTATTAAACACTGCAGTGAGAAATGGTGTTTAAAATCTTGCTCATGTCTTCTACTATTTATTACTTAGATTGTTTCTTTGCCATGTTCGGTGACCAAATAATTAAGTGAATGCCATGAATTTGTATTACTTGTTTTGTTAGAGTTTCAGAAGAGAGTCAAAAAGTTGTTTTTCCTCAGTTAATGATAACCTAATGTCTATTCATATGTTAACTTTTATTCTATTATCATATATGCATAATAAGCATATTTATGGACTTTATAGTTGTACAAATTGAAATTATGAAGAGTATTCTCATGTGTATTTTTATTTTGGACTATTTCCATAATCTAATATGTGTATTAAATGTCTTTAATTTTATTATAAATATTCCAAATACATTCAACTGTTAGTAATAGCACATCAAACAGGTTAGTATATGCACAATCTTTTGAGAGGTATTATTCTCTGCTCAGTGATAGTACTAGCATGGGATTTGAACCTGAACCCTTAGATTCTTGAGTATTGAATTTTAAAGTAACACTCTAACCAACTGAACCACACATTTCAAGATGTATTATTTCCCCCTCTTCTTCATTGTTGCTAGCCTGATCAGTGACCATACTAATATGGGATTTGAACCTGGACTCTTAGATTCTTGAGTATTGAATTTTTAAGATAACATGATAACTAACTGAGACACCCTGCTCAGTTCATTAGAGTGTTGCTTTAAAATTCAATACTCAAGAAACTAAAGGTCCAGGTTCAAATCCCATGCTAGTACTGTCACTGGTCAAGCCAACAACAGCTGAAGAAGACGGGAGAATAATACCTCTCAAAATGTTATGCATATACTAACGTGTTTGATGTGCTATTACTAACAGCTGAATGTATTTGGAATATTTAAATAAAGTTAAATTTTTCTATAAACATTTAATACACATATTAGATTATGTAAATAGTCTAATATAAAAATACAACTAGAACATCATCATCACAAGCTTTCAGGAAGATATTCTTATGTGTGTACCAAAAAATATTTCATCTATGATGTAATCAACCAAGAAAGCAATTAAAAACTGGAATTAAAAGTTTGATTACTATTGTATAGAAATAATATTTTGTTGGCTCTTATAAAAGCCAAAAGTAGAAACATTTTTCATTTAGAATTTTAGACTTTATACAAAATGTAAGTCAGACATTAATATATTATATGTATGAAAAATGGAAGAGTTTTAAATTTTTGGATATTTTCACAAGTAAACAAATATCTTCTGTAAAGTATTATATATAATAATAAGCAGATTTTTATAGTCTATATAGATACATATATTTAAATTGTAATGAATAAGCAAATGTTAAAACATTTAATGACTAAACAGATTTGGGTTTTAAATAGAAAAGAATTTATTGAAAACTAAATACTTTCAATAGCACATAGTATAATAATCATATCATAATAAAAAGGGAGGGAGTTGTCATTCATAAATTATGTAAGTTTTGAATACTAAATTGGATCCAAATGAATATTTAAAAGTGAATCTGCATGCTAATGAAAAGTGAAAGGGCTATAAACACCATTTTTTAGAGAGAGGGGAGCTGGAATCTATTTTATTAATGGCATTGATATCTTTGGAAATTGTCAAAAACCCCTTTACCTTTTTCTTTCTATCGTCACACTCTGAATAAACAATATTGGCCATGGAAAGATCAAAAATATGACCCGACAGCAACTCATAATTGAGGAAAAGAGATGAATATTTAGCACTTTTCCTAACATGTTTATATCTATAATTGTGTTGCAATTCTAGTGGTTCTGTTGGCATGAATTGGCATGAGTTTCCCCATAGTATTCCTTTAAACAAATAGGATCAGAGCAGTTGATCTTATAAATACTTTGATGTGAAGCCTTTTGGGGATTTTATTCTTTGAGTTATTTAAAAGGTGTTAATAGATGAAAGTGAATGATTAGTAAGGTTATAATTATTGAAACAAATGGTTTTTTTTGCTTGTTCATGATTTTTGAAATGTAAGGGGGGGGGCACGATTGTAGGATGAGGGATTTTATTGTAAAAGTTAGTAACAATTGCTGATTGTATCCTTTGCTGATGAGGTTGCTAATAAATAATTTGATGTTTTGTTTATGATCAGACTCAAATTTGCAGAGGTTACAATTTCTGTGAAGAAAGTTTCTTAGGCCTGCATATTTTTGAGTGTGAAGAGTATTCGAGTTCAGATGTATAGTCTCTCTGATCTGAAGGGCTTTAAAACCATTCTAAAGTCCAAGGTATTATTATAATATCTAGGTCAAATTTTAAATTGTAAATGGTGTTATCTTCAGATTCGATGGTCCACGTAAGAGAGGTGGAAGATATCAACTCAATATGTATTTGGTCAATGGTTTTTTCATTAGCACATATGAAGATGTCATCAATGTATCTAAAGTGTAAGATATAATTTAGGGATGATTAAGCATTCAAACTTGGAAAAGTAGATGCTACATATGACTCCACTGAAAGGTAGCCCCATAGACCAGCCATAGTTCATTTTATAAGTTTTGAGATAGATACAGTGATTTCATCACTGATCCAATTCAGAGTTTTAATGATGAAGTTTTTTGTGGATATTATAATTGATTTGCTGCAATAATGTATCTATGATGTTAATAGATTGAATGTGAGGAACAGAACCATATAATTGGTAATTCAATTTACTGTTTACCTAGTTATAGCATAGTTGAAATATTCCTAGATAAACAAATGAAAATTTCCATTATAATATCAATATATATATATATATTAATTTATAATATTTTTTACATCAACTATGTAAAATATTAAAATATATAACTGTATTGACAATTTGGCAAAATGACATTTGTCTTCATTTGGGTAAAAATGTTATGAGATTGTTGCATAAATATAGAAAGTTGATGAAAAAGATTAATTATGAATTGAAGAAAATAGAACATCTAAAGTTAGAAAACAAATTAATATAATTAGAAGATTTCAATTTTTTGACCAATTAAAGTAAATATAAATGAGTGAGAATCAAATTTAAGATACTGTGGGCTGAGTGATTGGATTTAAATATAGTTGATGGATTTTAATAATTTATGCAAAGAAATTCTTCCGTGTAGATAATAGTTTGGCTGTTTCATTATGTTTGTTAACATTATTTGGTCTCTTCAAAATTTCTACCACTTCTTTAAATATTTTTGGATAATGCAGCCTTTACCACCATGGAGGTAGGGCCACATTTCTTCAGGCAGTGGATTATTATTAATTTTGTTAACTTCTCAGATCTAAATTATTATTCTGAAAAAGAAACAACAACATATATATATATATCTTTCATGTTAATATTGTATTATTTAACATATTTCCATTTTATTATATGCTTATATCCTTGTAGTTGAAAAAATAAGCAAATGATTGTTTAGTGGGGGGGGGGGGAGAGGTTATATGATGTTCAAGCATCAGAAATAAGAAGTTAAGCTTTGACCCAGGAATGTTTTTTTTTTTTTTACGTCTTCACTTCAATACTATCCTAAATATATATTTAAAAATCAATACAAATTTTTTTGCCTATTTTAACGTAATATGATGTTGCACGAATGTTTTTATAAATATATATCAAGATATAATATCTGAACATACATAAATTCTCTCTTGTGTATTTGCTGTCTTAAATTTATTTGAGAATTGCGAAAAATTTCGACTCATTTTACATCATGAACCGTATTTTTGCATCTCAGCGTGTCGCAGTCATTTGTCAAAAGACGGTTTCACATATTAACGTAGTCTAACTTTTCAAGTGTCTCTTTCGTCTAATTTACTGATGTATATATACATGGCCGAATGTAAAATCTATGATTATAACTTATATCTGTACAAATATATAAGACATATGTTTATAGTTGCTTGAATTTTCTTAGACTCATATTTATGATATTTTTTAAACAAATTATTTACTCGTGTTAAGTCTTATTTAACTGTGGTGGGTCTGTTTATATGTTTTTAAATATATGTAATACATATATATATCATATGCATAAGTTAAGACAATTTTTTTTATTATGTAAATCAATACTATTATTGATTTGTAGATTTTCTTTTTTTATTATTTTTGGCAGATTTTATTATTTTAAATAATGTTTTAATTTTCGTTTAATTAAAATTTCAATATTATTGATTTTATATATTAATTCTGATTTGCATTTTAAAACTGAAATGAAGTGGCAAATGTATATTAAAATCGATTTATTTCTAAGAACTTTAATTAAGCAACAAGTCTGAAAGAGATTTTTAGGAAGGGAGGGAGGGGGTCATTCAGTTTTTTGATCTATTAATCATAACATTTGTTTAATATATATATAATACTATTGTTGTTCTATACATTTCCTTATGGTAATATTTTTTTTTTTTATCTTTCACAATTATATAATGATGAAATCTCTAAACTTTATAAACATTCCTGTGAATTTACATTATAATTTGAAAATTATTTAAACATGATACCCATACAAAAAAGCATCGAGTAATTTGTCACCTAAGAAGAAAGTATAATTACAAAAATATATTAAAATGAACTGTAATAGTATTTATCTTTTCAACATATATGTGTTTGAGTGTATCAGTGTTATGAGATAGTGTGAAGAGTGGTGGGTCATGTGAAAGTCTGTGCTCATATACCCTATATATTAAAATGAACTGTGTAGAAAAACTAATCACTTAGAATTCTATAATGTGGTAGGATTTTTTAAAAAAAAAATATAAGAAAATATGACCATAAAGTATAAAGGAAAACTATAGGAAAGAAGTCTTCAAAACGTATAAAACATCGTCTTCATATTAAAAAAAAATATTTGTAACAATAGAAAGAAAAATGGCACTGTTGGTAAAAAAGAAGAATGATATCTTGAAATATGTGGATGAAGGTATTTTCAAGTTCAACCTATCTCTGATCTTTTGCTCCTTTTTTCCACATCACCCCAGCATACTTGTTTATTTCATCCATCCATTCATATGTGGTCTTTCATAGGTCTTATAAGTCTCTTTGAATCCAGTTTTTCAACTTACTTTTTATTGTCATCTTTTCTAGAAATATGTCCAGCCCAACTCCAGTAACACCTGTTTGTTCCGTCATCTATTTATTTTGTTTTTGATCTCTTCTTGTTACTTTTAACATGCATCTCTTCATACTCCATTGAATGATCTGAAGTCTCTGTACTGTTCTTATGTTAAATATCAATGTCTCAGATCCATAAATAAGAACTGATAAAATGCATTTATTAAAATCTTCCTTTTCAACATAAAGGCATATTTTCTTTTAATATTGTTATTTCTATCAAAAGTACTCCAACGAAGTTTAATTTTTTGATTAATTTTCTCCATTATGCTTCCATCTGTAGTAATAATCTGACCAACTAGTTGTAGTCATTAGCTTCTTCTAACTCATCATTACTAATCTTTATTTTCATTGTTTTACACAATCATAAATAAAATAAGTTAATGTCTATAATTACTCTTTTTAAATATAAGAAGTTTAAATAACACGAGATATTAATCAAATCTATAATACATTTTAAAAAATCCATTTTATAATGCAGTGAGTTTATGTATTTTAAAAGAAGCAGGTTGAAGATGTATAGTAAATATTGATGAAACTAAAAAAAATTCTCTAAATAATAAAAATATATCAGTAGCTTGAACAATATGGTACAATTGTGTTGGACTCATTATGAACAATATACAAATCTGTCGATATTTTAACAATGTAAAAAGTAATATATTAGATACAGATCAGTCTTTTTTTTGTCAGTTCTATATACAACTTTTATTAAGACTGTTATAATAATCATCTACCAAATTTTTTTACCTCAAATCAACCAAAAAAAAAAAAAACGATGTATTTTTTTTCTTTCCATATGTCATAGCATCGGCCGGGAGGTGAACCCACAACAAGCGTCTGCAACCAACTGCTTGCTTGCAAGGTGGTAGCACTGACCTCTCAGCTAACAACGCTTGACAAAAACATTGATCCTATTCATGTAGTAAAAGAAGTTATAGAATGACAGTGAGTGTGAATTGTCTATGTGATTCGAATTTGTTGATTACCGAAAAGATATTTGATGATTAAATCTTTATAACATTAAGCAGTACATTCAGATTATTGTCAAATTCTGATGAATACTTATCAAACTACACCAGGAATGATTGACCATGTGATGATGTTAAGAAGATTAATGTTGATATATGGCAACGTTGTTTCATCTTTCTAAAACTTTTCACAATAATATTTTTAAAGTATTTTATGCAATAAAGTGGAAACGTAAAACAGTAAATAAATTAAGATTCTATTTGCAGATGATATGGTTGTTTTTAAAAATAATGCTACCGAACTTCAGGAAGTGTTACAAGAGATATCAAATGAAAACACAAACATGGAAACAATCAAAATATTAAATAAGTCTTTCTGACTATTGAAAAAGAATAATGTAAAGTGTTGATAGTATCTCAATCAGATTATTAATAAAGATAAAAACTTAGTAAATGAAATTAATCATAAAATTAATCCTGTATAGATTTTATTAGTTCTTACTTACGAATCTGGAATTAAGACCGTGAATAAATGAGCAATGTATAGATTTTATACCACACAATATATGTAGATTTAAAGAGGAGAGGAAAGATCAAAAGCAAAAGTACATAGTTGGGAAAAATAAACAGATTTCACTGATATCATTAAAAGAATTAGGAGCTGAAATGATTGGGGGGGGGGGTATTCTGCTAAATGAAATAATAGATGGACAACTGAAGTCTGAAATTAGATTCCAAAGGATTGTTAAATGGATGGAAAAAGACCACATTTATGATGGATAAATGTGATAAGGACATTTGCCAGAATGATTTGGAGAAATCAAACTAAAAATCAGAGCAGGTATAGATTGATAAAGTAAACGGATAAAGATTGAAAATAAAAGTATTAAATTAACATTTATTCATCTTAAACAACCATTTAAAATTTATTAATATAAAATAATTAATATAACTAGTTGTTAAATATTCCATTTCAGTTTAGTTCAGTTTAAACAAATTATTAAATATGTATTAATAGGATGAAATTGAAATCAGTTCAGATATATGATGAGAGGGGTGGACATTCAAAAAATAACTGGAATTTTATAATAAAAGTTGTTTATTTATCTTTAAGTGTTATAATTTTAATCTCTTTCAAAGTACTGTCTATTGGATACAATACACCAGTCTAAACTTGTCTTTCACTTTTCAAAGTAGTCCAGAAACACTTACAAAGTGAAGCCTGTGTTGTTGTTTTTCCACTACTTCTAAGTCAGCATAAAAAAGAGGCATTTTTTTAAATTTAAGAGAATAAAAGTAAGTCACACAGTTAGAGATCAAGCAAATATGACTGATAGATAAGCTGGGTCATGTTGGATTTAAATAAAAATTGTTTCACACTCAACACTGCTCATAGAAGCATTGTCATGATGAAGCTTGCACTCCTCACTTTGCTACAAAATGGGGTGTTTTTATTTTACTGTATTACACAAACATTTCAGAACTTGTAGATCAAACATCTGATCATTAGGAAGTAATTTTGAGAGAAAAATGTCATTTTCATTGATAAAAAAAATATCAGCATTATTTTGACATTTGACTTTACTCACCATCCTATTTTTGGATATGGTGAATTGGATAATTTTATTAAATCATTCATAACCTTGTGTTTTTCCTAGATTGGCTTTCTTGTCATTTGTTTCAAACACTACAACTGTTTTTCCTAAAAGAAAATAGAATTTTACATTATTCCAACTTTCCCACCATTATTAAATATTGCCATATTCATGAAATGCATTTTATACAAAAAAATCCTACGTTGCATCATGATTTCAAACAATAAGGTAATTTGATAGATTGATGCAACAGCTTCACCACAAGAGGTATGTTACAGCAGAAGTATGTATAGCAACAGGCACACTTACCAGAGAAAAATTTGGTAGTATTGAGTTTCCCATCATATATATATATGTCAACAGATGGCATTCTACCAAAAACACCGTCAAGCGTATTTCGTTTACATAAACATCAGAGAATGCATTCACTATCTCTGACATTTATGTAAACGAAATACGCTTGACGGTGTTTTTGGTAGAACGCCATCTGTTGACATAAATACAAGCGTTAACAAGTTTTTAACTTGATTTTGTTTTTCATATATATATAACTTATGAAAACAAATAATTAACAATCCTATCTACTATTATGATCTAATTCATTAGAAAATAGGAAAATGGATTTCTTATGCCCATTTAAGCATTACTACTTTACTTCTCATTGATTACTTAAGCTTGGTATAGATAACATTAGATATCTTCCCATGCCTTATTATATATTAATATATTGTTGAGAAAACAAAGAGTAAAACAGTTTTAAAAGTTTGCAAAGCATTTACTTTTTCAAAAACCCTTCACAGCTTTACAGCGAAAGAGAAAATATTAGTCATCACTTTTTCCAGTTGCTGGCTGTTGATAGTTTAAGAGGAGTTCTATTAATTTTCCATTTAATTAGTAACATCTAAATACAGCCTTACTGATTAATATTAATTTATTATCTGATTTGTCTATAGGCCATTTATCTGAAAAAAAAAAAAAATCTTAAACTTGAGCAAACTAAAAAAAAAAATCACGTTTTACTGGATTCAAACCCTGGTCAATTTAAAACATTGTCACATTTCCCCCCTTTGTATATGGTATTCTGAGTACCATTAAATTACCTTTAGAAAAATGCATTTACTGTGAAAAATGTTTAAAGACTTTTAACATTAGTAGTTAGCAAGTATCCAGCCCAGAATTGGAGTGGAATCATTGGCCCAGTAATAAAGTGTATTATCATTTATGTTTTTTTTAAATAAATGATTATCTCATTAGTTAGTTAACCCCTAACTAGTTGTTTAATTAATAACTTTTAAATGGTTTTGTAATATCAAGAATCAATTTGAAATTTATTTTCTTTTACAGTTGATTGCAACCAGAACAATATGGTTGAGACAATTCCTTAAAGTAAAATATTATTCATCAAAAGCATTTTATTCTATTGTTATACAATCATTTTAAACATTCTTGGTAATGGATTTGACTCAACTACAGAGCTATCTAGATCAGGTCAGATTCAGAATACAATAAAAGCTGGCCAATGAAACAGTAACATAGAACCAAAAGGCACCGCAGCTCAATCAAACGAGTAGGGGGATAAATCTGATTGTACCAAGTAAAATGGAAAGTGTGCTATAAAACATATCAATTTAAAAGAGTCTAATGTTTACTAAATCACATTCATAATAGTAATTCACCAATCTGCCATCACTCATTTACTAATGCATATTATTCACTATTTGCAGAACATAACATTCACATTTGCGGTGAGATACTACTAGATGCGAATGGTGTCAAATCTTTCATGATGCGATCCAATGTAATTGAAAGGGTTAGGTTTATTAGAACAAATTATAGCATTGATCCAATCACTAGTTGCTGCTAGAACCAACTAAACTTTTCCAATCCTACTAACTATAATCAGTAGCAATACTTACAATGGATATTATTACTCTCTGAGGAGTGCCAAAGCACGAAACCATGGTCAGGGGTTTGGGGGGGGGTTTCCTGACAGAGGTATTTTAAATGCTGGCTCTGGCTAAGCATTTGTCACAAAGCTTGTTGAGGAATTGATAAACCTCATTGTTTATAACTTACAAGCTTAAGAGAATAGGGTCATGTGATCTATGACTCTTATTTTAACTGTTTAAATATTTTGGTTTGAGAATTTTGTTTAAATTAATGGATACTATTATCACACAGATGTGTTTGTTATATGCTGAAACGAAATATATTCATTTTTACTTATTATAAAAACGAATTTTAAGACTAATCGAACAAAAAAAAATGGCTTTCTAAATTAATGTTTTAGCAGATTTAACAATGCATTTAAATTCTTTAAATTTAAAAATGAAATTTAAATTTTAAGTAGTTTCAAGACATGGAAAGTATTAAAATTATTTTTAAATTTTATTGTAAGATTATTAACTAGAGATTTAAAATATTTTCATAATTTAAAGAAATTTATTGCTGATTCAGAAATTTTGGCTAAGTTATCAAAAAAAAAAAAAAAATGCATTAAATTTTTATTAAAATGGTAACGTTTTGATGGAGGAACAATTTTTTTAAGATTTAAAGATTTTAGAAAAATAGAAAATTCAATTCAGTTATTTTTTTATTAGATACTTTAATAACTGTTTCTGTTATTATAGTCAAAACAACATATTTGAGTTCATTGTCGTCTGAAGTTAGTTGAGTAAATTAAAATTATAATCATTATTTTATTAGACTATTGCATAATTCTTTTTTTTTTTTTTTTTTTTCAAGTAGAAACTAACTATATATACGTTCAGAAAAATAAATTGTTTAAATTAAAAAAGAAAATAGTTGAAGATGAAAATTTTAACTTGATGAAACCTTCTATGCGTAGATCTATCTATCTATCTATCTATCTGTCTGTCTGTCTGTCTGTCTGTCCGTCCGTCCGTCCGTCTGTCCGTCCATCCATCCATCCATCCATCCAATCATCTATTTATCTGTATCTTTCTATTTATCCACCCATATATTTAGATATATATGTAAAGAAAAGAATTAAAGAATCTTTATTTTAAAAATTTATTATATTGAAACAAACTATTTAAGAATTTTTTAAATATTAAAGGTAACTAAGATGTAATTGAGATTTATGGGAAATTTATTTAGTATATATTTGTTGTTATGTTTGTGCTTGTTTTTCATTTGAGAAGTCTGTTTTAAACAATGAAACTAATTTGTTGTATAAAATTTTAGAAAATGTTTGCCAATTGTGTTTAATTTTGAATTTTAGCATCTCTCTCGGCACAATTGATGTCCGCTGTAGAAAGATCAAAGTTTTGACCTGTTTGCAACTCATGATGCAAGAAAACAGAAGAATATTCATTGCTTATTGTGGTGTGGACAACAGCTAATGATTATCATGCCATCAATAAAAAAAAAGAATTCTAGCATCCCTCTTTCCAAAAACATGGCACTTATCGCACACACTTTCATTATTAGCATGTAAATCTACCCCTAAAAATTCAATTTTATGTTATCTATTATTTAATATTCAAAAGTAACTTTAAATCTAGACTTCAACTTTCTTTAGTCACATAATGCTATAATTATGACATTACTCAGTATTGAAAGTGCTCAGGTTTAAATAAATCTTTTTATTACAAATTCAAACCTGTTTTGTTATTTAAAATGTTTTAACATTTTTTAAACCATTACGATTATTGCAGGAAAAGTGTAAAAAAAATGACAATGGAAAATGAACACTTTAATATAATTTGAATGAAAATATAGCCAAATCGTTGGTCATCATTTTTAACAGAATAAATATGAGGGTTGGCTTTTTTTTTAATGCCCCATAGATTTGGGAGCCATTTGTTACAGAATAAGTATGTGCCCATGAAGTCAGATGCCATTTGTTACCAAATAAAAATATAAATCATATTGTATCCCAAGTCATAGTATAATTATTCATCACCATTTGTAACAGAAGAAAAATTTGAACTAAGGAAGAACATTCCTAATTTAATAATGCTTGTGAATTGTAATATCATTTGTAACAGAATGAAAATAATAAACTAAGCTAAAGTGAATATCAATATATGAATAACAATCTACTACTTAATTTTAAAAAAAAAAACAATCATAATAATCTTTGTTGTAACCTTGTGAATTCAAATAGCATTTAGAATAAATAGAAAATAAGCAGATTATCTTAAAATACGAGCATTATTTGCAATAGATTAAAATTAAAGCAATAAAACCAAATATTATCTTATAAACAAGAATCTATGCCTATTATATAATCTGCTTATAATATAATAAAAATAATGATAAAGAATTCATCATCATCATCATCATCATCAACCATTATCAATCCACTGCAGGATGAAGGTCTCTCCAAGTTTAATCCATCTTCTCCGATCTTTAGCTTCTCTTCTCCACAACACCCCTGCACATTTTCTTATTTCATCCATCCATCTCACATGTGGTCTCTTTCTGGGTCTTTTACAATCTCTTGGAATCCAGTTTAAGATAAAGAATTATACAGAAATATTTTAATATTTTTCATGAATCAACCCGCTGTTTATAATAATACAAACTTGTACTAAAAGTTAAACATTATTTATACTTATATTTAAATGAAATAATTCATGGATGGATGAAATAATAATTTTAATATATCCTTTAAATTTGAAATATCAATAATATATAACTTAATAATTGATTTCTAATTACAACATAATAAAATCAAATGCAATACTTACTCAGCTATACTATTCCTATAGTATCAGTACTTCCTTATTAACTAAGTCTGTTATATTAAAATTAAATACTTAATAATACAAAATCACTTAATCTATTAAATAAGTTTAAAGTTCTAATGTCCAATCATATCAATATATAAAATGAATGATAGATATCTATTTGATGCTTATTCAAATACAATTGACATATCATCTCAAGTTATTCTCCAGTTTAATAAAGCTAAGTTGTTAAAATTATAGACTATAATTATCAAAATATATGAAATATTATTAATATTTGTTATAAACAAATATTAATATTAAAATTTAATATTTATACTAAATTTATGCTTTGCATCAACAAACTTTGACTATAATTAAAACAAATCACTATTTTGTAACAGAATAAAATATATTACTATTACTAGCTCCATAGTTGAATAAAATTATGATCTTTATGGATGTATATTGACTTAATGTAATATGCACTTCAATAAATAATGACTTAAAATAAAATACATAAAAATGTCATTGCTGCTATCTTTACTCATCTTCAATAATTATCATATTTGTATCTTTATCAATCCTCAAATCAATTTATATATAATTTCTATCTTAATATAATTTGCATTTGTTACCAACAAAATAATTACAATAAGCTTCTAATTATTTATTAAATATTTAAGGATGTCAAATCAGTTAAGTTATTGCTATATAAAAATCTATACCTGGTCAGATAATAAACATAAAATTCAATACAAAGAAAATAATATGTAATTATATACTCTCTTACCCATTCTTTGTTTTGATTTCCAAATTATTTTGTAATTGTAGTCCATTCATGAATTGTATCTTATCCAAGTATCATTAACTAATAAATTTGCATTGTAAAATTAAATGATAACCAAACAAGAAACTTGTTTTAAATTAATTCAAAATTTATTAACAAATGGATATAAATTAAAATTTATATATATATATATGCATAAATTAATAATTTATATATATATATATATATGCATGTGTGGCAAATAAGCATTAAAATATATAGATATGATCCAATTATGTTTTATGCAATAGGTTTCCAATTGACATTAATTCTTTTCAATGAAATAGGTTATTGTACATCAAACTTCATCTATAAAATGCTATGACTACAATGTATATTTATATAACATAGACATGTTGCAACACATATACACTTCTCAAAATATAAAAGAGGCAAGGATCTTGTTAATCTTCATATAAAAATAGTTAATGAAAATAATAATATACTAAAAATGAGTTTACCTATTTATTTGCATTGTTTTAAGAGAATACAATAAAAATAAATACTTGAGATTACTTCATAATTGAAAAATAAGAAAAGTATTCTAAATTAATATCATAATCATTCATCTACAAAATATAATTTTGAATTTAGAAACTCTCTTATACTTTAATCAGGCAAAATAAATCTTTATTTAATTTAAATTATATTGCCATTTATATAATATATAGTATACAGTTATTAAAAAATAATAATAGTGATACATATAATAACAAACAGTCTGAGCAATTACCTCTGAATATGATATTCCCAAAATAGTATTATAGTTCTAATGTTTACTTTTTTGAACCACAATTCGATGGTGTTTTATTATTCCAGAAAAGGTAGAAATATAAAAAATTTGATATTTACTATATATCCAGTTTATCTTTTCATTTAGTGATATTTGATCTATATAATGTTATAAATGTGCAAACACTAATTTATATTCTTGATAATGCAATGTAGATATCCTTTCATTTCGTAATTATATCATAAGCCATTACAAGTGAGCAGCTGCTAGTTTTGTCATTTACAATGCTATGGAAATTAAACTAATTTTTATATTGTATATAAAAAATCCAGCAAGCTCATAAAATTACAATTGTTGGTGAACATAATATTTGTGTACATTTTTCTGCTGTTATTATTTAGATCTCATTATTGAAAAGTATGTAATATCTGTTTTTTAAAGCAACATTCTGATGGCTTTTTGAAAATGCTAAGAATTAAATTTCATACATTCAATAAATTGTTCTTCACAAATCCTCTGTAAATTTGTCCATTAAATGGATGGACACTTGCTTTCAGTCTGTCATTCTATCCAACTAATAAATATTCACTTTTAAATATAAATTTAAAAAAAATCATATGCAGGCACATATGTCCTTTTCTATTGAAACCAAGATACAAAAGAGAGCTTGTTTAATCTGTTTGGTTTTATTTATAAACTTTTTTTATTGACATACGGAAAACTATAGCAATGGTCTGTATTAATTCTTTGATCAATTTTAACCAGGGTCTGGTAAATAAAAATCTTATTACACAATAATAACAACATTTTTTTTTTTTTTTATAATTATTACATGTAACAAACATTTACATTTTAAAAATACAAATAGGATTCTTTCACTCCAACATAAATTATGCAACTAGGATTTCAATAGAAGTAATATCAAGACCTATTTCAAAATGTATATATTTAACAAAGGTTGTTAATGAACTCATCCCTATGCATATTTATATCAGTGCATAGAGGAAATCAATAACCACCATGTCACTATACAGTGCTTTGACCTGCTACATGATATCATCAGGTGATTTGGGAGATTAATATTAATGTTCCCATACAGTGATATAGTGGCATTTAATATTGAAATTATCAAGGTGTGATACTATTGAAGAGAAAGAGAGAAAAAAATAAAATTTTTGAATAATTCATATTACAAATTATAAATACAGTTAATTAGGCAATAAATATAAATGAATTACTGCCACATTCAGAATTTAAAAATCTGGCCACAATTTAAAAATCAAAATTTTACAACCAGTTGATAGTGAAATTTGTTTTTAAATTGTGATTTTTATGTAATTTGTTTAAATTATAAATAGTATGCCAAAGACTATATCCATGAAGTTAAATATATGCAATTATTAAAATTAGAAACGTGATCTTTTCTTCTTTTGATTACATTTATGTCTTTCTTATTTAAATATTAAATATCTGCATAGCAATGTATGGTAGATTGATGTTTATCTCCTGATGCACCTAATAAATATTCTAGTTCCAGGATGAAAGATTGTGCAGTAAGGTCATTGTTATTGATTATCTTATGCATTTACATGGATGATTAACTATTTATAAATTTGAATACTTTTACATGGTTTTATTAATCAATTTTGTTAAAATTAGTAATAATAAGGACAATGCTGTAGAGCAAGAGAGTTAGAGGTAATAACATAAGTATATATAAATATAGATACACAGTCTGTTGCAGAATCAGATCAAAGAAAAGTGTTTTGTAACTAAGAAATTGCCAAGAGTAAAAATTGACATAGCTACTTATAGAAAATTATTTTTTAGAAGAAAAACATTTAGCTGTCTATGATTGCAATTGTTTTTGGAAAAGCAGATCGTTTTTCAAAAAGAACTTATTTTAGTCTGAGATCTTATTTGGCATTTTTTTATTTTGAGAATTTCTATAAATAAAATGAAAGACTAATGATATTAAAAATTTGTAGATGTGGTGTTACCTGTGCTCACTTTAATAGACTTATGCCCTTGCTTTAAATTCAAAAATTTAAAAGAAAAAAAAATTGAATTTTTCTTTATGGAGATTATAATTGTAAATCTTGGTAGAAATAATACATATTTAGCCCAATGTTACTGAAAATAATGTTATTGATTATATTAACTTGATTGGTTTGCTGTAGGCTGTCGTTAATCAATACTTTGTCAAGGAAAAATCGTAAGTATTTTAAATGCATCTTAATTCAACACAACAAATTATTACGTAGCATATTATACTTAGAAGTAATAATTGTAAAAAGAAGTTTCTATCATGTAAACACTTAAACTGAAAATTGTTGGAAAGATTATGGGTTGTAACTCTATACGATTGAAACAATAATTCTTCTTAAAAAAGAAGTTTCATTTGTAAACACATTGAACGAAAATTGCGATGTTCATTTTCTAGAATTGTCTAGTGCTTGTACTAAATTCCGATGCCAATTAAGCATTACAATTGTCAGTTTGAAATTTTAAGATTGCCATACTTACTAAGGCATGACATTTTTTGAAAATGGGTATGCAGATACAACTAAGACAGTTTTTTTTTTTTTTAAAAAGAATTCTAGCATTCTATGATTGGTAATTTAATTAGAAGAAATATGGATAAACGATATAACCAAGGGTATGTGAAACTTGACAAATAATTTAAAAATTGATAAGAAAACTTAAAAATGATAACTGCAAACAAGTTTTGACCATTTTCTGATTATAATACTTATTTCCCTTTTAGCTGCATTAAGTAATCAAAGGAATTTATTGCTTGGGAGTCCTAAGAAGTTTGAGTACTGAAAATCTACAACTGTCATTGATCTAAGCATCTTATATTCCAGAATCTAACGTTTTAACACTACACCAAAATTACTTATAGACTTAAAAAATGATATCATAGTTCCTTTGGATTCATTGATGATAATTATTTATATGGTAGTAATATTTCAAAATAGATCATGAAGATATTTGTATTACTTTTTTAAATAAAAATAAATAAACTAGTAAATAAATAGCTTATTGCTCTGGAGTTCATAAGAAATTTGAAAAAGTAAAGTACTATAGCTGATCTATGATACTTGGAACTTGAATCCTAAAATCATGGGTATTTAGTTCCAGAGTTTCTCCCTCTCTACTACTGCATTAATTCATGCAAGGCACTTTTTAAATATTGATACCTGAATAAAGTATTCATCCTATTTATTTATTTATTTACATTTAGGCAAAGATATCCAATGTAATGAATTTAAAACACATTTTTGTGATCTTCAGGATGTATAAGTTGCAGATCTCACTGAGACATCCAGATGAGCTTTAAACTATAATGATAATGAGTTAGCATCATATTCATTGAACATATTTTAACATATGTAACTCCATGAAAATGTGGCACTAGTTCTTCAGAACACTTTTACTGTCTCAAATTGTAAAAGTATATAGGTAGTCATGTCTTCAAAAATTATGTAATATTATTGTTAACCACACCTTACAAATAAAAGTACCAAATTCTCCATACAGTAGTGCCACCAAGTACATTTGTTGTAATCGATGGATGCAGGAAGGTTTGTACATAAAATCGCTATCTAGTGCCTACTTATCTAGAATCCATCGATTACAAAGCTTTCACTTGGTGGCACTATTGTATGGAGAGTTTGACATTCTTATTAACAGCATATGTGAGCATATGAAATGGTGATCATGTGATAGTTAACAAATACTTTGAAGAATATTATTTTATAAGTTACATAATGTAATAGGTGAACAGTTGCCAGAGATTCATTGTGGTATTAGAGAATCAAAGTCACCATAAGAGAATGCAAAAAAAATGTAATGAATAATGGATCGTTTACATAATACTCTAACTGGTTTGATCAAAAATTTGTCTTATGTAATTAAACAAATATGTAGAAGTATTTAAAATTAGATTGCTTGCCAACCATAGTTTGTTTATATTATACAGCTTCTCCATCATAGAATGAAAGGAAAAAATATTACCCCTGATTAAAAATGTGAAGCATTTGAAATGAAAATTGGTGTTAAACCAGAATTTATAATAGCCTCAACTTTTTATTTATTTATAAAACCCATTTGTTTGTAGATAAATCATCATCATATACCAACATTCAATACAAGTTTGATGGTAATTTTTAATTTCAATTTGATGTTGGTTTTTTTTTTAAATTTCACTTATTTAAAGGTACAATTTTCTTAATTTTTAGAGTTGTTGATAATTGTACTATTTTAAAACACTTTTACTTAGAAATTATGTGTTTGTTTGTTTGTTTTGAATTAAATCTAAATCTTGTAACCAATTTTTAATATATTCCTATTAAATGGATTACCTTTAATTTTCGTACATTTTCTAGGCATTAGGGATAGTGCAATATAATACTAAAATATTTCAGGATAATCCAGTGTAAGAGTGTTTCTGGCTAAATCTCTAAATGTACCATGTCATTTTAATAACTTTTCAGTGCAGTTGTAGTTAATTAAAATAGAAAAAAAATCCAATAAGGAATGAAATCTTATTTTATCTTGTTTAATTAAAACTTGCTTTTTTAAAAAATGCGTAAACAAAAATATCTTGTAAACGATTTTTAACAGACATATTGTCATTGTTTACATTGTATTGTTAAATTTAAATATGAATAATTTCAAAAAGACTGTTGCAAAATATCTGATAACTAAAAAATTAAAAAATAATATCCCCCCAAAATATTCATTTTTATTTAATATGATTAGAAATGCAACAAAAATCAAAAAATACTTTTTTTTTTTTTATTCAACCATAATTTGGGTTGCTAAATTTAACTTCAAATAAAATCAAGGTGCCTTCACAAATTAATTAATTCAAATATTATTTTAATGCAGGCAAAACTCACTACACATATTGCCACACACAGCAAGCTAGAGTAATCAATGGATGCCAGAAAGCTTGTGCATAAAATCCCCATCCAGTGCTTACTCATCCAATATACCCAGACTAGTTTCTGGCTTGTGGCCTTCGTCAGTGAAGAGCTTTGTATCTGAGAGCACTAGATGAGGATTTTATGCACAAACCTTCTGGAATCCATTGATTACTCTAGCTTGCTGTGTGTGGCAATGAAGTGGTGGTCATGTGATGATTATTTTAATGATTGAATTAATTAGTTTATGGATGCTCCCCACATTTTTATTTCACCTTAAATATACCAATGCAAATTGTGATTAAAGAAAAACATTTTTTGTAGTTAACACATTTTTTATCAAATTAAATAAAAACTTCTTTATATAAAATAATTTTTATGTATAGTTTTGTAAACAGAAGTTCATTTACAGAATATTTTTTAATTCTTAAATAGAATATCTTAAAGATTTTGGTTAAGTAGCCAATATCCAAAACCTCAATTCCTTTATTAATTCTTAATCAAGAAAAATTCTTCAGAAATATTGAAGTTATTAGCTTGAGAAGGTGAATCTATTTACATATCTTGATAGCTTTTTAATGAGAGTAGATTTTGATGTTCAATCATAACACAGATTTCAATTTCCAGTTGCTGCATTTAATGTTTCCTCTAAAATATCACTATATTAGTCATATGCTTGGCATCTTGTGGACATTTGTTTTTTGTTTCAAATTAAGAAACAGTTAAGTTAAAAAATATATATATATTTTTTTCAGACTTATGAGAGGAAAGAAGTATTTTAAAATTAATTTAAACTATGACATTTAACAATGTGTAATTGAATTAATTTTTTCAATTTTAATAATGTTAATACCAATTTTAAAATCTAATTTTTTTTTCTGTATTCTCGTTTTCTGGGGGTTCTTGTTTCATTTGCTGAATTGTTGTAGGATTAAAATGGGTGTTTCCTTTACTCAGCTTTAAAAAAAAAAATTGTTTAATGCTTATGAAAGGGAAGAATTTTAAAATTTAATATAAAATTATAAAAATTTGAGAATGTGATAAAAATGTTGCATCAAACTGTTAGTTTTTTTTCTTTCTGTGTATTCTTTGTTGTATTGGTATTAAATGTAGTTTACCACACTGCTGTTGAAACTTAGAAGTGGAATTGGTGCTTGAGCCACATCACAATATGAGTATAATTTACAGAATAATAATCAGTTTTACTCCTAATGAATTATTAATGTGAAATTCTGCAGAGAGCAGTGGTAGAGTGTCAGGCTCTGGGGCATATGGTCATTAGATAAACTCCAGTTTTGGTATTTCCAGCACATGGACTTCCTTTGAACCGTGAAACAATATTGCCATTCAATTATTTTAAGGCACAGTGAAAATTGTTTAAAATGAGAAACTCTTTACTTTTTTCTTAACTGATAGTTAATTAATATTTCCATAATTAGATTTGATTTAAATATTAAATTCGAAATTTCAACATCATTAGGAAATTAAGCTTAATCTCATTTGAAAGCAAAGATTTCATGGCTGCTCTACTTTTTGTATACATTGATAATATAATATGGTGACTTTGATCATTTTCACAGCTAGAAGGAGATTAATCAGTTCTATTTCAGTTTCTAATATATATTAATCTTGTTCAAATTTGATACTTATTTATTAATTTGACTTGTAATGAATAATCTGAATAATCAACGTAAAGGTTGTTTAAAGTGAGATTATGTTTATCCTTTTTTAATTATTATTTCATAATTAATACTTCCATATTTAAATCTGGATTAAATATCAGGTTGACTCCCAAAATTTCAAAATTGTTACCAAAATTATATTTAATATTACAAGAACACAAAGATAAATAACCCCTCTATTCTTTTCTTGGTTTGCAGATGTCAAAATGGTGGGTTTATTTGATTATTTTCACAACTATACATAACTTAGTCAACTTCATTTTGAGTTTACAATATTTACAATTCTCTGATAATCTCTTTATTGTAATATAGATGGCATTTGACTCCTTTTAAATATAGAAACATCTGTATTATTAGTAGGTGTTTGGAAAACATAACAATAATAGTATATGAATTTTTTCTACAGTACAGGCTTTTTCATACCTGCACTCCGATATGTAATATATAGGGATTTGAACTCATACTTTCACATGACCCTCAACTATACATACTATCTTGTACTGCTGACACACTTAATCATACACATGTCAAAAAGCTAAACAATCACCAATACATATATTTCATGCTAAACCAGCACTCGTCAGTTGGTCCAGATTATCATCTCCACACATATATACAATCAATGCTCAGCTTATATTACAATAGCCAATCTTCATACTTTAATGGACAGGCTTTAATCCACTCCACCCCACAAATCTTCAGCATCTATTTCATTGAAAATCTAATGATGGAACATTCAAAGCCAACATTAGTATGGACCTTCTCATCCTATTCATGTTGACCATAAGTCACGCTGATCCCTCAGGTACTGAACATAATCCATTTACATACATATATGAGGGATGGGCAGATATTGCAGCACTATATTTTAATATATGCATTTTTTCTACAGTACAGGCTTTTTCATACATGTACTCCAATATATAATATATAGGTGGTTTAAACTCAGACTTTCACATGACCCTCAACTATCTATGCTATCTCAGACTGCTGACCCACTGTGATCACACACATGTTGAATACAATCAATGCTCAGCTTTATATTAAGATAGCTAATCTTCATCTTTAATGGACAGGCTAATCTACTCCACCCCATAACCCTTCAGCCATCCATGTGAAAATCTGATTTCAAAGTCCCTATGTATTATATATAGGAGTGCAGGTATGAAAAAGCCTGTACTGTAGAAAAAAAGCATATATTAAAATATAGTGCTGTAAGGTCTGCCCATCATACCTCATATATGTATGTAAATGGATTATGTCCTGTACATGAAGGGTCAGTGTGACTTATGGTCAACATGAGTAGGATGAGAAGGTTGGTACCAAGGTAGGCTTTGAGCATTCCATCATCAGATTTTCAATGAAATGCACAGCTGAAGAGTCATGGGGTGGTGTGGATTGAAGCCTGTTTATTAAAATATGAAGATTGGCTATCTTAATATAAGCTGAGCATTGTATATGTGTGGGGGGATGATTATCTGGACCAACTGACAAAATAGTATATTAGTGATTGTTTTTCTTTTCAACATGTGTGTGATCAAGTGTGTCAGCAGTATGAGATAGCCTGGATAGTTGAGGGTCGTGTGAAAGTCTGAGTTCAAACTTCATACATATAACACTAATAGAAAATTAACTTTAGTAGTAATGTTTATAATATTGTTGGTTGAATTTTTATTTTTTAAATTGAAGGCAGTTTAATTTTCTTAAGACTTGTTTTTAATTTTAAAATCTGATCAAATTGATTCGTAGATAATTGCTCTAAATTTTTTCTATAATACAATAAGAATGTACTAAGACTCCCAGGTAGATCTGTAACATTACTAATTCGACATTATTATTTCATTAATTTTTTTTTTATAAATCAAAATTTTGACTTACTTTCAAATGCCTTTATTTGTGCCTCAAGACGATTCAAGAGGCATAAGTTTTACAATGCAATCAACAAGAATCATTACAAAGAAATTTAGGGAGTGTTGGTGCATGTCAAGCGCATCCGCACCCATACACATGATTCAATGCATATGATTTTGAACATTCAAGTCTAAATGTATGGATAGGTGAATGGGATATTAATAGTTCCAGAAGTGCAGTGACACAAAATTCACCTGCCCTTCCAGACTTACACACATAAACCCAACTTCTTATGCTGAAATTATTGTTCACAAAACTGTCCAATTATACATGTCCATTTCTCCATTAGTTATTTGGAGACAAAAATGTTGTTATATTAACAGCAATGTTACACTTTCAAAACACTTCTATTCGTGTCTCATTATTATTTGGGGCCATAGCTTGAAAGAAACAAGGCAACCACTTCAGTTGCAGTGGGAATATTGTCTAATTGTACAAGTCTATTTCACCATTTGAGCATTCCCAGTCCTGTTATAAATGAGAAGGTGTTTGGATTGTCCAATTGTACAAGTCTATTTCACCATTAAAGCTCTCCCAGTTCTGTGTTAAATGGCTTTATAGGTATATATGCTTATTTCTTGGTTTGCATGGCATACCACTTGTAGAGCAGTCACTTTCCCTTCTATCTATTCCTAATCTTTTATTAATTTGTTCAGGCTTAACTACCTTCATTTCCTAGGATTTATCATCGTGATATGTTAGTGCTCTTTGGGCTGTTATAATTTCTAATTACTAATATATCGATTTATTTATTATGTAAGGTAAGCACTACACTAGGCAAGGCAATGTCCTAGTTTGATCTGGTTCCAAGTCTGATCGGTTAGCCATGGCTGGCATGTCCTCTTGTCATGGTCCTTGGCGTCATTTAACAATTTGAAGTATAATACCTCAATATTGTAATCAATACCCTTTTCAAAAGTTACCTTATTTCATGCCAGCCAGATGACAAAGTTAACATAAGATGCCAATCTAACTCTGCCAAAGGAGCCCTTTTTAAAAGCTTTCACCATATCCACCCAGGCCCAGTTTTTATCTGTGGTCTTTTGCAAGGTCAGGTAGCATAGTTTATTCCAGGTCTCATATTCCTGAAGAATGTGGGAAATTGTTTCATCGGTTTTCTTGCACAGAGGGCATATCGGATCCATTTTATACCTCCACTTGTGGTGGAGGAATGCAGCCATTGGTAGGGCCTCAAGGTTAACTTTAATTATAAAGTCTACTAATTTCGCCCCCAGCTTCCAGAACTTTGTTAACCCTGCAAGCCACTTGATCCCTAGCTGAAGTCTGGTCTTAGTGATGGGACTGCTACCATTGATTAGAGCATGGATGTCCCAATAGGAAAGCTTGCCATTGAAAAGGGAATTGGACATTGTTACATTTTTAGTCACAAGTGTGACCTGTTGCTGTAACCAAATGTTACCCTTTCTTGGGTGGTCAGTGGGTTCAACCTCATTTATTGGTAGGGGGCTTTCCATTTTTGGATTATCCTGAAATAGTTTGGTTAAAATATTGTGGACTTTCTGGATTAAGAAGGTGTTGATTGAATGGAGTCCGAGTCCATTTTGTGATTTAGGCTTTTGAAGGGAGTTGAGGCCAATTACTGCTGTTCTCATGCCCCAGCAAAGCCTCCTACATTGAGTCTCCACCTTTTTTATAAAGGTCTTAGTAGGGAAAAAACCGGCCAGAAAATAAGTGATTTTGAGTAGCACAGCTGCATTTAATAGTGCGACCTTCCCCAACAAGGAGAGTGGGACCTTGGTTAGGGATGTCACTGTGTTCTTAACCTTTGTGAGAATATTTTCCTCCAGCTCCCTTCTCATGACACTAGGAGGGGAGGCCAGGCTAAAGCTGAGAAACTTCTGGGGGGTGCTCGGAATCTCCCCTGGATCTGTTTTCCAGTTCTGATCGACCACATGGCCAATTTTGCCTCATTAACTCTTAGATCTGATCAGAACCAAATTGATCCAAGAGCTCCTCCAGCCTACCAACCTCATCCTGTGACGAGAGAAACACAGTCACATCATCCATGTAGGATACGTGGCAGACCCTCTCTCTCAGCAAAGGGATGGCAATTTCCTCAATGGATGCCTCAATGCATAACAGCAGTGGGTTGAGGTAAGCCATGAAGAGGAGTGCACTCAGTGGTGAGCCCTGTGGTATTGAAACAGAGGGCTGAAATCCTGGAGCCACTCGGCCATCCAGTGAGAGAAAGATTTCTCTATTCTGTAGAAGATTCTCGATCATTTGGAGATATGCTTGGGGCACTTGGAGTTTCTCCAGTATACTGTGTAACACATTGATCTGCATATAGTCAAAGCACCGGCAAAGTCGAGTTGGATCACAACTGGCCGGAACATTTTATTCCTGCGTTTATGATCCACTATGAGGCGAAACCGACTGATGGCTTCTGCAGTTGAGCTCCCCTTCTTTACAAATTAGAAGGCTGACAGTCTATCAATAATGATCTTCTGTATGTCTTTTTTGATGAGGTTTTCGATTGTTTTTATCAGTATTGGAATCATGGAAATAGGTCGCAGATTCCCCAACTCACATGGCCCCTGGGGTTTTTTGAGGAGGGGGACAATTGTGACGGGGTAAATCCCACTAATTTCCTGACTGTCATCAGCCAGTATATCCACCATCTTCTTAACAATCAGTATTGTGAATGAGGTCAGGTGCAGCAGAAGGAATTTTGGGATTCCATGCAGCCCAGGATGTGTGCCATCAGGAAAGGCTCTAAGCGTTGCCAGGATTCTGGCCTCAGTTATTTTGTATGGTGTATTTGCCGTGGAGAATGTTCTCCTAATTCTGTTAACACCATTGGGATTAAATTTTTTAATGTAATGCTGTCTGATCCTGAGCAGCATGGATGCACCAACATATTTGATGCCATTATCTAAATTGAACCTGGTGCCCTGGATTTGCTATTGGTTCCAAGGGCCCACTTGAGATAACACCGGGTCCAGCAATGTTGGTGTTCAATGAATTGCCAAGCTCTTTTAATAGAGAGGTATTCGGCAACCTCCCTCTGTATAAGACTGTATTTAATTTTCAGTTCAATTATTTGGGGAACATTATGAGCCTCATATTGCATATGTTGTAATTTATATGCAATATGGTCCAGTTGACTAATTAAACATACAGGACCCCTGGACTTCTGAGTGGATATATTAATGCTGTCAGCAAGAGATTTAGTGAAGAGCCTCCAGCCTCTTATTGCAGGCAGGGACAACAACTTAATTCTATTGAAGGCAATGTATGACTCAGATACTAATTTAGTGATTATGTTCGATTTAGTTAGCATGCGGGTCGTTCTTTCTAGGGAGTTTGTAGGTTGATCATCATTGAGTGCCAATATTTTGACAAGCACAGCATGATGATCTGAGAAGGCAACAGGGCATAACTTTGCCTCCATTCCCAGAATCAAAGTTGGGGATACATATATCAGGTCAATCAATGAATGGGCTGACTTAGTATAAAAGGAATAATCACCTTCATGGAAAAACCGTTTACCACTCATAAGAGGCTGGCTAAGGCGGCCTGCATATTTGGCCTGGAATTGGTCATATTTGTGATTATAATCACCAATTATTAAGGTTGGGAAAGGGCTGGTTCTCAAGGTGCTATTGATTGAGTTTATAACACTAAATACAGTTTTTTGATCAATTTAAATTGTCTAATTGCAATAGTACAAGATAAAGGACACTCATTTAACATAGTAAATTTGTACTTTCCAAAGGACCCTGAAACTGTATTTAGTGTTATAAACAAAATTTTGATCAATTTAAATTGTCTAATTGCAATAGTACAAGATAAAGGCCACTCATTTAACATAGTAAATTTGTACCTTCCAAAGGACCCTGAAACTGTATTTAGTGTTATAAACTCAATCAATAGCACCTTGAGAACCAGCTCTTTCCCAACCTTAATAATTGGTGATCTAAAATTTTGACTTAAGTTGTTAAAATGTCTATATTATTTTGTTTTTTTAAATACCATTTTTTTTTTTGTAAATATCAAAAATAATTTTTTGTGTATATCAAGTAATTAATGTAATCGTCTTTAAAGAAAATAAGAAAAAAAAGCAAAAGAAAGGTTTTTAATTTAAAGAATAAAAGTGTTTTTTAAAGTTCAATTGTTTTATTATTTTAATTAAAAACTTGCATTATCTGCTTTCCTTTTTTTTTCACTTTACAGTTAGTTGTTCTTCATATTCCCCAAACTTTGTTCCGTGTCCTGATGTCGATAGTAGAGTTTATGGATAATAGTGATCCGTGATTGTCATTTTACACACATTTGTAGGCATGTGTGCATACTTTATATACGTGTGCAATTTATACCTATATGTTGGTTGTGTAAATTCCTTAATTTGAAATGTGAATTTAAAAAAAAATGTAGAAAGTTATTTTTTAAATCATTTTTTAAAAAAATTTTTGTTTAATATTGTTTGGGAATTATGGATTACTGAAGTGCTGATATAGTAGGATTATTATATACTGAATAGTTTTTCAGAAAATTGGTAACCCATTTAATAGTTTCCATGGAAATAGTGAGCATATTTAAGAGCACTCATTTTGATTTTTACATTTGAATTAACATGTTTGCACTTGAGGGCAAAATTTATGTGTGCATATATATATATACAATATTCACTAGAATAAAAACTACAAAATTTTAAAAAATGCCTGTATAAAATTAAAGATTAAAATTCTTTGCTATAGCTATATATATATATATATTCTTGCAGTACATACTTATTTATGCAAATATATATATGTAAAAATAAACTATTTTTACACTCTAAGCATTTATATATCCATGTCCTGCTTTTAAAGGCCTTATAATGCAATAATAATGTAACAATCTTTTATGCCTACAACATTAGTTTGAATTTATGTGATTTATTACATTATAATTAGGGAAACTTACTATATAGTCAACACCACCAATGTTATAAATAGAATCATGCTCCTTTTATAAAAAAAAAAAAATGGGCACTGTAATTTACATAAATTTGAATACCATTGGTTGGCTATATGTAATTTACATAAATTTGAATACCATTGGTTGGATATATGTCTTTTCATTTTCTTTTTTCCTATTCTGAATTTGTTATGAGTAGGAGAGACACAAGAAGTTCTTGAAAGCACTCAACCATTGTATCATTACTCTTATCAGCTCCACTATTGCTGTGTATCAGTGCAATCGACACATATTACAACTAGACAAACAGAAGTGTAAGCACTTATCATTGCATACATTAAAAGCTGTAAATTATAATACTATGAATCAGAGCTTTTAAGAACCTGCCATCAATTCCTTATAAAAATAACTGATCTATAGCCATTCCAAATAAACATTCAACATTGTTTGGAATATGGATATTTGCATTGTTTGAAATATAGATATTTATAGCTAAAGAGTTAATCATAGATGGAATGCCACTGGAACTTTTACCATTTGGTAGTTGGAAAGCCTGATAATTAATGCACCCCCTCCCCCGTTTTTCATTTAGAAACAGGTGTTAGAAGATCATTATAAATAGGTGGTCCATTTAAAGTTTGTTTTATTATATAAATAAATAAAAATAATCAAATATTTTTTATTCAGATAATCATATGATATTTGTATGCAAAATTGATAGACTTGAGCTGTGATCCACAGGTTTTTATTTTTTTGAGTTCTTTGTTCAGGTGCTGTTCTAAACCACGAAGGGAATCCTTATAGTTGTACTTGTGTACTAATTGAATAAATCATTGTATCCTGCTGTTTCAATACCTCTGTATAATGATTACAATGTTATACACATATATAAAATTAACTTTTGCAGATTATTTTCTATGAATGTTACTCATTGCTTGCGATGAAAGAACATTTTCTCTTGACATACTTTTCTCAAGCTTTTGACATTTGTCATATGAGCTGTGCTCTAGCTTGTTTTTCAAAGTACTTATCTTTTCAACATATACATGATCAGGTGAGTCAGCAATATAAGATGGCACTGAGAGTAGTTGGTTAGAAAGTCTGAGTTCGAATCCCCATATATTACATATATAAATGCAGGTTTAAGCCAGTACAATGTATCAAAGTACTTATATAAATTTTTACACCTAATAGCAGATTATACATTCAAACAATATTGTGATCCTATCAATAATTTTTTGACATCCTCCCTCGCCAACTCTTTAAAGATAAATAAACTATATTTCAATAAGTGTTGATATAGCTATATTATTCACCATATAGATATGTAGGAAGGTCATTGAATCATTTTTAAAACTAAAACAGTCATTACTGAAAAATGTTCCGAAGTTATTTTATGTTTTATTAAATCGCTAATGGCTAATTATTTTCTGTTTTTTTATTAAATCATAAAGATACTATAAATAACTACAGACGCTGAAATAATCTTTTTTTAATTATTTATGAAGGCTTGATATGTAATTTGATATTCTTGATTTTAAAATAATTTTTTTCGTTTTCGTGTTTTAATTATTAATATGTGATTGGAACTTATCTGATATTATGAAAATTCTCAAAATATTTATTAATATTGCATTAAAATATTAAATACAATAATAATCCCCGTTTTACCTTGATGTTATATTTCCTTAACAGTCAATGGTAATGAGTTATCTTAAAGTGATGGTTTTTGTGGATTTTCTGTTTTATATTGCTGTCTTAATATAAATAACTGATAATTATGTATTTAATCATGCATATCATAGGGCCTTAAGAAAATGGTGGATTTTAATTATCACAGGCCATGAATTGCGGATTTAGCGTTGATATTTTCGCTGTTCGACTAATTTATTTTTTCATCTGATTATTATTTCCCTTTATTTTTAATAATAAAAACGGCAACAATTTCATTTATTTTTATTTGAGTTCGAGAATTATATCCTCGATTTCGATATGATAAATTCATATTTCATACTCGAAAAATATTTCTTGCGATTAGATTAGGAATTCTAATAATTATTTTAAATTGCAATTTTTTTCAAATATATATATATATATTTACAAACTTATACAATAAACCATTCAATTGTTTTTATTTATTGTATGTAGGTTTAAGTGGGCTAGCAATGAAAAATGTGTAAACTTTTAAAAATATCTTTAATGATGTAGAAATATGAACAAGGCAGTTGCACATAGTAAGCACTATGTCATGAAGATGATATATAGAGAGATAGGATACTTTGTCAAAATAAGAGTCATCGATCACATGACCCTATCTCTTAAGCTTGTAAGTTATAAACAATGAGGATTGCCAATTCCTCTACAAGCTTTATGATAAATGCTTAGCCAGAGCCAGCACTTAAAATATCTCTGTCAGGACACACAACCCCCCACCCCTGACCATGGTTTAGTGCTTTGGCATTCCTCAGAGAGGTGTCAGGGTATGTTCAGAAGGATACTTTCCTTTGTTTTATGATATATATATATATATATGTTATTCAAATTACTGATGCATTTTTTTTCTCTTTCTGTTATCTTAAAAAAGCAAATAAAATGACTATGGTAATCCAAATAATATTTTTAATTCTAACTCATTTACTGTAATGCGAAAAAAGCTTCAGGTTTTTAGTATTTATACTTTTATTTCACAAATTAGAAATGGAAATGTTTGTTGAAAGAATATGCATATAAATCTTTTTATTCGTTTTTTTCCTTTCCTCCAGCTAAACAATAATCACTTCAAACCGTTATAAATGGATTTCTTTCTTGCGAGGCATAAAATTTCCACTTAGCATTATCTCAGCCATATCTGAAATTGCTTGATGGATTCTTTATTAATATGCAGAAATAAATTTATTTTTTAAAGGAGCATTAAAACACATAAAGAAATATTATATTTTACTAAATATCCCTGAAGAAATCAAATTAGTATAAATTTTATTTTCCAGGTGAGTGAATCTGATAAATGTAGCCAGCTTTTAAAAGGACTATTATTGATCATATCTTAAGTATGCGAAAATCTTTTTTTTTTTTTTTAATTATAACGAAAGTGGTCTCTTAGTAATGTTAGTGTGATCTGATATAAAATGGCTCTTCCATAGCTGATATTAGTAATTTCTATGCATAGATCATATATTCATAAACTCTGTTAACCAAGTTAAACATTGCTTTCTTCTTGTAATTATATATTGTATTATTGCCATCATCTAGGTGAATTATGTTTCTATAAGAATTCACATTTTATTTATACATTTCTAATTATATTCAACTGTTAGCAAAAAATACAAATTATTATTTATTTATTCAGTTCGTATTACTAATAGTTGTATTAATACTTTTCTGTGATTGTATTTCATATATATATATATTAAAATTTAATTAAAATTAAAAGTGTATCTGGGTTTAAATGGTATGATAATTTCTAAGATAATAAATGATTAGTAATAACCCCATAAAGTATTTATCTGGGGTGGTGTGGAATCATAGTTGTGTTTACAGTAAGTTTGGTATCTTCCTATAAATAGGAACAATTTATTATTGTTAAATATTTTGCACTTTTAATTAATATATGTGAGTGATTGTGGTCTTTGCCAATTAATTAATACTTTTTTTTTTTCATATGTCAAATCCATTGACTGGGAAGCTAATCCAGCCAGCTGCTTGGAAGGCAACTATGCTAACCACTAGGCCACCAATGCTTGACAATTAATTAATATTTTTCACTACATAAAATGTTTTTCAGGGTTTATTTACCTTTTTTAGACATTCTTATTTATGTTATTAGAACATATACGGTGAAATGAAAGTTATAAGCATATTATTACACGTGGAAAAAGGTAGAATGTAGTTGAATAAGTTATTCTATGCGATTGTGTATTATAATAATAGATGTATTTATCTTAATTAATCTAAACTAGAAAATGATATTTTTTAACATAATAAATGATTAATGATAATCATTAAAATATTTTTCTGGATTAGTGGGTGTCATGATTGTGAGAGAAAGATGTTTGGCATTTGAGATTAAATGGTTATAATTTGTTTGTGATACATACATTCCAAAGATAATAAAGACATGTAAACAATGAACCAACTGAAGAATGCTGATTTAGCATGAGACACATTTAAGATATTGCTTGGTGTGATTAAGAATATGTGCAGTGGATAGAGAGTTATAAGTTTACTTAACACATGGAAAAAGAGTTATGAACTTGAATTAATTATTTCATGGGATTAATTTTTATCATAGAAAAAAAATTATTTCATGGGATTGTGTTGAAAAATACTTGATACATTTATTTTGAATTAAAATTATGTTTTTTAGAATCCAACTTCTCCCTTCTTATTTGAAAGATCCTAGCAAGAACTTTGTCATATTTACATTTTTTTATACTATTAAACCTTTTTTTGTATATTATATATTGATAATCTTATTATAAATGTAAGCTTTAAAATGATATACATTCTAAAAATTAATCCTCTTGAATTCTGACATATTCTATTATCCCATTTGGTGAGAGTTTTTAAAACTCAATAAAATGGACTTGGATTTCTTTCTAATTTAATTTTATAAATGAAAAATATTCTAAAAAGTCTTATTTGGTTGTTTTAAATATTTGAAAGCTGACCTGTATATATAACAATTTATTATAAACATCATCACAGATATTTATATAAATACTAAAAGTAAAACCTTTTTTTGAATGAATTAAGGTAGATTTATGATAACTCTATCAAATTCTGCTTTAAAATCTGATATTTTCTTACAAAAATTGCAATATTAGTGCCAAGTCACTTTTGACAGATAGTGATATCACAGACATTATTGTTTGTTCTTCTTTATATTAAGGTCAAGTTTATTATTTTCTATTTCTAAAAGTAAAATATAAATGAATAAATTGACAGTTTATCTATGTATGTCTTTATAATAATCAACCAATTTGTGTATAAAAATAATCAAAAATGCTTTATAAATAAACAAAAAATTATTTTAAATTATACTTCAAAACCTTTGAGAAATGTTGATATGCAGAACATGAATGCTTTCTGGACATTTTTTTTTCTGTCCGAAAACAAAGGATTAATTTTATCCACAGTTCATAGGATATTGATCTCTCTCTATATATATATATATATCAACTTTAGCATCACCAATACCATCCTCTTAAAATCTATTTTATAAATATGGGTCATTATCACATATATCATAATGTTAATACTACAATCTAAAGTTATGGGACAACAGTGCTTTAACTGAAAAAAACTTTTAACAATTTTTAATGAAGGTAAGGTTTACAATTTAATATATGAACATTACAAAATAAAAAAATCATTTATTAAGTGAAGTTCTTAACAATAACAATGGCATCTTGCATATTGGTCACAATTTTGCCTTTTCAAAAATTTATTAGAATGAAATATTTTGATTTGACTTCAATTTTTCAAATTCAAAGAAATTTAGGTTAGACATCATCAAATTCAAAGAAATTTAGGTTAGACATCACTAAAGAAAGAAAATTTATCTTAAAATTAATAATTAAATTTATTATTAAACTGCTTCTACTTTGCCATAACAAACTATTTATGACCTATCTTCTTAAACAAATATTTTTAAATAAAATTTAATTGTAGACACATGAGTTTTTGATTTAAAATAAGTATTTTATCAACATATTGCATAAAAGTCTTAAATATGTAAACAAATTACTGGAAATTACAATTATATTTTTATGACAAATTCAACAATGGTCCCCAGTCCAAACAATAATCCAATCAGAAAATTTTCATTTTTATTGACATCAAAATGAGGTTTGACTTCTTTCATATGCAAATTATATATTTTAATTTTCTAAAGGTTTGTATGATGCTGACATCTTCAGCTTATTTTTTTCAAGTAATAATTTTAAAATGATTTTTACAACAAAAATAACTTTTAATGGTAATTTAACATTATAGATTGCCACAAAATGATGTACAAAAATATAGTGATTTACAACACCATTGTAGCCAAAATAAGCAATTTCATAGTCACTTAACAATAACCTATTAAAGTGTATAATCTGAGGAGGTTAATGTCATAGTTGCACATCTTGGATGTTTGGCATCTTTATCTGAAATTGTAATAATTTAGTAGTGATAAATATTGAGCAAAGTTAATAGATACATATTAGAAGTTGGATTTGAGTTAATGAATGATAATTGATTGTGAGATTACTCTTGGAAATCATCTGCCTTCTTCAGATGTCTAAATTATTTAAATGGTTTGAAAAAATTATATATTTTTCAAGAATTAAATGTATTTAGAAAAATATAAAGTTTGAATTTTTCATAATATCATTATCAGAAAACTTCAGTCAAACATTTCTTACTTCTAATTTATTTTATTTATCATATAGATTTTTTAAATCCTGTTAATAACTATTAAAAAGTGATGATAAAGGAATCTGATGATATTTCAACTAGAAGATAATGGTTAATTCATGCTAATATTAAGAATGATGGGGGAAAAGTTACAAATGAAAAATATGAAATGATAATCACAACTTTTTAAATAATAGAAGAAATAAAAGAATGAGCTAATAATTAGTTGGTTGAGATGTCTTGAGATTTTTGAGCACTGAAAATGACAAATTGTGTTTTTATACCATAATATTATGGAGCAACTATAACTACTATTCTAAACTGAATGGAATTTTGGAGAATTATTGTCCACAGAATTAACAACTTCAGAGAGATCAGCCAATGAAATCACTTTTTTTGTCCAAAATAATAACAATATGGTTAAGTATTCAAGAGGTAAAGGGTTGTTTGTGCATAAAAGTGATATACTTTGTATGATCTATACTAATAATGCAGAAACTATTAAAAGTTTAAGGCCTGCATTTCACATCTTATCCCATAATAATCAGATCAAAAATTCAACACCTAAAATAATGCTTACTATCAACATCTCTATGAGCTTTTTGGTAATTTGGTCATCATCATCATCATCAACCATTATCAATCCACTGCAGGATGAAGGTCTCTCCAAGTTCAATCCATCTTTTCCTATCTTTAGCTTCTCTTTTCCACATCACTCCTGCACACTTTTTTATTTCATCCATCCATCTCACTTGTGGTCTCTTTCTGGGTCTTTTACAATCTCTTGGAATCCAGTTTAAAATTTCAATTGTCCATCTATTATCATCTCTTCTAGCAATATGTCCAGCCCAACTCCACTTCAGTCTTTTAATTTTTTCAATGAGGTCAATAACATCAAACATTTAATGTCCTGCTTGCTCTCTAATATCATTCAAGCAGTATCTTTTTACATCCATTGATAAAATAAATTTCAAACTTCCAAATGGTTGAGATAAAATAGCATTAACATAATGTGGAAGCATTGCACTTTGTCACAATTAATTAAGGCTCTGGGAATTTGCCTGTTTGACTACTCTATCATTGTGGCCTTGGATATAATGTTAATACCAGCATTGGAATGAGGTTTTTGTAAAGATATTACAATCAACCATGAATGATTTACTATAAATACAAAAGAAAACAGCAGGAATCCATATTTAAAATGACTTTCATATGACTATTTGTAACCTTAGCAATGTCATGTATAATTAGTTATTTACAATACCTTACACTATGGGTAAGATAAATTAAGCAGTAATACAATAAATATATATCAGTTCTTTCTTAATGATTAATTGAAAACTTGTTTATTTTGGCATTTTATTTATAGCTATATGTTGGATTGTTTTTATCATCTAGTTGAAATTGTTAAATTTTTTACAAAAATTCAAACTTTATACTTTTCTAAATATATTCAATTAGTAGTAATAACATTTAAAATGTAGTATGGAACACAATATTTTGATGACTATTATTATTCCTTTATCTCTGAGTTTGGATAGATGGCCCAATGACAGATAGTACAATAATTAAACTGATGTACTGTTTTAAAAATAGCAAATTTATAGTGATGTTTTGGATTATTCTCTCAAATGCAAAAATTATAGAAGTTTGTTACAGTTATCTATAAAGGTTCTTCTGATTTTTTTTTTTTAAAGCAAGGTTAATAAGCAGTTTTCAGTCATTGTGGATTATCCCATAATAAAGCTATATGATGGAAATTGTTCAGCATATAAATACAACATCTGTTTTAGTAGTGTCAGATTATTTTTTAGTGTTTTAAAACAAATATTTGTATTCATGGTATTCACTCTGTTAATAATTTAACATAATTCAATTATCTGGATTATTCCATATATTTTTGAACAGCATTAAAGTTAATTTAGATATATAGATCATCAGCAATATTGGATCTGAATTTAAATATGTATTATTTTAGATTTATCAAAGGATTTAGATCATTAAAACGTTTCATGATATTCAACACTCATCCAATAACAGTGGGGAATTTTGTTCAACACCTTTTCCACTCATCAAAAAACAATATAGGACACTTTTACAACACATCCATGGGTCATCCAAAAATCAATGTAGAACACTTATTCCCTTAATTTTTTAATACAGAGTTTTGTAGTGTTTAGTGGAGAACAGTGGGAAAATATGAGTACTTTATTAAATTATTAAATAGCTTATTGTATGGAAGATAATGAGATGCTTCAGCACTGAAAATCATAGATTAGCTGCAAGCTAAGTATTTTTAACAAGCTCTTTTTACAATATGTTCTATTTTTAATAATTGCTTTGATCATATATAATATAAGCCCAGAGGTATTCAGTCCAAGAAATCTAAAGAAAACAACAGCAATCTACTTTTTTAAAAAAAAAATATTTATAGAGTTATTTATTAAGATATTTCATTGATAAAAAAAAAATCAAAAGAGGCTATTAAAATTGAATAGTGACAAAATGAAAGAATTTTAAGCACTGCCCTTTTTTTTTTTGATTGTTGTCTTTGTTTTTAATCAGTGCACATACTATTTGTAAGATTATTTCAAGTATATTTTTAGAATAATTGAGATTAGTATTTTTTGTGAAATTTATTAAGATTGATGATTATTTTTGCACAATATTTGTATGATAATTATTAAAAACCAAAAGTATTTATTATTACACTATTTTATACATATATATTTTATATTTAAAAATAGAATATATAAATTCTAGCCTAATGTTAAAAAGAAAATCACAAGTGTTCTAATCAGCACATATTTTATGAAGCTTATGGCTAATAAGTTATTGCACTCACTATCTTAAAAATTTGAAATATTTTAAAAAGTAGACAATAATTTTAATATTTTAAAGCAGAATTTGATAGATTTATCAGAAATTAATGTTTTTCATTCGTATTTCAGAAAAAAAATTCAGTTAAAAAAGATTTTGTGCATTTTCTGAAATTATTATCTTCTGCCATGCATTCAGTTATGAAGGCATTTTTTATTGCCATTACAATCTCAATTTTTCAATATTTGCAAAGTTTAAGTATCAATATTTATAATTTTTTGCATTTGCAAATGTATATTATTAAAACATTAAGTTCAATTTATTTAATTACAACATAGAATAATAGATTTAATGTTAATACAAAATGTGATGGCTAACAAAAAGTCAAATCTGGGAGAACAATTAAATCTGGCAAAGTGTAGAAGATTATATAATATATTGAATTGGTATTCTTTAGCCATCATCCCATTTCACCTACTATGTTCCAAGGTAGTATCTTTCCCCCTAATTTAAACCCATCCCAGTCCACATATATAAGCTTCTAATAATTTATTTTTATATGAAATAGTGTATATTTATGTGTATGTGCATGTATTCATATAAGTGCACACATCCACCAGCCATATTAATATTTGTATGCATATAATGCATACGCATTTATAAATTTAAGGTTTAATAAAATGATATAATTTAAATTGTGCATGAACATTGTTATATGTGTGTAATTATCTACATATACATGCGAAAGAAGTCATAATGCAATAGATTTAAAAGCATTACAACTCTTTTAAATTAATTTAGATTTGCATTATTTTTGGTTTAAAACTCTTTATTAAAAGGCATTCATATATAAATTTCAATTCTTGTGGTAGTCCCACACACATATATACTAAAATGTTAAGGAACTTAAACTCTTAAAAAAAGTTAGCAGTTTTATACAAATTTGGAATTCTTAGAAAAACCATCTGCAAGTAATTAATCAAACTTGAAGACAAAATTTTAATGTCTTTTAAAAATAAAAACTAAGAACAAGGAGTGACCTGTTGACCGTTATTGTTTTCATCAAGAAAATGACCAAGGTTTATTTTTATGCATTTTTAATTTCTGAGAAAATTTTGTAAAAAGTTGTAAACAGATCATTGGAATTACCAATTTTTGTAGTATAAATAACTTTAAGTTTTGCTAAGCAGGGTTCACTTATTAACTTTTTACCATGGAAATGTTTGAGTACAGCAACTACTGCCTCTCCCTTTGTGGAGAATAGTCAGTGCTCAAGCTGGAGTTCAAATCTCACAGTCTGCTAAGAAGACAGCATTAGAAATAGATCAGCTACAGGAGCCTCAACAAAGAAGATGTGGTAACAATTTTGCCCCAGAGCTTTTTAAAATTAATTCTCATAAATTTATAAATGAATCTCTAAAACTCTTAAGCTAGCTAATATTAATCATGCACAAATTTAAATTGTAATAATGTTGATAAACTAAAAACTGATTTAATCTGTAAATTATAATTTAATTTTTAAAATAATACCTGTAAACTTGCCTGTTTTTTTATAAAATTATAAATGCTTGTTAATAATAACTTATTTAGTTATTATTCTATTTTGTAATCTGCAGTCATGCCTTCTTATTTGTTTTATATATGTTATTTTATAAATTATACTTTGCCCAGTTCAGAATAGAGATTGGTTTTTGTGAATAAAATTTGAGGGGGAAAGATGATTAGAGGCTCTCTCCAAATTAAGTAATGTTGCTCTTTAGCACACACACTCAAATCTCCACTCTAAATACCTAAATATTTTCATTAAGCTAGTATGTTTAGCTTACTATTATTATTGTTATTATAATTAGGTTTGCAAGTTAATAAAGTAATTAGTTAATAAATGCAAGAATGACTTATGAAGCATATTATAAGTATTACTTAAGTCCCAGATATGCTTTAACTTTCTTTTTTAGTTATATTATAAACTGTGCAGATTGGCTAATAAAATTATATTACTTTAAATATCCCTTTTAGCATGTTTTAAGAATGCTAATTATGAACTGGCATATGGTAGTTTCACAGAACAAAACTATAGAATTTTGCATACTTTTAGTTATTAATTAATATTATGTTTAGTGTAGCAAATGTGTCTTTAGGAAGCACATATGTGCAAATATGCCTTGCTGTATGTTTTATATGAATGGGCTTCTGGTTTTAATGACCATCTCATCTCCTTAGTTTGGACAGCTCTTCTTTAGAACTGGAATATGAGGGTCCAGATTGTTTTTAAGCTGCTCCTATCACCTAACTATGTGTTCACTTTATTCACAGCAAATCGTACAGTCCACAGGAACTGAGTACTTGGTACTAAATCCCCTGATTAACTACACATTTGAGATGCACACATCTTTATATATATATATAGCATAGTATCTGAAGTCATACTACAAAGCTCCAGTTCATTTCTCAATAATGTAATTAATATTTCAGCATTGAGCTGAATATTCAATCTGATTTATACGTATATAATCTGCATAGAGAGCTTATTACAGCTCGTTTAAGTGTTATTAATGACTTTTATTAAATGTTATTGTGATAAATAATCATTCTTGCACCAACATACCTGTTGCAAGCTTAATAGGTAGGCTATAGTAAAATTAAGGCATGATTAGAAATGGTAGATTATTAAAATTGTAACAAAATCTTAAATTATAGTGCAACAGATGAGATCCTGTTAATTTCTCATCATTGTTTACACCTGGTGTGTCCTTTAATGCATTCAGGATTATTTTATTTATATTGATTCATTAAAATATATTAAATTATAATAACTGTTGAGTTTCATTCATAATCTATCCCAAATCTTAGTTAAGTTTTATAATATAATATTAGCTATTAATATATGCATTATCTAGCCAGTCATAGGTGTGTGTGTTTACTAAAGTATAAATAATTAGTTAATATTCCCCGAGTCTCTTGCTCCACTTTTTTCTACTGTCAGCATGCAAACTAAGAAACTCCAAGTGTAGCCTTATATATGTCATTCATAGGTCGTAAGTCATGGAGTGTTGGTGAAGGAGCTGAGGTGCGATCAGATTCGAGGTCTCAACCTTTCATTTAGATCAGCCTTGGTATAATTTGCCAGGACTCTGGATTTTGTTGCATGAATGTACAAATATGACCATTACAATATTTAGTATAATCATTGGTGGAGTTAGGGAATGGATTGTTACTATATTTTATTTTCACTTTCTAATTTATGTCTCAATTATAAACTTTCATTTAATGAACTTTATTAAACCATAAAATATAATATCAGCACACACTTCTCTGTATGCATCACAATGCAAATCAAAATTTTGTTTTATTTAAACATTCAAAATGGCTGGCAGTTTCAACTGCTCAACAGCCTTCTTCAGGGCTTGTTTCACTCTTTATAAATTCATAATGTTATCTATTTCCAAATTATTAAAACAATATTTCACTTTTTTGTCATCCCCTTCACAGCTAAAAAATCATGAAATTTATTCATATAAAAAGATAGGTAGTTGTTTTATAGACATCCATGCCACATGATAGCATGATTTATGTGCTAAAACACATAAAAACACCATTTACTTGGCCAAACGTATTTTCGTGGCCATGTGTTACATGTATACAACAGTTCTTTTGTATTACACATTGCAGGCCATGTCACATCACAGTAAATTATTTCGATGAATTCGCACACTTCACCCTTTTTTACGGTGTCGGGTGAGGGTGTGTGTTCTACAATTATGTATAAATGGTCAATTGTAAATAAAGTTTAATTTTTTTATTGAAATCATATGATTTGACCAAGCAATAATTATCAGAGGGTTTACCCACTTCTGTAGTCAAGTTTTAAGGTGCAAAACCTTTTCAAAGGGTATGTCTGAACAATACTTTGAAGGAGTTAATGCATCAAATAACATATTTTCGATAACCTCAACGAGACAAAGAACACAGTGCAGGAAAACCTAGATGTTGTTTGATTTTCACAATTAACAACCACTTTGTTCAAGCTATACGTCTGATATATTACTGTAGCCACGAACAGCTTGTTTTTTTAAATTTATTTATACCAAAAAAAGAAACTGTAATAAATGTGAAATTTGTTGATGCATAGATTAATAATTAATGCTAGTATTAAGGAATTTAACTAAGATTTGGAATGGATTTAATATATTTTAATTCTTAAATATAGATTAAATAAACATAAGTGCATTTAAAGACACATGCAGAATTGACAACTTTTTTTTTATTATAAAAAAAGGTTGTAAACATTTACCAATGCAGTTAAATAAAAAGTTTTTAACTGAGAATATTTCAAATTTATATTATTAATTTTAAAGACTTGTAATGCTTCTTTAAACGTATTGCATTATGGCTTCTCTTGCATATATATGTAAGTGGTTACACACATATAATAATGTTCACACAACTTCATTTAATTAGATCATTTTATTAATTTTAAATTTATAACTGTGTATACATTACATACATACAGACATTAATATATATATATTAAATGTGCACACATATCCCCACATACATGTAAATATATGCTATTACATGTCAAAATAAATTATTCTGATTATATATATGGACTGTGAGGGTTCAAACTGTTGGAAAAGATACTAACTACGAAGGAACATAGTAGGTGAAACAGGATGATGGCTATATAATACTGTTTCAAGTGGAACCAAAAAAAAACTTAATAAGTTTTAATTTTTTTTATGTTGTTTTTTTTTTAAAAAAGTGAAACCAAAAAAAAAAAAAAAATCATAATAATTTTAAATTTGTTTGTTATTTTTTTTAAAAAAAAAGGGAAACCAAAAAAAAAAGCTTACTAACTTTAGTATTTATTTTTTAAACAAAAATAGGAAACAAAAAATATAAATGTAATAAGCCTACTAAGTTTTACATTTAAAAAATAGAAAGACCCCCCCCCCCAAATACAAACCGAAAAATGTTGATTTTATTTTATATTTATTTATTTTGTTGATGTTAATAAAAATAAATATTTAAAAAAAAATAAAATAAAATTTGTGTCTAATTTATTTGTAAATAAAAAAAAGTAAAAAAAACCCAAGGATTTCAAATAATAAAAAAAAGGCCTGGCAATGTTCGTAAGTTATATTTTTCCAAGAAAAACAACACCCTCATGCAGCATGGATGTCTATAAAACAACTACCAAAAGATGATTTTTTTCTCATTTATTAGATCGATATCAACTCCCTTCATTACAAAAATTGTTTATGACAATTCTTTTTTTAATATGAATTATAGTGTACATTTTAATATGTGCTCATTAATTTTTTATGATATTGATCTAAATTGATATGTTAATAAAAAGTATATTAAGCTGTACTAAATTTCTACTGATGATAAATCATGAGAATTTTATTGTAGAATTCTATTGCCTAACTATCTTACCTAGTTTTGGAGTGACAATTTAATGCATACTATATCTTAGTTTTCTCACTGCTGGTTCTAGACACTTATCAGAGTGATAGTGGCTATTGCATTTTGCTCATGCTGACATTGCCATAGAATGATATAACATTGGTAATTTAGACTGTTTCCCCTAAAAATGCTTAATATATATATATATATATATTGTACCCTTACTTCTCGATGTATAATATAGTTTGAAATACGACTAGCTCAATTAAATTATAATGCTTAATTCAAATTTGCATATCTATCTTTAATTTACTTTATAATATCATATTCTAATTAAATTTATCATCAATTATTAAAATCAATATAGTTCTATAGTATGTACTAATTAACTAAGTATTTATCAAAATCATGAGACTGTGAAGTAAAGTTACAAAGCAATAAGTAGATTTACATTGAGTCAATATCTTCCAAGACACTGTCTCAATGGCATAAGAATACTATTACCTCCTTACTATCCTATTACTACATCTACAGCATTCTTATGGCTTTTAAATAAAATAAATTATCTTTAATAATAATAAAATAAATAAATCTTAACTTTTAATTTTTAAAATATAATTAAATAATCTCAGGTTCTTCTAATTATCTTAAAGTAATGATAACTCATGTAAATAAGTATGATATGGGATTTTATATCAAACCTAAATACACCTAACTTATTTTAATAATAATAATAATAATACTACTCTTAGGGTATCACTTAACCTTATCTATTCCTATTATATCATCAATCATTAAATAATAATAACATGTATATCTTTTATTTTCATATAGTATCTTAATTTTGGAATAGATCAAAATCTTATAATTCAATAATCTGTGGCAATAAATAATATTGTACTCTTATATTATGCATTATAATTACTCTATGACCATTGTAATATAATGTAATAATGTCAATCAATTCTCATAAATGATAATCAGGAAAATATTGTATTTATTTCTAAAATAATATTAATAAATTCACATTGTGCAAATATTATGTTTCTTCAAATTATCTGCTGTCAAATGCTGTGGTGCAAAATAATGAACTCGACACACTTTTAAAACAAATTAAACAAATTTATTTACATTAACTTTGATTAAGAATTTATTTACAATATTTACAGTTCAAATTAGGAAAACAAAAGAAAATAAAAATATAAGAAAATAATAATACAAAATGTTTACACTGTTATTAGCTCATACTCCTATTAAATAATCTATACATTCTTTAAAATGCTGTACTAATAATATTGAAGTATGTTTTCAAAACTTAGACTTTAAATAAATATCAGTAAACTTCAATTATTACAAATAAATTTATGTAAATACTGTTTATGTAGCATATGCAAACAATTAACCTTCAATAATTAAAATTGCTACATTAATAAAGTATTACTGTTATTCATTCCATAATGTAATAGTATGTGTTCACTTTACTATTAGTACTACTTTAATATTATAATATAGAAATTAATGTATCTGTGTAATGTAATAACAAATAATTGATTATAACTTTATATTTCACTTAATGCAATTCATGCTACAGGTTTTATCAAATATGCATTACATATATGTGTTGTTGAAATAATAATATTATTCAAATCATTCATTAATTTCAAATTAATAAAGTATTATATTAGATAAATTTTATGATTCTTTTCTATGTAAAATTATTACTTTACTTTATGTGTTATACTACTCCTTCTTAATAAATTTCTATCTACAAAAACATCCTCTAAACTTATTTAAAATTTCCGGAAAACAACCTTCAACTTTAAATAAATACTAATTATCCAAACTATTTATACTTCGTCATCTATATTCGGTAAATCTTCAATCCAACATAAACTTCTACATAAAACTTAACTTAATTTATCCAATAAAACAACAGTAAAATATAGACTTTTAAATCTATTCCTAACTTGCAATAAAAATAATTACCCATGAATAATAAATATAATTCTAATACTATAACATAAAATATCAAAGTTTATTAACGAAAGAATCATATAATTATTTCTAAGCTTCTTATGTAATGTTGCATCGTATTTATTTCATAAATTCAAATTATGCATATTCAAATAAAACTGTCACTGCCAATATAATGTGTGTGTATTTTTAAAATAATCATACATTCATTCAAAACAACATAATATTTGGTTGATCTAAAGAAAACATATTAAATACATAAAAATTATTATTATTATACAATTTTTACCATCAATAATGATTTAATGTACAGTCCATCTTCCAATATTCTTCGGAATTACAGCTTCATAAAAATAATTCACATTTACACTCACGATCATTCTTTAACATATTCTGTGTTATATTAATTATAAAATAAACTTATGCAATTAATTATTATATTATTTTTAGTTATTATTTAAAGAAATGTACCTATCTTATTTTAATAGATTAATAATATTTAAATTTTATATTAGATAAATAAAATAAAATTCATATTACATAACTCCAGCGATGTCTCCTTTTCACCATAAAGTTCTTTAATCCTAGGCACACATTCACTAGAACACCATTTCCTGTTTCCGGTCCATCACGTGTTTTTTTAAAAGTTTATGAAAAATGATAACGTTCTTTTAAAACAAAATAAAAGTTAATTCTTCCATAAGAAATAAAATAAAATTAAAATAGTTTATAGGATCCTGTTTTAGTTCTTTCTAGAATATTATTCAAAATTATTATTTTAAATTAGTCTATAGTTTATGAAAAATTATCATTTAATTATTTTAAATTGACTGGGACGTCCACATATTATTTGCGCATTCCATAACCAAAATATCCAGGTAAGAATAAGCTTCTTTATTTATAAACGACCAGCGTTTAAATTATTTCAATATAATAATTTTTATTATATTAAGACTTTTAGCTAATTATATTCTCAATTTATTTGCCTTTTAAAATTGTCAATATTCAGTCTTTTAAACATAAAGACTTAACAAGGCAAGTATTTATAAAACTACTTTCATTTTTAATATCTTTACTTAAGATATATTTTTAAATTTATAGCTTGCAAAAATACTTTCTTCATAAAGAAGTATTTTATTCTTTAAAATATCTATTTTCTAATAGTCACTAGTAATTAGCTTTTAAAATTATATACTGTCCAAAATACTACTTTTCTCCATCTCGTAATTTTCCGAACTAATCCAGCGTTTGTCATATTTCTAATATAAAGTTTCCGATATATTTTCACTATATATGATGTTCCCATGACCATTTGCTTGTAAATTGAGCTTAATAGAGACGACCGATAGGGAAAAAATTAAGTTAACACTGCATGTCTATCATTTAAAACTTTTATAACTTATTTACAAAGACACTCTTATAATTTTGAAAAATGATTTTAAAAGCGTCTATAAAATTTACGTAGCTATTTTAAATAACACAATTAACTTGAAAAATCAATCACGAAGTCCTCTCCTAACAATTGAACTGAGCTTTTATACCGGAAGAAACTTCCCATTTGATTGGTAGATTAAACAATCAACTTTGCTGGCTTATTTACATATTTACCAACAACACAAAATTAAAAATAAATAATGACTTATTTAATATTTAATATTTATTACATTATTAAATTTCTAAAATAATCTTTATCGTTCATTTAAATTTATTAAACATTCTTTTAAAATATTCTTACTTACTTGATTTTAATTTTAACTTTTATAAGATTATTTTTAAATAAACTAAGTATTTTTTATACGTCATATTTTTAAAGCAATACTTTTAAAATCAGATTTAATATTCTACATTGATTTATCTTTATTTTTATCTCGTGATAACTCACGTATTATTTATAAATTTTATAACATGATTTTTAAAATGGTTCTACAACTTTACTAAATAACTTCCAAGCATGTGTGTGCATATTTAATTAACATCTGTTTTTCTACAATACAAGAAACGCTTGTCATCGTCTAAAAATAAACTAACAATTGCATTTTTTAAAATAAATATTTTTAAAATAAATAAGATATTATAATAGATTTTAAAATAATTATCCAATATTATTAAAATCAAATATTAGTCTTTTATTTAAGTACTTACAATAATTAAAATATTTATATTCTTTTATAATATTATTTTATCAACAATAAATATATGCATTTAATTTTAACTTGTCTTTTAAACACTTTTAGCTTTAAATACCTATTTATTAAATATATTAATGCAGTATTGATTATGGCCATTTTTCCCAACTATATATTATAATCATCATCATTTAAAATGTCTCTCTCAATATCAGCACAATTTCACATATCAAATACTCATAGATTGCTTTAATTAAACCTTTTGAAATATTACCATAAGCAAAATTAACATCACATATTCAAATATATCTTAAATTTAAAATTTTTAATAGATTAGCACAAAAATTAGATGGTGACCCATACAAAAGGGCACAATATATATATATATATATACACTATACATTTAGAATATAAATATATATATATATATATATATATTGTGCCCTTTTGTATGGGTCACCATCTAATTTTTGTGCTAATCTATTAAAAATTTTAAATTTAAGATATATTTGAATATGTGATGTTAATTTTGCTTATGGTAATATTTCAAAAGGTTTAATTAAAGCAATCTATGAGTATTTGATATGTGAAATTGTGCTGATATTGAGAGAGACATTTTAAATGATGATGATTATAATATATGGTTGGGAAAAATGGCCATAATCAATACTGCATTAATATATTTAATAAATAGGTATTTAAAGCTAAAAGTGTTTAAAAGACAAGTTAAAATTAAATGCATATGTTTATTGTTGATAAAATAATATTATAAAAGAATATAAATATTTTAATTATTGTAAGTACTTAAATAAAAGACTAATATTTGATTTTAATAATATTGGATAATTATTTTAAAATCTATTATAATATCTTATTTATTTAAAAAATATTTATTTTAAGAAAATGCAATTGTTAGTTTATTTTTAGACGATGACAAGCGTTTCTTGTGTTATAAAAAAACAGATGTTAGTTAAATATACACACACATGCTTGGAAGTTATTTAGTAAAGTTGCAAAACTATTTTAAAAATCATGTTATAAAATTTATAAATAATACGTGAGTTATCACGAGATAAAAATAAAGATAAATCAATGTAGAATATTAAATCTGATTTTTAAAAATATTGCTTTAAAAATATAACGTATAAAAAAGACTTAGTGTATTTTAAATAATCTTATAAAAGTTAAAATTAAAATCAAGTCAGTAAGAATATTTTTAAAAAATGTTTAATAGATTTAAATAAACGATAAAGATTATTTTAGAAATTTAATAATGTAATAAATATTAAATATTAAATAAGTCATTATTTATTTTTAATTTTGTGTTGTTGGTAAATATGTAAATAAGCCAGCAAAGTTGATTGTTTAATCTACCAATCAAATGGGAAGTTTCTTCCGGTATAAAAGCTCAGTTCAATTGTTAGGAGAGGACTTCGTGATTGATTTTTCAAGTTAATTGTGTTATTAAAAAATAGCAAAGTAAATTTGATAGACGCTCTTAAAATCAATTTTAAAATTACAAGAGTGTCATTATAAATAATTTATAAAAGTTTTAAATGATAGACATGCAGTGTTAATTTAATTTTTCCCTATCGGTCGTCTCTACTAAGCTCAATTTACAAGCAAATAGTCATGGGAACATCATATATAGTGAAAATATATCGGAAACTTTATACTAGAAGTATGACAAACGCTGGATTAGTTCGGAAAATTACGAGATGGAGAAAAGTAGTATTTTGGACAGTATATAATTTTAAAAGCTAATTACTATTGACTATTAGAAAATAGATATTTTAGAGAATAAAATACTTCTTTATGAAGAAAGTATTTTTGTAAGCTATAAATTTAAAAATATATCTTAAGTAAAGATATTAAAAATAAAAGTAGTTTTATAAATACTTGCCTTGTTAAGTCTTTATGTTTAAAAGACTGAATATTGACAATTTTAAAAGGCAAATAAATTGAAAATATAATTAGCTAAAAGTCTTAATATAATAAAAATTATTATATTGAAATAATTTAAACGCTGGTCGTTTATAGATAAAGAAGCTTATTCTTACCTGGATATTTTGTTAAGAAATGCGCAAGTAATACGTGGACGTCCCAGTTAATTTAAAATAATTAAATGATAATTTTTCATAAATTATAAACTAATTCAAGAATAATAACTTTTAAATAATATTCTTTAAAGAACTGCATCCGGATCAGATAAACTATTTTAATTTTATTATATTTTTATAAAAGAACTGATTAACTTTTATTTTGGTTTTAAAAGAACGTTTTCATTTTTTCATAAACTTTTAAAAAACACGTGATGGACCGGAAACAGGAAATGGTGTGCCAGTGAATAGGTGCCTAGGATTAAAAAAACTTTATGGTGAAAAGGAAACATCGCTGGATTTATGTAATATGAATTTTGTTTTATTTATCTAATATAAAAGTTAAATAGTATTAATCTATTAAAAATAAGATAGGTACATTTCTTAAAATAATAACTAAAGTAATATAATAATTAATTGCATAAATTTATTTTATAATTAATATAACACGGAATATATATTAAAGAATGATCGTGAGTATAAATGTGAATTATTTTATGAAGCTGTAATTCCGAAGAGAATTGGAAGATGGACTGTACATTAAATCATTATTGATGGTAAAAATTGTATAATAATAATAATTTTAGTGTATTTAATATGTTTTCTTTAGATCAACCAAATGATATATTATTGTTGAATGAATGTATGAATATTTTAAAAATACACACACATTATATTGGCAGTAACAGTTTTATTTAAATATGCATAATTTGAATTTATGATATAAATACGATACAACATTACATAAGAAGCTTAGAAATAATTATATGATTCTTTCGTAAATAAATTTTAATATTTTGTTTATGTTATAGTATTAGAATTATATTTATTATTCATAGGTAATTATTTTATTGCAAGTTAGGAAGAGATTTAAAAGTCTATATTTTATTTTTGTTTTATTGGATAAATTAAGTTAAGTTTATGTAGAAGTTTATATTTGAGTTGAAGATTTACTGAATATAGATGATGAGTATAAATAGTTTTGGATAATTAGTATTTATTTAAAGTTGATGATTGTTTTTCCGGAAAGTTTAAATAAGTTTTTAGAGGATGTTTTGTAGATAGAAATTTATTAAGAAGGAGTAGAATAACACATAAAGTAAAGTAATAATTTTACATAGAAAAGAATCATAGAATTTATCTAATATAATACTTTATGAATTTGAAATTGATGAATAATTTAAATATTATTATTTTAACAGTACATATATGTAATGCATATTTGATAAAACATGTAGCATGAATTGCATTAAGTGAAATATAAAATTATAATCAATTCTTTGTTATTACATTACAAGGATACATTAGTTTCTATATTATGCTATTAAAGTAATGCTGATAGTAAAGTAAACACATACTAGTACATGATGAAATGAATAACAGTAATACTTAAGTGATGTAGCAATTTAATTAATAAAGTTTAATTGTTTACATATGCTACATAAATATTATTTACATAAATTTTTCTGTGTAATAATTGAAGTTCACTGATATTTATTTAAAGTCTAAGTTTTAAAAACATACTTCAATATTATTAGTATAGCATTTTAAAAGAATGTATAGATTATTTAATAGGAGTATGAGCTAATAACAGTGTAAACATTTTGTATTATTATTTTCTTATTTTTATTTTTCTTTGTTTTCATAATTTTGAACTGTAAATATTGTAAATAAATTCTTAGTTGAAGTTAATGTAAATAAATTTGTTTAATTTGTTTTAAAAGTGTGTCGAGTTCATTATTTTACACCACAGCATTTGACAACAGATAATTTGAAGAAACATAATATTTGCACAATGTGAATTTATTAATATTATTTTAGAAATAAATACAATATTTTCCTGATTATCATTTATGAGAATTGATTGACATTATTACATCATATTACAATGGTCATAGAGTAATTATAATGCATAATATAAGAGTACAATATTATTTATTGCCACAGATTATTAAGTTGTAAGATTTTGATCTATTCTAAAATTAAGATACTATATGAAAATAAAAGATATACATATGATTATTTATTTATTGAATACTTAATAATATAACAGAAATAGATAAGATTAAGTTATACCCTAAGATTAGTATTGAGTATTATTATTATTAGAATAAGTTAGGTGTATTTAGGTTTGATATAAAATCCCTTATCATACTTATTTACATGAGTTATCATTACTTTAAGATAATTAGAAGAACCTGAGATTATTTAATTATATTTTAAAATTAAAAGTTAAGATTTATTTATTTATTATTATTAAAGATAGTTTATTTTATTTTAAAAGCCATAAGAATGCTGTAGATGTAGTAGTAAGTTAATAAGGAGGTAATAGTATTCTTATGCCATTGAGACAATGTCTTGGAAGATATTGACTCAATGTAAATCTACTTATTGCTTTGTAACTTTACTTCACAGTCTCATGATTTTAATAAATACTTATTTAATTAGTACATAATATAGAACTATATTGATTTTGATAATTGATAATAAATTTAATTAGAATATGATAATATAAAAGTAAATTAAAGATAGATATGCAAATTTTAATTAAGCATTATAATTTAATTGAGCTAGTCGTATTTCAAACTATATTATACATCGAGAAGTAAGGGTACAATATATATATATATATATATATATATATATATATATTTAACCTGTGCAAATCTTCATTTTAACATATATATATATATATATTAATCTTTATTTTTGTTCATAGATATCAGGTCTAAGTAGATGATTAACAGAGCTCTGAAAATCATTCTTTCATCACATAGGTACACTGGTTTTTTTTTCATATTGTGCTTAGAAAAAAACAGGTCCATTCTATTTCAATTTGAAAACTTATCTGTACATTGCAAATATGTTTTTGATTGTTTCAATGCTATTAGTTTATTAATAAAAATATTCAATTTTATATGGATTAATTATTTTTCAGAATTAAAACAACCCATTTACAGTAAATTAATGTTAACTGAAATCTCAAATGTAAGTTTTATTTCTCATTAGGAAAAACCAAATACATTTTAAAATTATTAGTATTATTATTATTATTAAAATACATTTGATAATATTTAAAATATTAATTATTAAGGAATGTAATTTAGTTTTTATAAAAAGTAATTTCGAAATGAAGGTTACATATATACAAAATTAAAATCCTCATTTTAGGCTTATCATAATTACATTTAATCTATAGAGAAAAGATTAATACTAGGAGAATAATGATAATCTGAATATCTACTATTCAAGAATTTTTAATGCTCTAACCAAATTTTAAATGTTTACAATATGTAAATCAGGATAGTCATTTAATAAGCACTGAGGAACATTTATATCACTACTGAAAATATCAAGTGGTACATGGAACAAGTAGTTTGATGATTATTTGTTTTGTTTCCAAATGAAAAATAAAGGAAAGTAACCTGTGTTACATGAACAAAATTAAATAAAAACAAATATGTTATGGATAGTTTATTTATAAATAATACTACTATTGACAGGGGAGTAAAAGATATAGAAATTTAATTAAACATAAACAACAAAATGTAATTAATCTATTCATACATTATATTGAATGTTTACTAATGATTTCAATGGATTTTCAGTCTATATTCATTCTCCACTTTATATCAAACAACCAATACAAATGACCATATACGCGTGAAAAAGGCAAATGATCTCCAATAAATTTTGTGTAGAACCAGCATTCATCAGTTTGACTAGATCATAATCTTCCACACATATATGCAATCAGTGTTTGGTTTATATTAAGATAGCAATTTTTTAAATTTTAATTGACAGGCTTCAATTTTCTTACACTTCAAATAATTTATCCATCCATTTCATTGAAAATCCAATGATGGAATTTTTTCAGTCCTTGGTGGATTTGATATTGTAGTCATACCCAGGTAGACATTAAATCAGTCTAACCCTTCATATTATTGGACCATTATGTATCCATTTATATTTATAGGAGGGGGATTATTGGTTTTTCAATGAAAGGGATGGTTGAATTATTGGAATTCTGAGACGATTGAAGTCTGTGCATTAAAGTTTAATGAATTGCTATCTTAATATAAGTTGAGCACTGATTGTATATGCATGGGAGATTGTGATCTGGCCCTACTGATGAGTGCTGGTTCTGCACAGAATATGTATATTGGGGATTATTTATCTTTTTCATATGTAATCGGTTGTTCGACATGGAATGGAGAATGGATATAGATTGAAAATTCTAAATTCAAACATCCGTAACAACAAAAATTATGAATTTGTTGTGGAAATAAAAATGTACTCCTCCAAATTAATAATTTTTTTAAAAAAAAGATTACAAATAAACAAATAGGAAAGAAATATGAATTTAATAAATTCATATTTCTTTCAAATAAATAAACAAGAAGAAAAAATATTTGATTTTTTTTTTTTAAAAAGTAAAATATTATTTCAGAATATTGAAATTCTATATCATTGAAAAGTAGAATTTTATTTTTTTGATTTACCACTATTTTGAAGTCAAGCTAGATTTTGTTAAATTATAGAATTGATATTTTTAGAGTTTTATCATAACTATTTTTTTGGTAAGGTCAAGCCTCTGCTCGATTTTGTTAGTTTGTAAATGTTTTATTTTTGAGACACTATTTTGTTACGCCTCTGATAGATTTGTTGCATGCTTTGCACAGGTGATAAATATTTAAAATCAATATGTTCCAAGTTTTTTGTGAGATTGTATTGAAAGGGGAAAAATAAAATCAAACAAAGTGATCAATTTTTCTCTTGACCAAAATAATAATTTACTGTATGTTTCAATCAAATCATTATTATATTGGAGAGGTCACATGTAAAGCAACAAGCAGATTTTTCTTATCTGTAAAGAACGTAAAGAAGAATATATAGGGGGGGCCTAAGTGTTGTTTTTTGCAATGAAATGAAGTTAAAATATTCACATTCGTCGAGCGTTGGTGGTCGAGAGGTCAGCACAGCTGCCTTTCAAGCAGTTGTCCCGGGTTAGTAGGTTCGCTTCCCAGCCGATGCTATAACACATGAAAAAAAGAGAAAAAAAAATTCACATCTTGTGTGTGTGTTTTTTTTTGAAAAATAATACTCCAGGGAGCTCTTAAAAAAAGTTTAGACAATTTTAATGAATCATATCTCAGAAAAATTTAATTACAAACTAACAATATCTAACTTTACGTGAAAGTGATGATAAATTGAAAAATAAAACACTGCTTCTCAACATTGCAGTATATAACGTTGTCATAACTTTTAATTATTTTTTTTAAAAAACTATTTCATATGCAATTCATTTAATATTTTTTCTTTTTGTTTATTTGTTTAATTACTTTCTGCAGTTAAATTTATAACTTAAAGTTTTTAAAAAAAATGTCTAAGTAAATTTATAATTGAATAACTAATTTGCAGTTTTGTTCTTGTTTATTTATTTAATTAAATCCTAAATTTTTTGTCTGTCTGTTAAATGTAGTATCATTTCTGGAAAAAGTATAGTAGCATATTTATTTTTATTTTATTTATGTAATATAGATTACTTTTTAAAACTTTTTATTTCTAATTAACAGCAACAAAACAAACATATTTTCACTACTTGTTCCATTTAGTTCATGGTATGCGATGCGATGCACAGTGGCTTTTTTTTTTTCGAAGTCAAGAATCTCTCAACCACTATGGCCATAGAGACCTGTTAGCCACCTTATTTTCTCTTTTCATTCCCCATCCTAAGTTTTTTCTATATTCTTCTCTACTCGGATCCATCCCATTTACACATCATCTTTGTCAATTCTATGACCTTTATATCTAAATCCCTCTTATCTTTTTTTCAAACTTAACATATAAACCAAGAACCCACTTTCTGTATAATATTTATTCTCTCACAACTCATTACTTGCACCCTTTCTGCTTATAAGCATTTACACTCAGGTAACAGATTGCTAATATTTTCTATGTCTTTCTTCTATAACTTTCAGACTAAATAACCCACATTTCTCCATTTATGTGTATGTTCTCTTGTTGCTAATGATCCTGTTCAAGCCTTAAACAGTAAACTACTTTCATTGCTATTACCGTAAATTAACTTGCATCCAATATTCTGTTTACTTTTATATGTAATTAGAGTCTTTTTATTCTTCATACTAGTTTTCCATTTCTCCAACTCCCTATTTTTTATTAATACATCTATTCTTCTATCCCATTCCTTGCCATTATAACACCCAACCTTTCTCCTAATAGAATCATCCTACCTTTTGTATAAGTATGTTGTCATAAAATGTTTATCAAAATCTTTTGCATACAGTTCTATCTTTCTCACCCATCTTGTTGCCTGACCTTTACTCATAACCCAATTAAATACTATTTTGGCTATTCTCTCATTATTCATAAATTACAATCTACTGAACATTTTCAGTTTACTTTTTGCATTTCTCATATAAAAACTTGATCATCCCATTTCTCCTTGAATTGCCTCCTCTGCTGACCACACATCTTCATCTAATGCATATCTTCCTACTTCTCTTTGTACTTTTTCTAAGTAATGTAACACCTTTTTATTAATATGATGCATCATTACCATATATTAATCCTACTACTACCACTTCTTTCCTTACAATTCTAGTTACATTATATTTATTGTATGGAAACACTATTAATTTTTTTATCAGTACCTTTTTTTTTTTGCTTCATTTATCATTTTTTTCCCATTCATCTAATTACTTAAGATGATTCCCAAATAGTTGTACTTGTTTGCCACATTTAATTTTATACCCTTTTATAAAAATTCTATCTCTTTTCCTGGTGTGAATCATCATTACTTTTGATTTTACTTCACTAAATTTAATCCCCATCTCTTTACCCACCCTTGTGCACATCTTTAGCATAACTTCCATATCTTGCCTACTTTCTGTACTCAAGAACATATCATCAGCAAATAAAAGATCTGATAAAATATACATTCCCTTGCCATCTATTAATGGTATCTCTACCCTTCTTTCTACACTTTTTATTGCCCTGTCCATTTCTCTCAAATATAACATAAAAAGTAAATAGGTGACATAGAGTATCCTTACTTAGGTATTTTCAGTAATAATATGGTGGCTCCTCCAAGTATAACCTATAAATTAATGTCTAATTGCAAAGAAGTTGCCTCTGTTTTTTATTCTTATTAGCAGATATTTTTAATGAGAAGGTAAATGATATATTCTTGTAATCCAAAAAAAAAATTTTTTTCCAAATCCAACATAGGTTTGGAAACAGTTATTTTTTAGATTAATAGTGCTTTACCAGTATTTCAATTACTCAAAATATTATCTTATGCTTCATTGTTTTAATCAGATATTATTTGAACCTCTTCCACTACGTATCAAATTATGTGCTTCACTAATTCAAAAAAAAAAAAAATGATAAAAGAATAAGAGAAGGAACAGTGACAAGATTTTATCATCAAGATGAAAGGTCAATAGTTGTTAGTCAAACTAATCTAATCCAAAGTGTAATTTTAAGATAAATTTGATATACATTCAATATTTTTAAAAATAAATATATTTATTACATTTAGAGGAATGGGGAATTATTTACTTATTTAACAGTTTCGCAGATTTTTTTTTTTTTTAATATTAGTGTATTTGTAAAGACGTTAATTTTCTTTAGTTTATTTTGTGAAAAGGTACAATCTTATTTAAAGGGAAACTGATTTCCCAACTAATTCTATAAATTATTTTGTTTTCCTTATCACATCAGAGAATTCTTCAGAGCTTCGTGTTTATCTGATTGTGTATTCCCAAGGAAATTCAATGCAGTCATTTTCTGACTGATCTGCAGCTATAAGGAAAAAAGTTTAGGGGAAAAAAACTTTTTAAAATTTATTGAATGACTTTGTTGTTCATTTGTCATTTAAAGAGACATACAAATACATTGTCTCTGACAACAGACCTAGTGGAAACTAAAAGAGTATTTAGTTTTGAAAAAAAAAAACATGATTTGGGAAATTGTACTCATTATTTTGAAAAATGTTATTAAACTAATTTTTCTGGAAAATAAATATACAAAAAATAATTTTGTTTAACAATATGAAGCAGTGACCGAACAAATAACCCATTATCATTGTCAGTAATAGTAATAAAACAAATGGTTATTATTAAGTATTAGCTGAAGTTTCATCCAGGTACTTTCCTATAAAATAAATGTGTAGAGAATGTATTACACATTATTTTTCAAAACATATATTTATTTTTGACCACGAGACAGGAAAATAAATATGTTGGTTAGAGAAAAAAAATTAGAGGTATAAAAGATAAATATGAATGTGAAAGACAGTTTGGAGTTATATCGCAGTAAAAATAATTTATAGGATATGAATAGATATATAACATCTCTAAAGGGAGCTTATTCTTCTTCGATAAAAGAACTTTAGATACTAGAGAAAGAAGGAAAAAGTGGAATAAAGATTTGGTTTACAAATGTAGTATATGTGGAGAGAGGATAGAAGTTATTGAACATTTACTTTTGTAATAAAAGGTATTGAAAGAGAATTGGGATAAAGTATATGGAGAGTGAGACAAATTTAACACTTAAAAAAGTAAAAAAGAGATTTTATGATTTTTTTGCTTGTTTCTTTATAAAATAACTGGGAAATATGAGGACAGAATAAGAGAACTGTCAACACAGTTTTTTAAAAAATAGAAAAGAAGAAAAGATAAATAATCGTATCATAATCTCAACTCTCTCTACACAGTACTGTCATTTAGTGCAAGCCATAGTAATCAATGGATGCTAGAAGGTTTGTGTATCAATATTTAATGCCTATTCATCCTATATAGGGATTTTAATGCACAAACATTCTAGCATTTCTTTATTACTATGGCTTGCACTTATGGGCATTACTATATATGGAGAGAGTTGCTACTGTTTATTAGATTGTGTATGTATAAGTAATGGTGATCATATGTTTTAGTGGTTTTAAAATCTCACTAGCAATCAATGATAATCCTCTAGAGAAAAGTGTGTTTACTTTCATGATTTCTCTGAAAAATAGGCTGCCGAAATAGTGACACTGGTATTGCCTATTTTAAATTTGTGTTCTCTATTCATGCATATAGTTCAACTTTGAGCATGCACACTTCATTCATGTATAATTTGAAAAAAAAAAATTATAAATTCTGTAATGTGAATTCATATTTTTTTTTTGCATGCATTTGTTTCTATTATGATTTTTTACTCCTGTGAGCTTATTGCTCTATGTTGATTGTTTGTTTAGTTAATTACATAGTTATGTTCAAAATACTTGCATTTTATAAATTACCATTAAGCAAACATTTTGTTTAAAGTGGTTCTATATCTTGAAGTTAATGATAATATTAATAGTAATAATAATAATCAAATGATTTTATTACTCAGAAATGTATAAAATATTTGGGGATTGGTCTATGTGCAGCTACTATCCATAAACCTTGAATCTAGTGTCTATACTTCTATCACTGCCTCAAATCATGTAGAGACAGTTAATATTGATGACAATTCTATGTAATAATGTAAAAGCAATAGACTTAATAGCAAAGAAAAAAAGTTATATGCTGAGAAAACCGAGTAATATAAGTACTTTCTTAAGTAAATTTAAATGTGCACATATGAATGTGTGTTTTTCTCTTTCATCTTATCACTGTATTAATCTTTTTATAGCTACATTATTTTATTTTGGGGTTAATTATTTTTATTCTTGTTTTATTGTCTGTAATTTTTATATTAAATTGTATCATGCATTTGGATAAATGATTAAATATAGAGATTTTTTTAAAAAATTATCTTGTGTTTTATTACATTTATCCATATTAATACAGAATCATAAATAAATAAAAAAGTTCTGAAATTTCTCAATTTTTCACTTGATCTAATCTGGTATTCTAAATATGACCAATATTGTTCTAGCCTTTTATCATGTAAAATTTGAGCAATTGATGTAATGTGCTTTGATCCAGAAATTGTTGGCCTTTAAGTTTAAATGAACAGTGCTTGTATAATGATTATTATTTCAGCCATTGATGTTTTCTCTCAATTACCTTTTTTATAAACAATATTTATAGGGGGAAAAATAAATTATTTTAATGTTTGTTGCAGAGAGATTTTCTTATTTGAATTTCAACTTGTTTTTGATGTCTCATTATGGTTTGTAATGCTATTCATATACATTTTAGTAATGTCATATTATCTACAAGTTGTTGTGGTTGTTTGAAGTCTGAACAACTTACGTTCCATTTCTATTAAAATTGCTATCATTCTCTTCACCCCTGTTCACCAGTTGAAGATACTATTCCTTTTTGAAGTGTCATTTGATAGTGGTTTAATATCATTTTCAAAATTATGTTAATAAAGTATTTATAATTCTTTTAAGCATGTTTAAATTTCTTCTGTTGTAAATCTTTTCCTAGGTTGCACTAGAAGGTAAACTAATCATAATTGTCATACCCAGTGGTATATTCAGTTTTTATCAATTATTTGTATAAACACATTTAAGTACTGAATGCATATAGCAAGAAAATTGCAATCTTTCTGATTAAGAATTGAAAACAAAAATTAAAACATCTAATATTTTAAAATTTGTCAAAAGATATATTAAACTGAATCTGACATAGGTATTAATGGATATAAATTTAGCAAAATATTTAAAACATAAATACAATATTTCCTTAGTTTTCTATAATATTTGTTTCAAGTGTTCTCAAAAATATGGAAACTTGCTGATAATAGAAATTAAAAATAAGCACTTTAATTGCATGAATATGTGTGTATATATATAATAGTAATAAAATCATGTTTGTCACATGACATACATAGCTTGCATTTACCAATATATAATATAAAGAGCATTTTAATAGCTCTAAACAAGCATATTTTTTAATGATAAATGCTATAAGAGAAAGCATTCAAATCATCTTTATCTAGGATTGTCCCCATCCCAGACTGGTTTCGAGCTATGGTTCTCTTCAGTGAGGAGCTAGGACACCAGATTAAAAAAAACTAACTCAAGATACTTATTTATATTTAATGTTTTTTTTTTTTGAAAAGTTAATCTTGGCAATGGCGAATGCTATTTCATGAAAACATTGGGGATAGTGTAACCCAAAAATTATATATATATATGTACAACATGTGTATGTAGTATATATACACATTTATAATACAATTTCTTAGGAAATTTATTAGTAATACAATAATATTTCAGTGTATTTAAGGATAAACATTGGGTCTAATTTTTAGGCTTCTTGTTCAAGAAAGTGTACTTAATTATTATATGTTTGTACTTGTATTGTTCAAAATGAAAATGAAAAGAATATGTTTTAAAATATTTTTATTAAAATAAAAGTTTGGAAAATGTGCTATTTTTTTATTAACCCTTTCAAATTCTGACATTTTCTATCATTACACCTGCAGGAAGTTTTTGAAAATGTTCAACTTTTTACTTCTGTATAAAATCTTTATTTATATTAAGTCAATAAATTGGACTTGATTTGCTTTTAATCTAATTTTATAACTGAATAATATGCTAAAAAGTTATATTTCAATTTTTTAAATATTTAAAAACTGATGAGTAATAATAACAAAGAATGTAAACATCACTAACAATATGTTAGTGTAAACACTCTTTTAGCAAATAAACATATTCTTATTTATTTATTTTTTAAAATATAAATGTATAAAGGTTAATTTGTGATAAATATATCAAATTTTGCTTTAAAATCTGATATTTGCTTTATAACTATTAAAATATTCAAAAAAATGTTAACATCATGTCAATTTTGATAGGTGTTGACATTATACAATGAGTTTCACATGAAGCATTATCAAGGAGAATAATATGCCCTTAAAGCAAATCTTTCCTTTATGAACAATAGAATAAAAATAATTGATATTTTCCTATTGCCTATAAGATACTGACCTCTTCAGGTTTTTTTTCAATTATAAAAAAATAAAAGCAGAATGGTTGAATTTACAATATTAAAACAAGTTTCTATGACAATAGTTACAATTCCAGTGAAATAGCAATTTAAAGTGGCAAAATGACCACATTTTTTTTAAGGGAAGCACCCAATATTTCTCAACAAATATGACAGCTATCAAGTTAATAATATCCTGAAGATCTCAATTTACAAAGTTTAAAAATACAGTAACAATAATTAAAGTTAAAAAGTTTACTTATTCAAATCATCAAATTATATTAAAAAATAAAGTGAATTACAGATATCTGACATAAAATATAGTACTACCTCCCCCACAAAAAAAAAAAAAATCCATCAAGTAAATGCAATTTTTTTTATATTTTAAATCAATCCATCATTTGATGGAAAAATATAATTAAAATCAAAGTGTAGTTTCCTGTAAAATGTAACTAATAATTTTTGATTATCACCAGGAATCCAGAAAGAAAAGTTAATAACTAACGAAACTTAATTGTAAGGAATCGTAGTCTTTTTTTTAATCCATTGAGAAACAGGAGAGGAATCCTTTATGAAGAAAGAACAATTATTCTTTTTTTAAATATATATATATATAAATTTAATTAAATTCTTAAGATCAACAAGAAATTTGTCTATTAGTTATATTTTGAGCAAGGAAATAAACATAATAGCAATTCAGATTCTATAAATAGCAAATGATTCCACAATATATTTCATCTTAAAAATTATTTAAAATTGATTCAGATAAATGAAATATATTTGTATTCTATTTATAAACAAAGTTTTTGCTTTAAAATTATTTAATTTCAAAGGTTTTAATTTTTTTTTAAATAAAAAAATAATCAAATCTACAAGTATAAAAATCACAATTGGGGGGAGGGGGAGAGGGGTGCATACTCTAAATAAAATTATGTAGAGTTTTATTTATATTTGTTTGTTCCATAGGTATAATACAAGAAACAATAAAAATTATGATATTATTAATAGAAGATTAAACATCAAAATGAGGTTTAAATTGCTAGTTTTAATTTATTATATTTATAACATTCAGTTTGAATTTAGTTTATAAAAAAAATAGGCTATATTTTAGAATAAGTAACATTTTAAATATATTTTAAAATGAAATAATTTATTAAGTCATTAATTTATATCAAGAAAAATTAATCTTGTCTGACTTTCCAATTTACATTTATTTTTCTCTTTACTACATGTGTTTTAATTATCACAAAAAGAAACATTTGTGTATATAAAAAATAAATATTTCTATTGCTAAAGATATTGAAATAGATGAAAAAAATATATAAGTGCATAAATAATATTTTCAAATGAAATTAACACTTTTTTTCACAAGCATAATATGAAAGTTTTCATTGCACTATGGATGTATTCTGAAGTAATTAAAATTTCCTTCTTCCATGATTTACCTGATATCTATGTCCAAATGTAAAACAAACTATGAATTAAAAACAAAAACAAAAATAGACTGAATGGGTGATTGTATTGAATTGACTTCAATGTATAACTGTACTTTAGTGAACATGATGCAACAGATAGTACCATTGTGATTAATGTACTGAATCAACAATTATAATGTTAACTGGAATAAAACTTAAAATTAAATATTTATAAACAACTAAGAAAATTGCCTAGAATCATTAATATATATATGTATAAATTTTTAAATTAACATAAAAAAGAGATATTAGTATGATACAAATTATTTACCATAAAATGAAATATAATCACTACTCAAAATAATTGTTGCTACAGTTATAATTTTAACTATAACACAATAAAGAAAAATCATATAATTACACGTGAAGATAAAACAGTCAAACAAGAAGAAATTAGTTTATATATTAATAATAGTTCAAATTTACCAGTAAAAAGAAATATGTAGTTTCAAAATTTATTTTTTCTACATGTTAAAGAAAACATAATATATGTATCTTGCTAAATATGTGCTAAAATATAAAAATATTTGAAAAATATATGTGTAAAGAGTTTATATAAATGAGTAAATATAATAAAAAGAAATAACTGTTATATATATATATATATATATATATATATATATACAGTTATTTCTTTTATATATATATATATATATATATTGTAACAATGGGGGCTGGGGTATAATCAAACCCTGTTACAATAAATAGAGACAAATACATGGTCATATACGTAGGCATTATTATAAAATATAGCTTTACTAACAAAATTAAAATTTCTGGGTCACTTTACGATCAATGATCATTGATATAGTCTTGTTGTATTATAGATATTTTTTATGAGGAAAGCTCATAAAAGAGAGGGACAGGGGGGATGCACATGATCTGATTTTTTCTCTTGTGGTTGTCAAATCTGTCTATGCACATTGCTATGTAAGTGTATATGTGTATTAATATTAATGGAATGTGAATATCTACAAGATTGAAAAAAAATGTTTTGTTTGATAAACTTTTAAGAAAATGTTAAAATTTAAAGAAGGGTTTATAAATTCCAAGATGGAAGACCTGTTAATTTATAGAAAATGATAAGTATTTTGCTAAATAAATGCAGAGAAATTTTAGTTAGAGATAGGCTGAAATAGAAACAATAGAGAGTGACTTTGCAAATCCTGGGAATGTCAGACCCTAATTAAGAAAAAAAGTATAAAAAGCTTTTTATGGTACATACCAAAGAAGATGAATGGAATGTTAATGGAAATAAAAAAATGTAAAGAAAGACAAGGAGTTAGGGGAAGGGGGTGGAGTTGGCAATTCTTAAAAAGAAAGAAAAAAAAATTGAAATGATCAGCAATTTATATTGATAGAATATGATCAGGTTGGGTAGGAACTTAAATGTGCAGGGTGTCCAACCCCTTCCACCTTGAATATATTCACTCAGTGCCTGAGAAGAAATGTTACACCTAAGGAAGTCACCTCAACAAAATATTATTGCTAGACTGCCATGCGTATGTTGTTCATCAAAAGAAACTAAAACAATAAATATAAAATTGCAGAAGTGAAACATAAAACTCCCAAAAATTCAAGTCATCATTTTAGGAGCCGGAGATTATCATTTATCAGGTTGATGCAACCATTTCCTCAGGGAAAACACAGGTACTGTTTTCTGTTTGTATATATATATATATATATATATATATATATATATATATGATGCATTAGTAAACTTACTTGATTAGACTCTATGCTTGAGGGAAAATTTATATACTGTGTAATCAAAAAAAAATGACTGTTGACCTAATTATAAACTGGTTTAGTTGTTTAGAGTAGCTTAAATTAATTCCAGGTGTAGATCATTAAACATATCAATCTTCCTATATTAAATTATCTTAATACACATGTCATAGCATGCTTGTATGTGTGGGTTTGGTAAAAAAAAAAAAAAGATTATAAAAAAGAGAAGAAAATCTAGAAGCATGGAGAATAACAAATTGGTATAAAAAACATGGAAAATGAGAAATAAATAATTTATTAATGTTATTGTAAATGTTATTTGAAATAAAGTTAGCGAATATTGTGTGTGTGTTAACAGAGAAAAAATATTCTAATGTTAAAAATGAAATAAACCGAGGCATTATTAAGTTATACTTAGATATTCATACAAATAAATATATATTAAATAGCTAATTAGTGTTTGAGTATTATTTTTTTGACTAGATTATTCAATGTTCGTTATCTTCGAAGGTAGCATAAAAGGTAGCCTCATGGAAGTTTCTAGAAGCAAAAGTGAAGTTAAACAAAAATGATAGAGATGAAAGGACCATTGAATATTTAAGAAAGGGGAATTGTATTGTAAATGAGTATAAATTAAACCTAGTCTCTGTAATGTACCACCTGCCCTGAGAAAGCTAACCAAAGATTGGATTATTACAACATTGTATTATTGACTTCATATTTTTCAGTATAATTTTTACCTGCTGGTGAGATTGGCACTAGGTCTCACTAGCATGACATTCATAAATATACTGTGTATAATGTTGAAGAAAATTATTTTATTGTATATAATATTTCATTCTGAATCGAGGCAATAATATAAAATATCACATTAAAGAAAGGGAGAAAAAAGACTGTCATGTTTTATTGTTTTTTTTTATTTGTTTATTCGCATATATATATATATTGTAACAGTCAGAATCGTCTACCTCACTAACACACTGCAGAATTCAAACCCCAGACATGAAACTGAACATTCTAGGAGGGGTTGCCTTCTAGATATACTAAGTTCGAATCTAAAGTCCAAATTTCACAGCACCATCTACATGATAATGCATCTGATGCCACTACTAGTATAACCTTTGACCGGTGCCTGGTGGTCAGGGAGAAACAAAAGACTCTATACTAAAAGAAGTTTGGGTGGCTAATTAACGTCTATGGATTTACAAAAGAAATGCAGAAAATATATATATATAGACTGAGACAGTGATAGGAATCAAATAAAATAAGAGATCAAATTTAGTTTTAAATAATTTCACAAAATTTATTCATATAAATTATATATATAATGCCACTGTCTGCTTATATGAGACAGGGACGCATATTAAATAATTGTAGGCATTATATTCCCACAACTGACAAAAGGACTTTAAAACAAAGTGATGTATTCTATTCCTCGGGCTCATAGCATTACGATAATGTGCTTGATGAGATAGGAACATGTGTGAGGTGCTTTGAGCAATTATACAAGTTTAAGAAAATATTTGAAATTAAGTGTTATAAAATATTTATTGATTTCGAGAATAGCACGGACAAAAGCTTACTAAGCAACAAAGTGGGAATGTGATCAAGGCATTTATTTGAGAATAATAATAATAGAGTTGCATTGGGAGGTCAGTATTGCTGATAATGAATTTATTAAAGTTGGAGGGTGTGACACGTTTAAGTCACGGATGCTTTGTAAAATAAATATAAAATAAAACAATATTGAAGATCCGGAATAATTATGGAGGGCATCTCGCCGCTAACCCATAGGAAAGTATTTTATGAACAGCTGAAACTTAGCGACTGTGTGACGATTGCGTTTAATTCCCAGGTGTGTCATTTGGAACACACTCTGCCTGGAAACTTGCAATATACGAAAAGAACGGACTTTGCCGTGTAAAGAATCCTTGGGAAAATAAAACAAAGCAGTCTCAACAACCAATTCATTTACCAGCAATACGAGACTAGTGTATATAAAAACATACTGAATGGGTTTTACTCAGATTAAGAGAAATGCCCAATCAAATTCCCCGAAATTCATTTAAAAGGGTCCGCACATTCTCGACGTCAATGATGAACTTTATAATTAAAGTAGAACACGGTAATTAAAATAGGAAAATGCATGCTTGCGGGTTTGAAAAGTAAGTATAGATTTATATACGCAATCATGCATTAGGGGACACATTTAATCATTGACCTCGCACATACTCTCATATTAGATTAAAATCAATAACATGTAGATTTTAAACTATGTGATTATATTATATATTAAAGAATAGAATCGCCCTCGAACGAGTGATTTGCAAGATAATAAAATTGGAAAATTATTTAGAAATTTAAAATATGCCTTCATAGCAGCGTCTTATTTTCAACAAAGGGAATAATTCACTCGGTCAAAGACGATTCTGACACATTATCATAATAAAATAAAAGAAAGCTTTATAAATAGAAAATATTAACCCAAGGATAGCGCAAAACTGTTGATTATATTATATTAACACGTTAAAAAAATACATAATGAAGTTATGTGAAATATAAGGAAAACAATTTTAAATAGCTATAGCATGTTAGTTATCACAAGAGCTCTTGGGTTAATTTAGGGTTACCTCTGGAGAAGCATTTTCAGGTAGATGTTCGGCAGGTTTTATAATTCAGCAGCAAAATCTGGAAATGTTCATATTTTTGGCAGCAGCAGCAGTTCCGGGGTTCCTTGTGTGATAACTTCCGATGGTCTACGGCAGCATATGACCATTTTGGAGAGAAATAGCCTTCTTGCACTCTACTCTGTCATGTCAAGATTTACAAATTACTACAATAATTTTGGTTAGAAACATTAGACCTCAGAATGATTTCTCTTAGAAACATTAGAAGAAAAACTGGAGAACAAAAGAAAAACCTCCTTTTTATAGTAGACTTTAACAATAGAACTGCCCTGGAGCATTACAAAAATATATCGGACTTATCAGCTGTAATCATCCGAATGTCTAAAGGAATTCAACATTAATTAATTTCTTTTGTTACTTTCCCTGTCGACATTCGAATTACAAACTAGATTTAATTAAAAATTACTTTTATTAATTAAAGAAAACCTTAAGTGGACATCTGCTGTTTTTAGATAAACTTATATAATATTAACTAATTAAACTATTGTCCCTCATTTATTTTAACAGAAATATTTGGAATAACTTTTATTAAATTAAATGAAAATTATTTTACTTTTTAAATTGCAATATTTGAATCTATTTACTAAACGAATATTTACTAAATGAATTTTATTTTAAATCAAAATACATTACGACGGTAATATATTTGTAAATAGATTCAAACAAAATAACTTTAACAATTTATAATTTTGATATGTTTTAAAATGCATATCATAGTGTGTGCACAATTACGACTTATATAACCTACTTTTTAATAAATCAAAATTATGTGAACATATACATAATCTATAATCTTTTATTTATTTGGGAATGACTTATATATATATAATACGAGCATTGTACTCGTGGTTTAAAATTAGGCGGGATTTTCGGTATATAAGCGTATTGCAGACACACTACGATAGATTGGGGTTCAAACTAAGGTATGAGGGTAGGAAATAGGTAAGAAAAGGTGAAACGAAGATCTGCAAAGCAGACCTTACTGTTTCACATTCCCTTAGTGACGGAACAAAAAAAATTGTTAAAAAAAAAGATCTTACAACAGGTGTCCACCTATGAAGCCTGCATAAACAAAATTTACAAGATAACCCATAATGTACAGGATATAAATATAATGAAGAAACGAAACTGAATTATATACCCGGATCATATTAATAAATCTACCATCTAGCGAACATTTTGTCTATTATCTCCCCCCCCCTTTCAACAAAATTTTATTTAACAGTATCTACAAGTTTAATATTGGTTATATCCTATCTCCTTGCTCATGTATCCTGTGACTTGTCCATTTTTATTTTATTTTTTTGTTTAAAAAAAAACTACTATAATCCTGGGTCTGGTGGGTAATACCTGCCTTTATATTTTAATAAGTGCAGTCTCCGATTATCAGGCCTCTTTACCTTGTCTGGCGGTTCTTTAGCCCAGGGACTGAAATCCAGAGTGGTTAAAACTTCGGCCATTTCCTTTATTTCATCCGGTTGAGATATTTGTGCTATATCAGGTGGGATATTTTCCTTGTGTTTTTTAAATACTTTGATATTGGTGGTAAGCTTGGTTATCTGGGTTTGAGGCCCTAGGTCTTGTACATTCTTGGCTGGAAATATGTCGTCTAAATACAGTTGTGGACATTTTTTGACTTCGTGGAAAATTTTTATGTGACGAAGCTTGGTTAGCTGGGTTTGATGTCCTGTGTCCTGGACATCATTTTTTTTCATTTGCCGAATCATTGGACTCTAATTTCTGGTTCAGGGATTCATCTGTTAATGACCCTACTGAGTTCAGGTCTGTTTCATCTTTTCTTGGTTCAATGACCCTTTTATCGTTCTTCATGCAGCATTTTTCAAATGCAAGTCGGAGGGCTTTCTGTCCCTCTCTCACTTGTGCCAATTCGTGGATGAGTTTGGCCAACTCTTTACATTCCTCAGCTCTCCTGCGGATTTGCTCTTCTTCCCATCATTTCGCTCTTTCTTCACTTTGCTCCCACATCTCTATAAGATTCCGGAATTGGATCTCATTAGTATCCATATTTTCCATGGCCTTGGATGATTATCATGATCGATGATGATGATGACTTTTATTTTATTGCTAACTATTTAATATATCCTAAAAAAATTTTTTTTTTTAACGAATAGGTGTACTTTTAAAACAATGTATAGCACTGATAAGAAAATTTTTAAAATGGTTTTACGTTGAGCTTACTAAAACTAATACGGTTAAAAAATACTATTACTATATTTTCCTTGTTTGATTCTCTGCGATTATTACGTTTGACTTCAAATTTTATTAATGGCTAATAGGCTATCTCCCTCTCGGTTCTGTTGGCCTAATTGCTGCTTTTACATTTATCACTAAAACCCCAACTACTGCCCTCTTACTACTGCTAAAATTTCTTGCTTAAATCTGCTGCCAACATATATATTTTTAACTGCCCGTATATATAAAAATCTCTTAAATTCTAACTGTCAAATTGTTTCGCTAACATATATATTTTTAAACTCAAGCAATTTTATTTATATATGTTAACATTCGTTAGATCCGGGTATACTTATTTCGTTCCTTCTTATTTAAAGCATACATATATTTATATTTATACAATTATTGATCCGATTCACGTCTCATTATTTGGTCTAAGAAAAATTTATACACGTTGAAAAAAAAACAAATTACATATAAAAGAATCTAGCCTGGTGACAAAATTTATTTTAGAAGTAACTCCGTTTAATGAAATTACCCTTGGGCGCCATGCCACCAGTTAAAAGGATCCATAGACTGTTAGCTTCTCAAAATTAATTTTAAATTACTGTATTCCATTTAACTACGGGCACTCGTTAAAACATTCACATTTTTTTTTATTGATTACAACATTTTATTTATGATTGAATTTTTTGAATTCCATACGATAGCCTATTACATATCTAGGTCATTACCGTACAAAATTATCATTATGCTATCTTGCGCGTTGAACCGATAAAACTTTATTTTGATAGAAAAATACAATATTTGAAATCTTCATAGATTGTCACAATATTCACTTGGGACAATATTTAAGTAATTCACGCCTTGCGTATATAGCATGACTTAAATGAAACAACAATACAGATAAATACAGATGGCTCGTATCGCACTATAGCAAGTTTGGACAAATTCTGATTATACAGTATAAATAATTGAATGCCCGAGTCAAACAAAATATATGAAATATACACGCAAATAAACAATATAGATAGTATAGAGTTTGAAAAATATTATATATATCAAAAATATAAAGGATTTGAGTGATTAAATATGAAACAAAATGCTAAAATTAAGCTACAGGGATGTGGGTGTTTAAATAATTAAGATCTACAGGGATGTGGGTGTTTAAATATTCGAGGCTCCACGTTTGGGCAAGCCATGGACCCGGAAAAAAAATACTATGTAACAGTCAGAATCATCTATCTCGCTAACACACTGCAGAATTCAAACCCCAGACACGAAACTGAACATTCTAGGAGGGGTTGCCTTCTAGATATACTAAGTTCGAATCTAAAGTCCAAATTTCACAGCGCCATCTACGTGATAACGCATCTGATGCCACTACTAGTATAACCTTTGACCGGTGCCTGGTGGTCAGGGAGAAACAAAAGACTCTATACTAAAAGAAGTTTGGGTGGCTAATTAACGTCTATGGATTTACAAAAGAAATGCAGAAAAAATATATATATAGACCGAGACAGTGATAGGAATCAAATAAAATAAGAGATCAAATTTAGTTTTAAATAATTTCACAAAATTTATTTATATAAATTATATATATAATGCCACTGTCTGCTTATATGAGACAGGGACGCGTATTAAATAATTGTGGGCATTATATTTCAATAAATGACAAAAAGATTTTAAAACAAAGTGATATATTCTATTCCTCGGGCTAATAGCATTACGATAATGTGCTTGATGAGATAGGAACATGTGCGAGGTGCTTTGAGCAATTATACAAGTTTAAGAAAATATTTGAAATTAAGTGTTATAAAATATTTATTGATTTCGAGAATAGCACGGACAAAAGCTTACTAAGCAACAAAGTGGGAATGTGATCAAGGCATTTATTTGAGAATAATAATAATAGAGTTACATTGGGAGGTCAGTATTGCTGATAATGAATTTATTATAAAGTTGGAGGGTGTGACACGTTTAAGTCATGGATGCTTTGTAAAATAAATATAAAATAAAACAATATTGAAGATCCGGAATAATTACGGAGGGCATCTCGCCGCTAACCCGTAGGAAAGTATTTTATGAACAGCTGAAACTTAGTGACTGTGTGACGATTGCGTTTAATTCCCAGGTGTGTCATTTGGAACACACTCTGCCTGGAAACTTGCAATAAGCGAAAAGAACGGACTTTGCCATGTAAAGAATCCTTGGAAAAATAAAACAAAGCGGTCTCAACAACCAATTCATTTACCAGCAATACGAGACTAGTGTATATAAAAACATACTGAATGGGTTTTACTCGGATTAAGAGAAATGCCCAATCAAATTCCCCAAAATTCATTTAAAAGGGTCCGCACATTCTCGACGTCAATGATGAACTTTATAATTAAAGTAGAACACGGTAATTAAAATAGGAAAATGCATGCTTGCGGGTTTGAAAAGTAAGTATAGATTTATATATGCAATCATGCATTAGGGGACACATTTAATCATTGACCTCGCACATACTCTCATATTAGATTAAAATCAATAACATGTAGATTTTAAACTATGTGATTATATTATATATTAAAGAATAGAATCGCCCTCGAATGAGTGATTTGCAAGATAATAAAATTGGAAAATTATTTAGAAATTTAAAATATGCCTTCATAGTGGCATCTTATTTTCAACAAAGGGAATAATTCACTCGGTCAAAGACGATTCTGACACATTATCATAATAAAATAAAAGAAAGCTTTATAAATAGAAAATATTAACCCAAGGATAGAGCAAAACTGTTGATTATATTATATTAACACGTTAAAGAAATACATAATAAAGTTATGTGAAATATAAGAAAAACAATTTTAAATAGCTATAGCATGTTAGTTATCACAAGAGCTCTTGGGTTAATTTAGGGTTACCTCTGGAGAAGCATTTTCAGGTAGATGTTCGGCAGGTTTTTATATATTCAGCAGCAAAATCTGGAAATGTTCATATTTTTGGCAGCAGCAGCAGTTCCGGGGTTCCTTGTGTGATAACTTCCGATGGTCTACGGCAGCATATGACCATTTCGGAGAGAAATAGCCTTCTTGCACTCTACTCTGTCATGTCAAGATTTACAAATTACTAGACATAGAACTCAGAATGATTTCTCTTAGAAACAGAAGAAAACAACTGGAGAACAAAAGAAAACCCTTCTTTTTATAGTAGACCTTAACAATAGAACTGCCCTGGAGCATTACAAAAATATATCGGACTTATCAGCTGTAATCATCCAAATGTCTAAAGGAATTCAACATTAATTAATTTCTTTTGTTACTTTCCCTGTCGACATTCGAATTACAAACTAGATTTAATTAAAAATTACTTTTATTAATTAAAGAAAACCTTAAGTGGACATCTGCTGTTTTTAGATAAACTTATATAATATTAACTAATTAAACTATTGTCCCTCATTTATTTTAAAAGAAATATTTGGAATGACTTTTATTAGATTAAACGAAAATTATTTTACTTTTTAAATTGCAATATTTGAATCTATTTACTAAACGAATATTTACTAAATGAATTTTATTTTAAATCAAAATATATTACGACGGTAATATATTTGTAAATAGATTCAAACAAAATAACTTTAACAATTTATAATTTTGATATGTTTTAAAATGCATATCATAGTGTGTGCGCAATTACGACTTATATAACCTACTTTTTAATAAATCAAAATTATGTGAACATATACATAATCTATAATATTTTATTTATTTGGGAATGACTTATATATATAATACGAGCATTGTACTCGTGGTTTAAAATTAGGCGGGATTTTCGGTATATAAGCGTATTGCAGACACACTACGATAGATTGGGGTTCAAACTAAAGTATGAGGGTAGGAAATAGGTGAGAAAAGGTGAAACGAAGATCTGCAAAGCAGACCTTACTGTTTCAATATATATATTGTACCTATATATTGATATAGGCACATATAATTTTATCTAAAATTATTATTAAAGTAATCTTTCATAAAAGAAAAACAAAATTAAATGTTGAAGAGTTTATTGCAGATTGTTTTCGAAAAAGATAAGAATTAAATAGTTTTTATTAGTATTCAGTAAAAATATAATTTAAAAGTTAAAACATACAAATCTCTTTTCATTCAAGTTTAATTAAAGAAAAATAATGTTAAAACTAATGACGTGTACGTATATATGTGCTGTAGCCAACAATAGAATAAATGTTATTATAAAGTTAAAGAAGATTATTATTAAAAAACACGGCAATGGTTATTAATTAAAATATAAAACAACATCTCTGCATGACTATTACTAATTAAGCAATCTTTCAAAACATGTTTATCAAATGATTATCAATTCGACAACAGATCTTTGCCGGGAATATTTCAACAGCATGTTGCAGATATAAATAGACTCGTTTTATCGGACAGTGGTCAGTTCCACAAATTAATTGAGTGAGGTCAGTTTCACAAATTAATTGAGTGAGTGCAGTTCAGAAATTAATTGTGCAGTTAACAAACAAAATGCAGTGTTGAGAAGATCTTGGGAACGCACGTTTATCTCCAGCCCAGATGTCCGATGAAAACAGCAGATCTGCCCATGAAATAATGTCAGCTTAACATCGTAGAAAATCTTCGTCCATATCTAATTGTCTCCGATAGTAATAATCGTGAAAATCAGGAAACTCAGCAAGGAAACGTCCCAGCCAGCTAGAAGCATTCATACTGTAACCATTCATACTGGAAGAAACAACAAACAAGAAGAAACAAAGTGTTAAATCTACGTTCAAAATCCTAGGCAAAACATTTGCTTATTTTTATTATACTGTAATAGCCATTGCATTTTATTAATTCGTGACAAATCACTCCTCCAAGAGTCTAATTATATGAACTGCGATACTCATACTAATGAACTATTGATATGTGTGTGATTAAATTTCAAATGCTATGTAATACTTTATTATTGTTATGTGTGTGCATGAGTTATTATGTGCGTGATCCTTATATCAATATTATTGGTTAAATTAGATAAATACCAGTGTTCGGTTATGAAAATATACAAGAATATTTAAACTAGTTTAGAAATGTCAATTTAAAATATGCGTGTGTTTTATTAGAATTATAAAATGTTTAAATTTAGAAAATAAATGTTAGTTAATAAATTATCTTTCAAATTAAACTTTATTTGTCAGTCAATTCTTTTTATCAATTCCCTTTTATCAAGTCTTTTAACCACTAATTAAGTATAATCTATTAGTGATTACAAACAACTGAGCTAGTCATGGATTTAGGCATTGAGTTAGTGGCCACTCTTCAAAGTGCGTTGTCTATTCTTTTAGTATTCTTTTAGAATAAGCAGCTGGTGCCCGTGTTTATACACAAACAAAAAAAAGTGCTTTGAACTTGGTGTTGAACTCAACAGCCGAGAAGAAGCTATGTCCTGTAAATGTAATGCTAGTTATATACTTTATAGCTATTGTTTGGGCATACATACTCTCCGAGTTTGTTCTTCTCTGCCTAAGAGACCGGTGTTTCGAATCCACATATTTGAACTCGGTTCAATATATATATGCTCATACATAAAAATGATTATCTCCTACAGATGATGGGGAAAAGGGAGGACTTATTAGAATGGCACCCAGCGTGGGGCCCAGGAAAAGCAATGGGAAAGTGGATTGACTCATTTAAATATATATTTATTATAAGTTGACTCGTTTAAATATATATTTATTATAAGTATATTGTAATAGTATATAGCTGCCAAAAGGAGGGTGGGGTCACTGGGAATACATCAGTGATTCATTGGTTGCCTACATGCATAAAGATACATAGATTTTTAAATTTATTATATTTTTTTATCATTACACCGCATCTTTGTAGACCATTAATTAATTTAATCCTAAGCACCATTTTCCATTAAAAATGATGCTTCTCAACTGAAGGATATTTTCTATCTACCTCCTACTTTTTGTTTGGTTATTTAATTTATACTTTGACATGATCCTTTAGGGATAATAATTATAATAATCATCATCATCATCATCATAATAATGATAATAATAATGATGATGATGATGATGATAATATTGGTGGCTTAGAAATTCTTGTTTGTAATCAAATAAAATCATATACACCCAATATGTATTTTAACAATAAGTAGAATTACAATAATTTTTTTTTTTTTTTGCATAATTATATATTTTAAAATATATATTATATACAAAATTAAATCATGGTTAGACAAAATACAAATAAATATTATATTTTGTAGATACATTATAAAAGCTTTACACAGTTTCTAATAAAATAAACTATTTTTACTCTAGGTTTTGAATCAACTGTGGGTCTACATTTATGCCATGGTCTGATGTCACTTTCACATTATAACACATTTGTATATTTTATTTTACAAACACACAATCACAAATATTAATTAGTTTTCTGAAAGTTTATTTCTCTACTTTGTTTTCTTTTCATGGTGGCCAAAGAAACAGCTTATCATAAAGAATGGATAAGAAATAGGTCTTATGATGTTGACATTTTTATGCAGGCAAGCTGGTGATCATCTTTAGCATCAAAATTGTATGATTCACAATTTGACTGATGCACTATGGCTTTTTTAAGAATATATTCTAGTTGTTTCCATTGTAGTAATAATTCTGGTCATCATCTCTAAGTAATGATAGTGAAACTCAAGTAAAGTCTGATATTGTCAAAAATTGGTAGTCTTCCATCATTTTTCCAATATAATTTTTCAGCTATAATTGCATAGATGTTCTCAAGCTGTCACACTTTGTCTTTTTTTCCATTTTAGTATGACTTGGACATATTTTTGTAGAGATATTTTGCAGATATTGTGTTATCTTAGTTTCAGTCCACCATCTCAATATTTGTTTTTAGATATTTCACCTAAAAGTGTATCATTTGTGTTTGCTATTCATGCATTTTCTTGTGATTGGTAAAATATAACATTATTGTATTTCTGTCTTAGTTATTTTCTATTTTTGTCACTATTATTCATTATTCAAGTACAAATTTAAAACAAAAATCAATTAGTTAATTATTCAGAAATAGTGTAACAATGAGCAGCAGAAGTAATAGAGTCCAGCCTCTATCCAGTCTATCACTCTAACAGTTCTCTAAACTACACACACACAGATTAAATTTATGCTTTAAGGATATTTTCCAAATATTTGATTACACGTAAGATGTTATTAAAATAGTTGTTTCTCAAAATTTCTTTATTGGCTTATGTTTCTAGTTGGCAATTACTTCTTCATGATTACAGTATTGAATCTAAAATAACTACATGCTTTACAGTGGAAATTTTTAGGATATTTATTATTAGAAATGTTTTATATTTGAGGGGAAATGAATGCAGGATAGCCTTATTCTAAATTACATACATTGCATCACTGAAAAGGATCTTCCTAATTATGGTTTGTAATATGTTCAGTTTTGGGTAAATTATGTCAGAGATTTAACTTGGACTCCATATGAGTAATTGACATATATTTTTATGAATTAAAGATGTAAATGTATATCTGGTTTCATCCATGCATGTGATTATTTTTTTAATATTTACATTGTACCAATATTTTGGCTGGGCTGCAGGAGTGTGATCTGTTGAAACATTGTTATAATATCGATATATTTAATAAATAGACAGATATATTGCTAAATGTGATATATATATATATTGTAACCGGACTCCGTACAACCCCTTTATCACCTCGGTTGTAACAATTTCCTGATGAGCATGTTGCAGGAAGGAACTATCGATTGGCATTCCCCAATGCAGATGTTAACCCCCCCCCACAACAATATTTCCTGCTCATCAGAGGATGTAGTACCATAGAGACTGGAAGCATCTAGACATTTCTATGTTTGGTTTTCCAAATGGCACCACTAGAGTTCCATCTCACTACAACCTGAATTATCTGGGTCTAGTTATGCCAGACGTAGCTCAGGAGGCATGACATTTTCATGAACAAGTGCACTGAATGATGAATGATGCAATAACACAAAAAATAGAATTGAACAACTGGTTAACTAAAATTAATTTTAAGTAACAATAGTTTTATTTAACAATTAATTTGCACGTTCTTCTAATAAAGTTCCTTCACATCCATGTGAAGATTCATTGTTTTATTCATTTCTGGTCCATTGTGTTTCTTTGGTATTCTTCCAATAATAGCACTTAAAGAATGTAATTTGTTGTATAATAAAGTCCTTCTTTCATAGTTCTTTTAAAACTTACATCTTTAGTTATTTAATTAATTCACAGAGAGGAATGCAATATATGAAGATAACTGATAGCATTTAATTCAGAGTTTCACTTTATTCAAATAAATATTTCACTTACGGTCCATTATTCTTCTTTGGTATACTTCAATGTAACTTGTTGAGAGTATAATAAAGTCCTTTATTTAATAGTTCTTCAACAGTTTTACATCTTTAATTATTTAGTTAATTCAGAGAGGAGTGTGATATATTAAGACAACAGAGAGAATAATGAAGACAAATAATAGCACTTAATTCAGAGTTCCCCTTAATTGTGATTTGTATTATTTTAGGTATTGGTCACATGTAATATTGTTTAAATTATTCTTGAATGTAGATATCCTTTACAGATATAATAATGATTAGAACTGCTAGCATTGTATTTAATTCAGAGTTTCACTTAATTCACAAATAGTTTATTTACAGTCCATTGTGCATCTTGGTATGTATCCAATAATAGGGCAATATGAATTAAAGAATGCAAGTTCTTTAACCATTTACATTTTATGTCTAATTCAAGAGTTCCAGTTAACTTTAAATTTAAATTAGTTAAAGCATAATACATATATTTTTGTTCATGGTTATCCAAATCCAGGTTTGATTCCATGCTATATGCACCTCCTAGGTTCATTGGTTTGGTATTCTTATTTCTCAATTCGTATATATATAACTTATTTTAATTTTGTGTTTATATTACTTTTTTCAGAATTTTCAAATAGTAAATAAAATCTATTAACTTTTATTGATATACTAATTCATATATTAATGTTTGACTTTGTTCATAATATAGTATAAATTTATTAAATACATTCGTTCTGTATGTATATTTTCATTTTGATATTTTCTAATAACAAACGTATTTTCATGCAGCTACATTTATTCATAATTTTAATTTCATCTATAATTTTCTAATAACGAACGTATTTTCAGGCAGCTACATTTATTCACAATTTTTATTTTGTTTATAATAAAGACATTTTGTTTATCTTTTAAAAACACATATAATTTTAGCTTAATAAAGACGTTTTGTCTTGTCTTTTAAAAACACATATAATTTTAGTTTAAGAAAGACGTTTTGTCTTGTCTTATAAAAAACACATAACTTTAGTTTAAGAAAGATGTTTTGTCTTGTCTTCTATAAACGCACATAGTATTGAATATTTTTATAAAATCATTACCTTCATTTATCCAGTTTGTTTCTTCAAACAGGGGGCCATTTTATTTCAGCTGGATGGCATTATTGGCTTTCTGTGATGTCTATCTACCCAGGTAAATCTTGGAAAATCATGTATTAGAATGAAGAGAAAAGCTGTTACCGTTTACCCTTCCATTATTATGTTTTCCTTAATAATGTTTTCTTTTTCTATCATTAATAGAGGTTCTTTAACTGCTCTTAATATCTTTTTAAAATTGAAATCTTTTTTTCAAAATTCTTCTTTAACAGCTACTTGAAAAATATCTCTTTGAAAAAAAAAATAACTATTTGATCTCCTAAAAATTTCTTTGGAAAAACTTTTTAAAACTCTGTTCTGAACTTGCAACTTGACTATATATATCGATAATTGGACTGATTAAACAGTTCAGCCCACATATCCTAGTCATCCCACAGCTCTCATTTAAGTCCGATTGCCTTTCTCTTCATAATGATTGGATAATCTACTTTTTTAGCGGGATAGATAAGAAAGCGTGAAGATTAAGCCATGTTTTTAATTTATTAAGACTGCCTCAAGCTGTTATCACACTTTATTCAAAAACATCATTCCAAAAATTAAAAATGTAATCTTTTTAACAAATGCCAGCTTTAAATAAATACGAGTGATATATTTAAATTATATTGTAATTTAAAACTATAAAATCAATAATGATTTATCTTTATTATTTTATTTTCTCAATTATAGAAAATAATGATTTTCTTGTAATGTCATAAACTAAACTTTATTTATTTTTTAATTTGATCAAATCATGCTAGTCTTTTTTAAATGGGAGGGGGGATCTTTTGAATATATATGCATGGAACAGTATATCTGTTTCAATATATATATATATAATAAATCCAATGCAGCTCAGATTAATTTTACTATAATACTGTGGAGAAAATTTTTTTTTTAATAAAAATATGTGAAGTGACTAATAAATATATAAACTGCCATTTGTGTATGTGCAGTATATATGCATGTCATTTGAGAAATAAAAATATAAAGTGCCTAAAAGTTAGAAAAAAAATTATACAAAATTACTAAATATTTACTTTGTAGTAGGTGAAAAAATGAATGATAATAACATTGTAAAGGAAGATAGAAAAGTAGTTTCGATATGAGAAAGAATTGCATTGATTTTATAAATCTGAATTTGAATCTTATTTAGTTTTCCTTTCAAATGGAAGTTTAATTAAACAACTTGTCCATTTTTATAGAAAATTTGATAGTGGATTTGAAAATAATATTAAAATTTTGGAATTAATTTTAATTAAGAACTGAAAGGTTAGCAATGAATTTTTTTTTCTATGTTGCAAAGTGTAAATAAAGGAGAGAAAAAGAGGCAATCTATATTTTTTAGATACAAATAAGTTTGAAACAAGAAACTAGGCACTATATTTTTAATTCTAGGAGCCCAGCAGTTTATTATATATTGTTTTGTAGTAGAATGCAGTCTGCTGTTGAAGTCATATTTGTGATCCATGCCGAAGAAAGAAACTGCTGCTGATTAAAACTTTTTTCATCATAATTTATACATTACTGACTGTTTTTAAAGTATTTTTCAATACTCCAGTTACAACAACCAATGTGATGATTTTATTAGAGAAATCCATATACCATGTGTGGCTAGGTAAGAAAAAAATTCACCAGTCAATATGCCTGGAAAATGCAATCATGCTGAAGTTTTAAAACCTGACCATGCAATGTCTCTGTAATGCAGCGAAGGAAGAAATGGTTACTATCATATAAATTACCCATGCCTCAGATAACATAACCAATGTTGCTGTATTTACTGTTTCTAACCTCCATTGTTTAAGTAGAAGACCCTCATCACAAAAATTAAGGAAGGCAACAGTAAAATATTGAAAGAATGATACCTGAAAAAGCTATGGTTAGTGACTGTTTCAGTATTTAACTGGTATGATTTGTCATTCTAAATACTATAAGGCCTTAAACTTAAACATAGCTTAAACTTAAAATATCTTTTGTTTCTATAAAATTTAATATTTTTGTCTATGTATTGATAGTTGTGAGTATATGCACAACAGTTTCATTTATTCATTATTAGTAAATTACATTTTTTTATCAGTCCATTTAGTTTGTGCTTGTAACTCAATACAAATATATGGTTTTTTACACATATCTGCTAGTAAATATCCACAGCCCTGAGAAATCATGCAATCCATTGGAGGATATGATGGTAATAATTAATGGTGAGCTTTCCTTTAAAAGTTTTCCAAGAATAAACATTCTTTTTAGAAAGTTTGGCACCTTTGAATTTCTTTTTTATTGAAACTGAAAAGCAAACAAAATACTTTTGAGAATAATTGTACTTTTAATTATAGATCATCATCATCACATTGGTCATTATATATTTTGAATTAAATTTTTTATTTAACTTTTATTAACCATCCCCCTTTTATATTTATTTGAAACAATATTTACAATACTATGGTACACATATTGAATATAAATTTTTATATATCTTTGATATTATGGTATTCAGTTTCAAACCTGTGTAACTTTTTAAAAAAATACCATACAGGAAATTTTACAATATATATATATAATAAATAAAGTTTGATATCTGTATTCGTTTCACAATATATGTAATATACAAATCAATATATATATATCAAAATACAGTACAATTTATATAAATTATATTATTTTAGAAGTACTTTCGACTATACACTTTGTAGTCTTTATCAACTATATAATGTTGAATAATCAAAACGAGACAACCCTTAACAATACCCATAGTTCAATTCAGATTTCCCACAATTCTGTTATCTTAACATTTGATGACTGACGATTCATTAACATTTGACGATTTCTTGAAATCAACATAGCCTCTTTTATTTTACGTTTATTATGACAACGTTCAATTTGAATAATTTTCATATTTTTATAATCAAATTTAAATCCATATTGACAAGATTTATTATGATCAAATATAACAGATGATGAAGGTTTATTTACATCTGTTCCATATTGATTCTCTTTTTGAATTCTATTATATAAAAGCATATGTTCTTTTATTCTCTTCTCAAATGTCTCGTTTTGATTATTCAACGTTATATAGTTGATAATTTAATCACTGCAGTTATATTTTGCTTTTCTTTTGCTTATTTTAATTATTGTTAGTTATGCCTATGTTTCGAAACGGCGTGCATTTAATTATAGAATATGTTTTTAAACATATAAATTTAAATTATTTATATAGCGTCATTTCGTGTGCTGTTTCGAAACCCAAATTCATATTTTTTCACTTAATAAATTAATTAATATAAATATAAAATGTGGCTTTTCAACCTTTATTTATTATGTTACTAAAGATTAAACTAGCCTGGAGTGCAATCATAAGTATATTTTTTAGTAAAGTATTCGTAAGTCCCTTATTAAATATACTTTTCCTCCCTTTTAAAAGTTTAGTAGTTATAGATAACTAAAGAGATTGAACGGGATAAAGTAAAGTTTGTATATATTCCCGTCAGTAGCATATACATATTTCTCATGCTACAGAAGAGTTGGCTCTTTTGATCAAGCTGATGAACTGGTGTTCATTTAATATATGATATTTAATTTATAATGTCCTTCGGCTTGGCGGATGTGGAACTTATTAATATTTTTCTCGTTGTGCTGTTTTATATATAAGATGGAGCCACGGCATTGCCAGCACATCTTCTCTTATAGGGTAGTGCAGTAGCGAAGTCTGAGCTATGGGACAGATTAGTACGTAAGTCCCCCGCCTCTGAACCAAATAAAGGTTCCCCATTAGCAGCATGACAACCGGTTATTGGGTAAACCGTTGTTTGTCACAAAAACCCTAAAACTATTCTTCCATCCGCAGAGCCACTTTATTATTATATTTTACTTGTGCCTAGTGTATTAGTAAAATCGTTATAGCCAACTCTCCCTCCTTAATATGCAGTCTTCGGCGTTGATCCGAAGCATTCTTGAAAACCCGTTCGATCTAAAGCTATCTGGGACGCTTTAAAAGCCCATAGTCAAAATAAATTTATTATAATTAAGATGTATTAAGTTTCACTCCAGACTTGGTTTGATTTCACGTACAATAGCCACACGAACTGATGATGAAAGGGCATAACTGGTAAAAGTTAATGTAGTGATTAGTTATATAGTAGGGTATTTGTTTCCATTAAATAATATTGGAGCAATTAAATAATAGCCAACGTATCAATTATTGGCCTAGAGTAATGTTACTTTATAAATAAAATGCCTGCGTGCATTTGCCAACAACAATTGTCAATAAATATATTTTAATTCATCATATATCAGTTTCTGTCTCATTATTAAATCAATCCAATTCACTAATTGCCCATAAGTATTCATTAGTAAAGCCCCTATTATTTAAATATGTTAGATTTTTATCTGTGGAATGTCTAGTATTTACGTTGTTTATATATATGTTTAAGTCCATGAGTCTTATTGTTTTCTCCGATTTGCTAGTGGGCCGGATGAAGAATTAAATCTTGTGTGCTACCATTGTTATGTTATCCATTGGGTGTTAGGTCTGGTGCTTGGAGAGTGGGTTCGAATCCAGGCTGGTCCCTGACCTAAATCTCGGGCTTGACTGGGTTTGAAGTACATTTTGTGAGTTCCAGCTCGTGTTAGATGGATAAGCATGTTTTGACTGGCACAATATTGAGTAGAAAATCAAACTGTCAGACATCCATATGTTTTCTAATCCAGCTATCTAACTCAAATAGCAATATGGAACTGAACTAAGTTCAGATACACCATATATTAATATCTTTAGCAATATAAAATCACCAAAGCATAAATAGCAAAAAATAAAAAAAAATAAAAAATCAAGTCAGATGTCACATGACTTAATTTAATAAAGCTTGTATTTACAAATGTTATATATAGAGCTCACAAAATAAGCTCTTAACAAGCTTTGAGAATATACTCAAGCCCAGACTGGTTTCTGCTTCTGGTGTCATCAGAGATGTGCCAGGATATTCAAGCGTTAGGTTAAAAACCGGTCTGCGGTTGAGGATATTCTCAAAGCTTGTTAAGAGCTTATTTTGCAAGCTGTATATATAATATTTGTAAATACAAGCTTTATTAAATTAAGTCAAGTGACATCTGACTTGATTTTTTATCATCATACAATTATTTTAAATGGTTTTATATAGTTGTGATAAAGAAAGATATCATCCAGACTGGCTTTCTAAAGATTTTGGAAGATATTGTATGTCTGCATTAGTGCTAATAAAATAAAATAATATTTTAGCATTATTATGATTTATTCATTTCTAGTTCATCTACTTACTTATTAAAGTATATTTTCATTGCTCTACAAAAGAAGAAAATAATTTAAATTTGTTTCATGTTTTTAATATTAACAAAATACTATTTAAAAATTTAGTATGGGACTATTTGTGACTGGTATTTGCTCTTGGCTCTTTTCTCTTTATTTGAAATTAAAATTGCAGATGGTTTTATATTTTCAAGAAATTCCTGCTACGAACATGTTTGTTAATTCATTATCTTCTCAAATTTGAATTAAATAACAATTGTGCTATTTTTTAAAAAACAACAAAAGACTCCTCAATTAAGAGGGTTAATTTTATTTTAAAATGAAAGAACTTTTAATCCTCAACTTAGTTAACATTGGTAACCATAAGTTGTGTTCGTTTTTCTTGTTTTTCTTTATAAACCATTTTTTTTTTTTTAACCCTTTTTTTTTTTATATATATTGGTTGAGGGCATAGATTTTGGTTATTGGGAGCTGTATATTTACTTATTTTTTATTATGAAGTTGATATATGCTTCTTATTATTGTGCAATTTTAGTTTTATGATTTATGCATATTTAATTATTACTTTATTTATGATATTAGAAGATATATTTATAATAAGATACATGCTTTAAATGGATTTAGTAAGAAAATACCAAGGTAAAATGTTTTATTTTAAATGCATAAATTATTAAGGGTTCTCAGAATTATTATTTCAGTATAATAGAAGGTATTACCTTACACAGGGGAAAAAAAAAAACCAGTTTTTTTTTTATATTTGACATATGTGTGAATGGAATGTTTGGAAGTCAGTGTGTAAGTTTAGATAGTTTATAAAATTTTAATATTTAATATTATTATGCAATTATCCTATGTCATAGATGTGTTATTATGCTTGAAAATATTAATTGAATATTTATATATTAGTATCAAATTTATGACTTGTTCAGTTATTAATTGATATATTGCTTGGAGATAGGTATCAATTTCTGCAATTGATGTGGATGTTTTCCCCTTGCTATTGCTTGTGTTAGGCCCTTCCATGAGAGAAAGCATGTCTTACTTGCTTTATCACTGCCAGATCAAGTTACTGCATGATCATTCATATATTTTCCATCATCCACATTGCCTACAACTTAGTATTAATAGTATATTATAATATATATTTTTTTAATATGTGAGATCATTATAAGGCATGTTTATCTCTGCAAGTATTTTTATTAGCTCTACTACAGTTTAATTTTATATAGTAGTTTCATTGTCACTATTGAGGTTATCTGAAGAGGACTCATACCCTGTTGTAGTGTATAAATCCATAGTCATTATGGAACCAGTGTGACCTATCTAGGTGGACTTGGTTGGTAAAGTTACAATTGTTGGGTGTTAGCATGGTGGTCTTTTATCTCTATTCCCAACCTTTTTTGGGGTTACAATATATATATTTATACATTCAAAGATCAGCCTTTCAATGTATACAATTGCATGCATAGCGTCATATAAAAATAAATGCTTATTTACTTATAATATATATTTATATATGTATGATTTATTTTCTCCCCAATATATATATTTATCTTGAAAAACATTTGACATATTTTGTTTTTGAAAAGTTTCATGTCATCATACATTTTTAAGTGCATGGATGTGTGTATCAATGCAAATAATAATGATAATAATAATAATAATTCCAATATTTTTATTATAAGATGCTAAAATCAGGTGGAAGACACTAAACAATTAAAAATAAAAATGGAACTTCATATCACTAAGAGAAATGACACCTCTTCACTAATTGCAAAAACTGCATCACATTCCAATTGTATATATTATTGTCACTCCATCTATCCTCATCTGATCAACTAATCACAAAACTTTATTTTGCAGTTACTATATTTAAATACACTTTTATAGACCTTGATTGGATGACTGAAGAATTCGTTATGGATTATATCAATCTGAAAGAATTTTTAAATTTTTAAACAAATTTTTTCTCTGTTCAAAAGCCATCTATTGTAACTTTGAGTAGCAATATACACCAAGTGTTATAATGCTATAATATTGTCATCTCCAAGTGCTATACATTCATATTTCCAAGCTCTTCTGGGTTAGGGATATTATAGAACCCTGTCATTAAATGTCTGTTGATTTCTCAAATCTACAGTGGATGATTTTAGAATGAGATAAAGAATCTACTTTTGAAACATATAAATAAGTATATGAAGCAATCATGTGATTTTATTGTTTGCATGTTTTTAGAAATTATGTCCTACCTAATAAAGTTTCATTATATCTGATATAGTGACTTCTATATCATAGAGTTTCATTAAATCTTATTAGTAGCAGTTGAGTAAATTAACCTCCACACTATCAGGCTCTGTATTCACGGCTCCTGTTCGTATTAGATTTTATTGCTATAGTAAATCTACATGTATAATAAAGTGATATGTCAAATACTTACAATTAATTATATGTAAAACATTGCATTTTTTAAAAAAAATATTAGAGAAATATTGAATGGTAGTAAATGCGATCTAACGTAAATTAACAGTACAGGAAAAAACTCGTAAATATATTAATAAAGAATGTGTTAAAAATTTTTGCAGCCTTGTATGGATAATATTTTTTTTCTTTACGGATATCCATTTAAAACTTATTTTTGATTTGTCTACATTAGTATAGTTCCAGATAGTGAGCTGAAAAAAATTTTCATTTCAAGATGTTTTAGAATTGAAGAGATGCTGCAAAGGAAATTGTACTTCTCAGCTAAACTATATTAAATAAAAACTATGTGAAGAGAAAACAGAACATTTGAAATCTGTTTGTGATGCTCATAATTCATCAGATTTCAGCTAATAAACAGCAAAAGATTCAAGTGAATGCACAAGTGATTTTAAAGTTTTAAAAGGAATTGAAACCTTTACATTTTCAAGAAAATAAAATATCGTGATGAAAAGCTTGCAATATTTTAGTAATGATTGCAAAGAATGCCATTTTCAGTCTGAAATTAGATAGAAACAAACAAATATTTTGTTAAACTATTCTTATTTGTTTTCTTTTTAATTTTATGATCTTATAAATGCACAGATAAGATTTTAAAGCATTTTAAATTTCATCTTATTTTATATATGTAAATTATTCTGCGATTGATATGGCAAAGTATATAACTGAATATCTTTTATGATCTGTTAAGTGTAGAGAATTGTTAAAAAAATTTAACACGTTTATTTACTCTCTACCTGTAATTAAAGGTGCATCATTTTATTGTATGCTATTATCAGATTGAAATGTGCTAACTTTTCTTGTTAATTGTATTGTATAGTACATGGCTGTCCCGAGTACTTTACAGCTTAATTTTACAAAAATATCCACTTTTTGGATTTTGAAATATCATCTTGATTGGGTTTTGCATTTAACATTATTACACTAAATGTCAAGCATTTTTATTATAAATATTTCTTGTGAAAGAGTGAATATTTCTATTCTTAAGGTATATAGACTTTTTTTAACATTTACATTTACAGTTTTGTGATTGTACTATTTTTCTATTTCATTCATTCATTTTCCGAACATTCATAATGCTGTAAGTATAATGTAGAAAGACTTTTACTTAGTCATTAAAATAAAATAAAACAGATAATGTATGATCCAGTAATGAAGAAAAATCTTCAGCAGATTTTTAATTGAATGGACTAGCAAATTAAGAATATGGATCAATTTAATTTTATTTTGGTGTTTTTTTTATTATTAGAAAGGTGGAATAGATGTTGAGATACAGATTATAATGTGTTTTTGCTATATATATATATATATATATATATATATTATAAACACATTATAATCTATTTTATATATATATATATATATATATATATATAACAAGTTAAAATAGAGGATATTTTAATCTTAGTGATGTAATCTGTTTTAATTAAATTAGCTATATATTTATCAATCAGGGATGAAGGCTTCATTTATTGAATGGAATGAGTGCCTCCATGGAAGAATTCATTAAAAAGTTCAAAGATTTAACTAAAATTCAATTTTAAAAATTCACTAAATTATGAACATATTTAACCTCTCAAAATTGATCCAACAAGTTGCACATACAATAGTGTAGTAAGAACAATAAGTACATTAGTGTGTATAAATTGTTTTGCCAGATGTAAAAGAAAAATTGTCTAAACTATTTTACTAAACAAAAAAAGAAGAATGAATTATTCAAACTCATTATTCTTTGTATGGAATTTGTATTGACGTTCAATTTTTTTACTAATAGTGAAGTTCAAACAATGCTAAAATGTAATTTAAAGTTAAAACTTAAGAATGTTCAAAGCATTTGGAAGATAAAAATATCTCAATAATGTATTATTTATACTTAAACTAGTCACAGTCCGATTAACCGATAAGAGAGTTTCATATTTTTCTCAACTATTTTTCCAAACTTGAAAAAGAAAAATGAACACTTCAAACTCATTACTTTTTGTTAAAACAGGCAAAACTTATATGTATTGCTGCACACAGCAAGCTAGAGTAATCAATGGATGCCAGAAGGTATGTGCCTAAAATCCCCATCTAGTGCCTACTCATCCAATATCCCCATACTAGTTTCTGGTTTGTGGCCTTTGTCAGTGAGGAGCCTTGGATCTGAGAGCACTGCACCTAGATCTTAGGATCTAAATTGAAAACACCTTAATATTTTCAATCCAAGCTCATTAGCTTATATAGTCATATGGGTCTAAACTCAGTTCAGTACCTAATACATTGTGGTCTCTTTGGTTTTTTAATAACCATAGCCACCACTATCCTAGTAGGCAGGATTGGTTTTAAGCTAATAAACATCACATTATCACCATTTCTTATGCAAGCTTATAACTGTTGTTAAAACAGGAAAAACTCACTATACATATTGTTACACACAGCAAGATAATGAGATTGGATTGAAAATATTAAGGTGTTTTCAATTTAAGACTCATAGTTTTGTAGTTAAGTAGAGATAAAAGGTGGCTGCTGGAGGGTTGCATTAGATCCTAAGATCTAGGTGCAGTGCTCTCAGATCCAAGACTCCTCGCTGACGATGGCCACAAGCCAGAAACTAGTCTGGGGATATTGGATGAGTAGGCACTAGATGGGGATTTTATGCAATGCTTTCTGGCATCCATTGATTACTCTAGCTTGCTGTGTGTAGCAATACGTATAGTGAGTTTTGCCTGTTTTAAGAACAGTTATAAGCAAACATAAGAAATGGTGATCATGTGATGTTCATTACTTTTTGTATGGAATTTCTGTTAACTTCAAATTTTTTTACCAACAATTGAACTGTTTTTATATAAGGCAAATAATGAGTTTGACCATCACATTATTCACATTATTCATTGACTATAAAAAGTTCAAACAATGCTAAAATGTAATTAATAGTTAAAACTTAAGAATGTTAAAAGCATTTAGAAAGTAAAAATATCTTGATAAAGTATTCTCTATAAGAGAGTTCCAGATTTTTCTACATTTATGTTTAATGTATATATTAGCTATTATATAAAAATTGTTGTGGCAAGTTAAATAAAAACATTACAAAAAAAGGATTATGTAGTGTGCTTCCATTCCTAAAAATGTCATGCTTTGTCACTGAGATATATATAAGGCTGATATTTTGTCAAAGTTCATGAATGAAAATATGATATGGACCATCTGTTAGTGTATTATAAAATCATCATAAGCATTAGAATGGTTATGATGTTACCATTCTGTTTTCATGATATTGCAATAGCCAATCATAAGGCCATTTGGCTTTTTTTTTTAGATTGTTGAGGAACATACATATATTAAATTTTATCTAGGCATAAAATGTACTGTGTGTTTATTATTTTCATACCATGAAGGAATACAGTATAGGTATATTTATTGATAGAATCATTCAAAATAGTATCGATGTATTTATTTTTACTATCTCTTATTCTAACAACTTCACCTGCCATATTTGTAATCAGGTTATTATCCAAATTTCAAATTGTCTTCAACATAAATCAATAAATGAGTGGCTTATAAACATTCAGTACTCAAATAATAGGTGGTTACTCTCTTCTTTCCATGTATTGACATCTGGTTGTCATTTTTACATATAAACCTCCCAGAAGCTTTTCTTGCTTTCATTTAAATTGTGTGTATATATATATATATAATATATTAAATATTCTGTGTGGCTTGACACAGTTGGTAGAGTGTCTGACTGGGGATTAGGAGGGAGCAGGATTGATGCTGATGCTCACAGTTCTTTCACTCGAACTTCTTATGAACTCCTGTCAATAAAGCCGTTAATATTTTTTTTATATTTATTAAATAAATATAAAAAGTTAAAACATGGCTTATTTACATTTAATGTTTGTAACTGCAGCTATTATTGCTAAAATATTCTAACATTTGCTGTTTTGATTTACTATAATTGAATTTTAATTAACCGTAATCAACTATATACATATACATATATATATATATATATATATATATATATATATATATATTATAATTCAATGTCTGTATTTTTTCAAATCAATATGATTTGAAAAAATACAGACATTGAATTATCATATTATATATATATGTATATAGTTGATTACTGAGACTTGGACACTTAATAGAAGAGCAATACAGAGACTTCTGACCACTCAAAGAAGTATGGAGAGATGTATGTTGGGAGTAACAAGAAGAGATCGAAAACGCAATGTATGGGTAAGAGAACAAACGGGTGTTACTGACCTCATTGAAAAAATTAAAAGTTTGAAGTGGAGTTGGGCTGGACATATTTCTAGAAGAGATGATAATAGATGGACAATTGAAATTTTAAACTGGATTCCAAGAGATTGTAAAAGACCCAGAAAGAGACCACATGTGAGATGGATGGATGAGATAAGAAAGTGTACAGGGGTGATGTGGAGAAGGGAAGCTAAAGATCGAAGGAGGTGGATTAAACTTGGAAAGACCTTCATCCTGCAGTGGATTGATAATGGTTGATAATGATGATGATGATGAGTTGATTACAGTTATCAGTAATACATTGTCTATAGTCAAAATATTTAGTTTTTATAATAAAATCTAATATATTTGCCTATCAGTGTATTTTTAGAAAATAAAAGGCATACTTTATATCCACTCAATCTGTCATTACTTTAAAAGAGAATATGAAATTCTACTTCTTCTTCTTTTTTTTTTAATGTCCAATTTTATGAAAATATTGAGACTTGGTTGTTTCAATAATACACTTTTAGACTCATTTTTTGAAAATCTTTATTAATAACAAAATAGAGAGTTGTTACACTTTAATAATATGAATTACCACATATCATTTTCACTCTCTGGTACCCATGATGTTATTTTTATTTTAGTATGCAATCCCAAAATCACTGTCTTTTTACCCCCCCTCCCTGTAAAATGAAATTAAAACTGTGAACCCGACCATTGTTCCTGCAGACATGTAGCCACATGAATCTTGATATCACCACTTATGCCAATATGAATGTTTTACAATTTCTTACAATCTTTTGTAATGTACATACAAATAGGTTTCACTCTTTTAATTCTACCCTTAGTATCAATTTGAGTTAATAGTTCATGATATTAATTGGCTCTTTATTGTAGCACTGTGATAAAAATAAAGAAAAATCTGTGTTGAGTGGATTCAAATGTTTAAATGTAAATGAATAATTATAAAGTCAACGGATCTATTTTTAAAATCAAACATTGCATTTGTATTCATTAAATTTTCATAGAAATTTGGAACGACACTCTTTGAAAGCAGAATGTCACGATTGTAATTGTTGCAGTTTCTGTTTAACATTATTACAAATTCTCAAACTGTAATAATGTGTTGGACTATTTCCATCATCTATCAATAAATGTTGAATGTCTAGAAAATTTTAAACTTTTCAAATAGCAATCATCTATTAGATGTAACATGCAGATAGACAACATAGGGATTAGTAGATTACATGTTTCGAGCAGTATTATTATCAACTCTGTCAAGCGTTGTTAGCCGAGAGGTCATCGCAACCGCCTTGCAAGCAAGTAGTTGGTTGCAGACGGTTGTGGGTTCGCGTCCCGGCCGGTGCTATGACATATGAAAAAAAAAATTATTATCAACTCTTCTTCAGATGTTGCTGGCCTGGCTAGTGACAACAACTACCATAGGAGTCAAACTTAACCTTTACATTCTTGAATATTGAATTTTAAGGTAATGTTCTGACTAATTAGACATATTTGAAAATAAGCTAAGAGTAAACATGAGTATATTTTTTTAATGGAAATATTTTGTAAAATAATTACAAATATTTGAATACAATATGAATTTATACAGTTTTCCCCCCCTTATTTTAGAGAGAATAGAAGATTCTTAATATTCATTATCAAAAAAATCAACCAATCAATAATTTTTAAGCCCTTGTTGACTAACTTTGAAGTTTTTCTCTGCAGATTACTCCGTGCACTTCTGATATCTTTAGATTTTTTTATTATAAATAATTAATTAATATTTTCATCATTACAAGTTTTAATGCAAATTGGATATAGATGGTTATAAAGATGGCTAAAAAAGGTGTTTAAAACCATAACACAGCTGCACCTTATAGTAATTCGTAAGACATTGATTATAATTATCAGTAGGTTGAAGGTTATATTAAATGACTATTATAAAAAAAAAAAGGTTTTAATAATAATAGTCAATATCATTAAATGACTTTATGGCTCAAGAATTTGCAAAAACTTCAAGCATCAGAAGTACTGGAATTGATCTGAGGATTTTCCATTTTCAGGATTTATCACTTTAACATTGAATAAAACTATGTAGAATAGTAGTAATCAAGAATTTTTTACTCAAAATTTACTAAAAGTTTGAGTATTAGAAATACCAGAATTGGAATTGATTTGAGGACATTGAATTTCAAAATCTGACACTCTATGACTGTAGTAATCCATGTGAACCATTGCAACTATCATCACATTTATTTGAAATTATCATAGCTTTATTAATTTAGATTAACATTACATTAATCACTTGCACCTAATTTTACTATGTAGATTAAATTAGAAAACTCTATCCTGATAGTTTCAAATTATTTTTCTAATTAATATATATATATATATATATATATATATATATATATAAATATAATATTAGAAAAATAATACTATATATATATATATATATATATAGTATTACAAAAGCAATTTTATTTCTTGTCATTATAAACTTAAGACAATCACTAGCATAATAAATAATTAGTAGTAAATATTTCTGTATTTATCTGATGTGGATGATGTCAATAATATGATTATAGAGAATTACACAATTGTGAATCAAATTGTAAGAAGTATTATTTCAAAACTAGATAAAATTACTAAAATGTCCTAATATTAATCAAATGTTCAACTACTTTAAAAGTCATATAGTAGTTGAATATCAGAAGATGTTAGATAAAGTTTTGGTCCAGGAATCTTCATCTTTTAAATCTATCAATCTACTTTTGCACTAAATTACAGCCAGCAGTAAAGAATAATTATGCTTCTAATGAATAATAAACAAATATGTGAATTTTAATTTAATCTTAAAAATTGATTTTTATCTTTTAAGGATGTCATATCTCACCTTGCCTTCAAATAATAGACTAGTCCAGATTCTGCCTTATGTAGATTAGATTGAGCATTCATCATCATGAATCTATGCATATGTAAATAAATGCACAGCCAATGGTAAGAGCAATAGGTGATGATGCTCACTATCTAAATGCTATCATTATGGATGGGGATCTGGCTGATATGGTCAGAGAACTTTTATCAAACCTGAAAGACAGCATACCTGTTGTTCACAAGACAAAAGCTATCAAAGCCAATTGGTTGATGCAGTGAGGCAAGTCCACTTTCAGGACTGGAAGCTTCTAGAACCAGCACAAAGCAAGATATGCATGAGCCAGGCTGCCAAGATACTGGTGGAAGTGGTAGATAAATCTATAAGGGCATGTGCAATCTTTTCTTCTATAGTTCTTCCAAGAACTATGAACTATACTTCATGAACAGTAGCAGGAAGATTACAACCATTGTTGATATATTGTAAATACAAGTGTATAATTGCATTCATGTTTGACTAATAATATAATATTAGAAATGTATTTACATGTTCTTGTATGTACATCATTTGTATTTACTTTGACTCTCTGATTATTAAATTTCATATATAATCCAGACAAAACACAATATGGGAGTTGATAAATTCAACACATTTGAAGATCATACAATAAAGAATCAAGTCATTATTTAGTGAAAGTCATAATATTAATTGTTGGATGATGATATTTGATCAAAATTTTAAAGGTACTTAAAAAGTCTAAAATTATGAAAGTGAAAAATGTTATAAAGAAATTAAGTGTGGCATACCAAATTAAATAAACATATAAAACAATTTCACAAATATCTAAAATGAGTCATTTGTTTCTGAATTTCTTGGGTTGTAGTTGCTACAAAGTCACTAATTTTGGACTTTTAGTTTGGCCCTTTTATCATTACACATTTTTTCACTACTTTGCAGTAATAATGTTAATTTATGAATACATTTTTTTAATTTAGAAATTGTAATTGTTAGTTTGAAAAAAATTCTGAAGGTTTCAGTATCATACAGAACTCACACAAATATGACTTCAATTTGAATATGAAAGCAAGTCAACAATGATATGATTGGTTGCATCATAATATAAAAAATCTGACAGCATCACTGATTGGTAGATTATTCAGCTTAAGCATTTCAGCATTTGCATTATTGTTTTAGTATTTCTGAAAGAGAAATTGCACATTTCACTAATTTATTTATATATTTAAGCTTCTTATAACATATTTGTAAAATATTTATTTTAAACTAAAAACTATATGAGTACAATTTCATTTTATTTGGAAGTCAGACTGCATCTAAGCTATGTAAAGCCCTGTGTTTTTTTAATTAGTTGTTTTTTTTAATTAGTTGCTTTAATACATTTTTTTGAGATTTAATGTAAACTAAAGATTTTAATATTACATATTAAACATGAGAAATGTAGCCAGCCAGAAGGCTGTCATTTCAACTTCAATTATACACTAGCCAAAACTTTTTTAAGATTTAATGTATATTAAATAAAATATTTTACTATTATATATTAAACATGAGAAATATAGCCACCCTGAAAGGTGAGCATTTTTTATTAATTCTTTACGACATTATAATACAGAATCAAAACTTAATGTAAATACATTACTATAGCATCTATTTTTTCTTCTCACTAAATATTACATTTCAAACATGGATTTATGAATAGGATATTTACAGCTTCAATATATATATATATATATTATTCTTTAAAATTAAATATATTCAATTTATAGACAACTAAATACTTAAAATATATAAATAATAAATTTATTAATATCTAATCGATTTTTGTTCAAAATATGAACCTTATCAAGATATTACAACAATTGAAAAAAAATTTTCACGTGATTTACATATCATATACAGGTCAAACTTAACAATAAAGATGTTTTTAAATTTTCCAATTTTTATTTAATGACCATTTTCCACCTAACTTAACCGACCCTTGTACTAAATTTATACATTTCTCTTTATTTTCATGTATATACAATGTTTCATATATATATATAATTATGTTTATCTTTTGTAACAGTTTGTTAGTCTTTAGATTTTTGGTTTTGTAAGCTGGGGTATGCTTCTTCTGGAAATATTTTGTATGTTTTATTATCATCTATCAATTCTTGGATTTTGTGATGTTCATTTTCTTGCATTCTCTTTTTTGAGTATATTCAGCAATTTGAGTAATGGCAGAACTATTAGATATTCGTTTGTTGTTTGACTGATCAAATGGCCACAAAAATGTCTGGTTGTGCTATTTTATTATTTCTGGTTTTTAACTGTGCTAATTTGGTATGAAATGTTGATGTGTTTCACCTTGTATTATTGCCAAAAGCGAATGTGCATCATATGCATCAAAATGCATAGAGCACAAAAATTGCTGTCTTGATTGTAGAGGTGAATGTTCTGTGGAATGTACTGATATCGTACAGGGAGATGTTTGGTTGTCTGTATGTGTCAGTTATTTTATGCCAAATATTGTTTAATGCTGAGCAATTGTAAAACAGATGTTGTTCAGTTTCTTCTGCTTGTTAACATAGTGTGCAGAAGGGGTCTATTTTTGTATACAAGCATCTGTATCTTAGGTAGTGTGGTATTGGCAATACATATAGATTTAGTCTAAGGAGTAAATCAAAAAAATTGGGCTCCATGGACCATTTTTGAATTTTTTAAGCAGATTTTGTTTGTTTATTCTGTGCATCTGGGTGGAAATATATGATATATGTCCCAGGTATACCAGTGCATAGATCTGCCAATATGAATATTTTCTTGTTTTTTGCAGTGATATTTGAGTATGTGTGGTTCCAAAGTGTTTTATAACTGATGATAGTATCAGTGTGAAGGTAGTGGTTTGTTTGTAGGTATTATTGAAATTAGGCATTGAAATTTCTGGGAAATGTCTGAACTTGGCTATTTTAAGGTTTGCAATCTTTTGTATCTGAAAAATATCAATGTTGTGTAGCCGCAAACAATTATGTATTGTGGGGCGACAGGCATTTTGCAGATATTGACAATGTCTCTCTATTTTATAGAAGTCTATTGCAATATGAAGAGATTTTTGATGTGAAAGCTCCAGAGAATTGAATTATGAGATAATAGTAGATAATCTTTGTGATCGCCAGATGATTGAACAATTGTACTTTAGCATATATTGAATGGTATGCTTTTGATAGAGAAGCAGTGAGCCTTTCTGCTTCATCATTTAACTTGTTCTGGATTTTTTTGCTTCATTGTGTTAGTTTCCATGTAAAAAGGAAAGCCAAGGAATGAAGATGGTTTGTCTTGGAAAATGTGTGTGCATGGCTTACTGGTGTATAGTGACCAGGTAGCAGTCTTGCTCTAATTAAATTTTAGATGATGTGTTGATTGAAAGTCTTGAAGTATTTTCTGTAGTATTGGTATCTGCTTTTTAGGCAGAAGGAAGACTGTGATGTCATCTGTATATGCAATGCAGGCCTATATGTTGTGTGTGTTTGGTATCTGGATGCCTTTGATACTCTGCTGGATTTTGAATATGAGTGGGTTGATGTAAAAAGTAAATTGCAGTGAGCTGAGTGGAGAACCTTGGGATATGGATTGTGTGGGGATAAATGATGGAAATTTTTTTGCCATTGAGTGTGATATGGATTTCTCTTCTAAGTAGTAGGTTTGTGACCAGGTACTGGTGAGTTTGTGAGGTTGTGGTGTCAGCTAGCATGTTATTTAATATATTAAGCCACTTCTATATCAAATTGAACTGCAATTGGTACATACTTCTTACATTTCCAAACTTAGTTCATGACTGTTTTGAATATCATCACAGCTTGTGCAGTAGATAATTGCTTCCTTGCAAACTGGCTGTGTGAAATTAATGGCAGAATGTATGTCTAGGCTATCTCTGAGTACTTTTTCAATTATTGTAATGGTAAGTGGCCCCCTTGAGGTGAGTCAGAGGTTGGATAGTGTTGATATGCAGACTTGTTTCTTGTTGAAGGGGACTATTGTAATTGGTTGTAATCCCTGGTTGTCATGTAAGTTCTGTGATAGGTGATTTGCAATGTCACACAAATATTGGGTAGTGAACTGACTGAGATGTGCAAGGGTGAATTTTGGGGTTCCATGTACTCCTGGTTGACATGCATTAGTATTGTTGCCAGTTTAATAGGAAATTCTATGATGTTGAAAGGGATGTGTGTTTCTGGTTTTTCAAAAACATCAGAAATTAATTTTGACTGGGTGGCATGCTTGTAGCTTTTGTTTAATGTGATGATAAATTGATTTTTAACTTGCTATTTCCTGCATATGTGACCCCCTGATTTATGAGTGCCATTGGCACTCTAACAGTAAATGGGTAGCCCAAGGCCCAGCGAATGTATTTTCTAGTCCATGTATGTTGTTGGCTGAGGTAGATTTTACTTTTTTTTATAGCCAGGTAGTTTTTTTGATGGTCACATATGTTACTGCTGTATGCATACGTAATCTTGCATGTATGTTGTTGACTGGTGTGTGTTGGGTTTATCATTGTAATACATCTATGTATTTCATCAGCCAGAGCTAGTAGTTTTGAGGGTGGGGGTAATCTATATTAAATGATAAAAATATTTATGAATGTTGGGTATCTTTGGATGGGGGTGAGTTGCATAATTTGGATTTTGTGATGCATATATGTGTTTCTGAAAAAATAAATTCTGGGGTGGCAGTTGGAAGCAGCATTCTAATTGTTTTCCCATGGGTAAGTGCAGGTGTTTGAATTTCTGCCAGGCTAATCAAAATGATTTGTGCAGAATGATCAGAGAAAGAAGATGGGTTGATGTTTAGGCTCAATTTGATGGTGTAACATAGATGTGTAAAAGCACACATCAATCCTTGATGTATGATGACCATTATGGAAGGTAATTGCATCACTTGACAGAAAACCCTTGACACTCATAAGTGGTATTGATATTTGATGTAGCCATTTTGAAATTAAATTTTTACATTTCATATTGAAATCCCCCATTAGTATAGTTGGATGTGAACTAGAACCAAGTAATAAGTGAGTTTATGTTTAATATAATGTTTGAAACAATTGCAGGACCAGGTGGAATGTATTCAAATATAATAGTTAATGTGAAGATTTGATGAGTAAAAGTTACTATTAGTAGATTTACATCTATATATATATGATTTTGAATGATAGATTTACATCTATATATATATGATTTTGAATGACTCAAATGGAAATCTGGTATTATAAGCAGTCCAGCACCCTCTGAGGAGATGATGTCTCTTGTGCATGCACTGTAATCTTCTCTACTTGGATGTACTGAAGGATCAATTTATGAGCCACTATAGAGTTTAGTTTCTAGAAGTCCTAGTATATGATGTTGTATGATATTTATCCATTGTTTTAGCTGGTCTATTTTTTTGATTGAGTTAAGCCCTCTAATATTAAATGCTGTTATTTTTTATTTGTGTGATTGGCTGCGAGTTTGTTTTGCTGAGTGTTGATGAAGCTTTTTGTATTCTCTACTGCTTGGTAAGTGTTTATCAATGGCATGATTACCATCAAGCTCCATGGGTATGTAGTCCTGTCAAGTGTTCAATAATTTCTGTTAGAGTACTGTTTCCATCTGTTTTGGCTCTTTTGGATTTATTTTTTCTTGGGTGACCAGATTTTTTTGACTTCTGTTGATATTGGTTCTTTGGGAGAGAGGCATTGAGTAAGTAACTCCAGAATATTGGTAGACATTTTGTTTATAATTACATGTGGCATGCTTGCTTTTGTTCAGCTATATGTGTCATTGGATATATCTGGATTTGAGTCTGTTGCATTATTGATTGATATGACTGGTGTTTGTGATACATCTGGTAAGATTTGTGTTGTTATTATTATTGTTGTTTTTATTATTAGTTTTCAAAGCACTTTATTAAACTTTCAGACATAGCATTACATTGAATAACAAGATGTACAGTAATGTTTTACATAAATCTGATTATTTACCTACATTAATGCCAACAGGAACATTATTGAGTTATAAATGATTATAGACTAGTCACATTGACAATGTTATGTTTACATAATTTGTTTTTTTTTTTAGTGCCAATAAAAAATAAAAAAAAGACAAACAAACAATGATTTTGTTGCATAAATGATACAGTATAACAATAATAATTGTTATATGTTTAACATAAGTAAAATGTCGCAGTAATATGGATGAATCTCTTACAATGGGGGGAAAAAACTATACAAACAATATAATCCAAACATTCTAATTTTTTTCTGCTCTTTTATCCTTCAGAACTGGGTGTATCGAGTTGAAATCTCATATGTGGTCATAAAAGAGACCAAGTGACATGAAATGTACTATCAGGGATTATCTTCCTATCTCTTGCTTTGATTGTTTCTAATTTATTCCAGAATGTATTAGGATGCCTTCTAGGGTTATTATTATACATAAAAATGCACCTAATGTGCCACCATGCATATAGAATGAAGCTGCATGATCTAATATTTGGATAAATGCCTAATGTGAAGACATTAAAAAAGAAATTTTACATTAAGGTTGGGTTCATTGAAAAACCCAGGAATGTCAGGTCTTATATTATTAAAGCATAGACATTCAAAAAAATGTGAGCCTGTGTTTCTACATTTTTATGACATAGATTACAGTGATCATCTATATTCATATATTGCCTTTTTAAAAATACAATGTAAATAAGGATTTGAGGTTTACTTTAATAAGAAAATCACAGTATTTTCACTCTAGCATCCAAAATTAAATTTTCCAAATTAAAAGCTTCTTTTTGACGTTGAGGCATTATTATTATTATTAATAATATTATTATGATGATGATTCAATAATATATTTTATTGTCAACAAAGGTTACATGATATTTGCATACTTATTGCCTTAGCTACAGTGGCATGGTGATTTGTACAGATTTAGTTTGTGATTTTCATTTCTAATTATATAGGGTTGGATCTGTTGAATAGGAGTCTACATCAATTAACTTATTCAATTACAATACTTTAGAAACCCTGGGTTTCCATAGTAGATTTTTCATATTATGATATTTTTGTTATTGCTATCATTGTTTAATTTTACTATTCATTTCTCATCTTGTTGTTAGTTAGTGTCCTTCCTTCCATCTCTCATTAATATTCTGTTATTGTCTTTGTTCATTATTATTATTCACAGATGCAAAACTCTCCATACAATAGCACCACTCAGTGCAAGCCAGAGTAATTGATTACTCTGGCTTGCACTGAGTGGTGCTACTGTAAGGAGAGTTTTGCCCCTGTAAAAACAGCTTATGTAAGTGCAAACAATGGTGATCATGTGTTGTTTGATGGTTTTTTATTATTATCCTTATTATTATCATCACCATTATTATTATTATTATTATTATTATTATTATTATTATTATTATTATTATTATTATTATTATTATTATTATTATTATTATTATTATTATTATTATTTTAGTGATGATGTTGATTAAACCTTTATCTTCACATTTTAAGTTTTTCACAGACTTTTATTACAGTTCTATCCAATATTATTTTAATGTAAAATTCTTAATTTTGTTATGTTAAGGAGATAACAAAAACCATTGATTAATTGTTACATCAATAGTAATCATGTTTATCTTTATTTGGTCATGCTTTCCTACCATCTTTACTTAGCACACAGGGATTGTTTAGGAATACAACTTCTCTTAAAAAAGAAGCAGATGTATCTTGTTTAGTCATATGTGTCATCTTCTCTAAAGAAGTTAATATCTTGTTTAGTCATATGTGTCATCTTCTCTAAAGAAGTTAATTTCCTTACAGTCTGTGCGATTTCTTTTTTTTTCATTTTGCTAAACTTTATATTATTGGCTTTGTTGATTTTTTTTTTTTTAAAAAAGAACCATATTATCTTTATTTTACTCTGTTTTTTTTTTTTAATCTATACAATTTTTAAAATAATTGTGGGTTAGTATATTTCACTTTAAAAAAAATCATTTGTTGTAATAGTTTAATTCAACAAAAAATTTCTAGCCAATTCTAGGGATAGAGATTAAAGAATGAAACTAGTTATGATTAATTATTATTTCAACCATTAATTTTTCAATGGAATTTTATGAGATGACTCGAAGCAGCTTCAAGTCGTTTGAATTCCATCATTTTTAATGCTACGATAAAGATTTTACCATCATTTGAAAGGTTATAAAAAGTTCTGTAATATACTGCTCTCTCTTGAATTATTTTACAAGTTAAAAATCAATAAATTTGACATTGAAGGTCTAACACAGGAAGAGCGCTGCCCGTTCTTGAATCTGATTGGCTGGTAAATTTCAACAACAAAGAAAATGGTTGCCAATAATTTTTATTTCTTTTGTTTCATTTCAAAAATGATAAATTAATGTTTCAGATCATTTTAAAACTATTTTTTGACAAATTATAAATTATTTTGATAAAATATGCTAAAAATAAAATTATTTTAGAAAAATAGTTAAGACTTTAGCGAAAATTATTTACTTATTCGCAACGTAAAATTGGGAAAGAAATCACTGACATCAGAAAAACTTTTTGGTTGGTGAGTAACATTTGTTTTAGATTTGACGCTATCGAATATTTTTATAATTATAAATAAAAATTTATTTTTGAAAAAACTTTTGTTCACTTTCATAACCTGACAAATTATTAATATACTTTTTACAAACGAAAGTAAAGTGAATATAATATTAAAAGATGAATATATTTTGACCATTTGACTGTTGAGTTTGTGAATTGACCAATTAAAAGTTTAGACTTTTATCTCACTCGGCCAATAAAATAATCAGCACTCAAAAGGATATTATTATCAGTTTTAAATTAAATCAACCAATCGTATTCTCAATGATTATAAGTAGAAACTATTTTTAACTGTGGCCTGTGCCCTAGCACATAATGTTCATTGTGGTTTGGTACAGTTGCTGCATTTGGAGCTTAATGTCTGTGGATCATATTCAGTTCTGTCATTTGCAGTGCTAAAACATTCCAGAAGCTTTTGAACAATAAAACCATTCAATTATTTATTTTGATGGTGCAGAATAATTGTTATTAGCTTTTTTAACAGACAATCACTGGTGAATTGATTAGAATATTGTAATCAAAACTGGTATTGGTTGATTGCAATAGCCATGCCAGTGAAAATGGTTACATCAAGTAAATTGAAATTATCAAACTAACTTGAAGATATATTTTAATATTATGTAAGTTCTCCATTATGATCATAAACACAGTAACTTACATTGATACAAATATGATATAATGACCACTATTAATTTGAATTTATACCAATCACAGATAACCAAATGTTATTGTTAGAATTATAACTGAGATATACTTGCATGATTATATATCAAAATATCAGCCATATTTGCACGAGTATTATTATATGTAATTCTGTATATTAGTATTTATTAGTTAAACTCTGTAAAAGTTTGTATTTGAAAAGAATGCTCACCACCCAACATGTTTAAATTGTATTTCTTTATGACTATGCTTACAACAAAACATCAAACCATATTTGAATTTGGATAGATATATATTGATATGAAGATTTTCACGGGTTGCATATATAAAAGACATATTTTGCAGGTTCATCCATGTTAAAAAATTAAATATTTATATACCAACGTTTCGACTTGATCGCACAAGTCATCTACTGGGCGATTAAAGATATAAAGATGGTTGTAGAGGCGCTACAATCACTGATTTGAAAAAAACATTAAAGTTCCACCAACAGCAAATATGTTAAATTAAGAATATTTTTTTAAAAAATCTTTCCAAATAGGAAGAAGTTTGCAAGTATCATCTCACTTATTGATACAATCTGGCATTTTAAGTATCTCAATGGCCTCTCTGATTTTGCACTGGTAGAGATTATCACATCTGGATATGATCCTGGTACTAGAAAAATCAATTTTATGACCTGAATCTATAGTATGGAGTGAGAGTGCTGATGATGATGAGTGTTGTTTAACTGCATTAGCATGTTCATCTCTCCTAACACTGATGTGATGATTACTCATACCTATGTAAAAAGCTTTACAATTTTCACATGAGATTTGATAAATACCATGAGATTCAAGAGGGATTGAATCTTTAGGCTTGGTTATTATATGGCTGATCTTTTGATGAGTAGAAAGCACTGTATTTATGTTATAGCAAGATGATACTTTCAAACTTTCTCCTATTTGGAAAGATTTTTTTAAAAAAAACATTCTTAATTTAACATTTTTGCTATTTGGTGGAACTTTAAGGTTTTTTTCAAATCAGTGATTGTAGCACCTCTACAACCATCTTTCTATCTTTTATCGCCCAGTAGATGACTTGTGTGATTAAGTCGAAACGTCTGTATATAAATATTTAATTTTTGAACACGGATGAACCCGCAAAATAAGTCTTTTATATATATCTCAATATTTATTGGTTAAATTATAGAAATATATATATATATATTGTATCTATAATTGTCTTTAAAACATGCTTCAAGGTGTATTAAAAGATCTTAATATTTTCTCTATATAAACAAGTCCACTTCCTGTTGCCAGCTGGAGCAGTTGACTGTTCACTGGCACCAGAAGAATGAGACTCATTATGCTTTCAAGTTTGAGTTTATGGGGAAAAAGTTTGCCAAGATGTAGATGAATACTTGTTTTATCATTTCATCACTTTTACAAGAAATTTGAAATCAGTTTTCACTCTAAAGTATTTGAAATTATCAATCGTATCATTCTATACAAATGGCTGCCATTAAAAAAGGCAAAAGCCAGTACAAGGAAATCTTAGAATCATTTGAGCAAGAATAAAACTGAGGAAAAAGATTTTAAAATGAAACCAAATAAATAAATAAATAAAAAAAAAGTTACTAGAAATCCTAAGCTTAACAATAGGATTGAGATATAGTTGGCGGGTCAAATTTTATTGAAAACGTTGGGGAAAAAAAAAAGCTTAATAAAGATAGTCTCAAGAATTTCACAATAGCATCAGATATAGCATGATTCTCTGGCTGCAAACAAATCAGGAAAAACAGGAAATAGACCAAGAAACAAACTAGACACAAAAGTAATCATAAACCTATGGAAATTAAAAAAAAGAAATCCTAGCGTTAATTTGTTCATAAGAAAAAAGTTATCGTGGCTGAATACGGTAGAACAGTGCAGGAGGGGAAAATTATTTTAAATATGAAATTCGATCTCAATTTTAGCATCAAACATTATAGATTATGTTTTAAGCCATCTCACTGCACAAGAATTAATTTTTTCTGATGATTAGATCAAAGTTACTGGGCCACTTCCAGTGCAATTGGGGCACCACAAAAAGAATAGAAAACTTTCAAATTGACACAGAATTAGAACAAAGTGTTTCCTGAGCCAAAAAAACAATGATTTAAAGATAAAAACAAGTTCAAATGATGGTATAGACCCAAACAAAGATATTGAAGCTGCAATTCACTCAACTCCTTTAATTCAACAATGATTAGGAATAATCCAAAGATTACAAACTTTTACACTACACAATTGAAACCTTGACTATGAATCAAGACCTAGATTTCAATTAACATAAGCAGCATTCAAATAGGATCAATACAAGAGTCCCACAACCAAGTCCACAACATGGTTACAGAAACTAGTTACTATAACAGCTTGCTGCCATTCAGCTCTACTGTACAACCAAACAATAAGCAAGAATCCTACAATGCTAATCACTGTTCATAATTGGAATAACCAAATAGAAATATATAAGCTAGATCATAATCCATGGAGAACATTGCAGTCGGATGAGTTGAACTAGTATTTAGAATATATGACACGTATCAAGAGTTAACAACAATGAAGCTGACTTTGGAGGCTGTTTCAACGCCCTGATGGCTTGTTTATTACGGCAGTGTTGATTTGAGTTAATCATTTTTTTCTTTGGTTAACTTTAAAATTAGAGAGTTTGTAAGGTAACTTTGATGGAGGATTTGCTGCAATAATTTTTCGGGCATGGGTTTGCACTCCTCTTTTTTTTTCCTCGGGGGTGGTGGCAGTCGTTAGGAGGCTGGTTCTTTGGTGCAGGCTGTTGACAATTATTGCTGCTACCTGGAAAACCTCCTGGGAGGGTACCTGGTCAAAGTCTCAGCACCATTCTTGCTCTGGTTGGCTGCTGTGCTCCCTTGATAGGTTGGTTTTAGGCAGTGCAGATCTGTGCTCGCTATGTATTTTCTTAATTGGCTTTCCAATTCTGAGCAGGTAGACCGAATGCGATCCCTGCACATTTGGACTGCTGATTGGGAAACAGGGGCATCTGGAATGGTCCTGGCATGGCTCGGCTGCAGGTCGAGAATTTATTATTCAATGGACTTGAGCCTTGGACCTCGCTGCCTGTTGTGGTGATTGGTGCAATGCTGGACTTGTCCACCTATTCAGCTGAAGCATTTGAGTCTTCGCTTCAGGGCCCCAGGGGTGGGATCATTGGGTGATGGATGGCTTCTCAGTAGCTGGGCCATGTAGATCCATGTATAGATACTCATGTTTAGATACACATTAATATCAACATTATAGCAACTCTTTAATGGACATAATTGTTATCAAGCATATTTACTTTATATAATCAATAATTGTTTTACCTTGTTTGTCACATTGAACACTTTGTAATTCTCAAGGGGTAAGTGTACCCAAAATTTTTGTAAGCCTTTTACTAATAAAGGTTACTTTTGAAAGATAAACAATTGTTTTTTTATTGCATTTAATTTATATATTTGTTTATTTATTGCCTTTGTATTAATTCTAACCATATTTATTCAACTAAAATAACCGATACATTATTTAGGGAATCAACAAACTGCTATAAATAGGATTCATAAAACTAAAATTTAATTTTTAAAATTGGTTAATTCACTTTCAAACATTACTGTAAATAAATGGTTCCAATTTTTATATTTAATAACAGTTCTTTTCTTATCCACTGAACATACGATTTGAAAGGGTTAAGCTGAAAGTAAAATGAAAATATTTGTATTATTTTATACTTTAAGATTATAAACTATTTTTTTTTTTTAGTTGAACACAACTTGTTTCTTCTAAATCAATACTTTTTTTTCATTCGAATTGAACATTCTTTTGTTTCTAATTAAAAATAGTGGGGGGCAGAGTTGTGTTTTTTATTTAAAGATAAAAAAAAACAGTTTTGGATTCATTTGACTGTAAATTGTTCTTCTCAATTAAGTTATCAAAGACTAATTGTATTTTTTAAAAGATTTTTCTATAAAAAAACTACTTTACCTTTTTTTTCTTCCGGAAGGTCATCAGAAATAACAATAGATAAATAAATTATATATATATAAATCAAAATGAATATTAAAAAAAAAAGACTTCTAATTTTTTTTTAAAAAAATTGTAATTGCTCTGGTTGATCGTAATGTGCATCATAGTGGAGTTAGTAATATGGCATTCATCTGCCATATCTACAGACTAGTTCAAATCCGGCCGAAGTAAAACATGAAATTTTTATCAGGTTCAAATTAGGCGTACGATTTTTCTTTTAAGTGGTTATTAAGTTTAGCTAATCATCTAATATTTTCATTAAATGGATGTCTAATTTCTCTTAATCTAGATCAGTAATTCCCAACTTCAGATACGAAGCAGAAAAAAATTGAAGCTAGGCATTAGATGTACATCTTTTTGCAACGATTTTATTTTGATTAAGATGACCAGACTTTGCCCTAGCATCGGACTGATTTCTTTTCCAGACTAAAGTAAAGATGTAAAACCATTATATATTCACACACACACACAATAAATAAAAAGTTATTAATTTTTCAGTGAATGATTAAAATGCAATTATTGTAAAAGATATAAAATTCACAGCTAATTGTTTCTCAATGCAAACAGCATACATTCTTGGAGACTCCCATTTTCTTTTTAATAACTTTTAATCATTATTGTAAAAGTTTAAGATAATTCCTATTTATATCCCTAATAGTTAGAGGAGTGGGTAAAGGGATAGACTGTGGGGAATGGGTAAAGGGATATACTGTGGGGAATGGGTAAAGGGATAGACTGTGGGGAATGGGTAAAGGGATAGACTTGGAGCCCAAAGTTCATGGATTACAGCATAGCTCTGAAACTTTTGTATTCCAATTCTTTTCAACTCCTGAGCTATAAATCATTTATTTATTTATTTTTAATAATCTTACTAATTTATTTAGAATTGATAAACTACATTTAACAAGTTTAAAAAAGCTCATTGTAAGAAACATGAATCTTTCACGTCTTGGTAACATACCTGTAATATTTTGCAGTAATGAATGATGTTTAACAAATTGTGATTGTTATTTGTTTATAATTATAGTCTTTTTTTTTTTAATTTTAACTATGCAGTATATTCTGTGTTGTACATCTGAGTATTTTCCAACAATTAAACTTATGATCTTTTGAGTAGTAAAGCTTGTTCATCATTTTTATTATCATACATTATTAAAAAAGAAGAGACTGAATTAATATAAATTAGTGTTATCGGCCATTTCAAATGAATTTTCTGATTCTAGAAGGGAAAAAAGCAAGAATAGAGAGAAAAGCAAATACAATATATTCTTATAGTAGAAGAAGATAGCCAATGATATGAGAAACTCATGGCAACTGAACATAAATTGATCAAAACATCACATGATCACCATTTCATATGCTTACACATGCTGTTAATAGCAATACTAAACTCCGTACAATAGTGTCACAAAGTGCAAGCTTTCATAATCAATAGTTGCAGGAAGGTTTGTACTTAAATCCTTATCTAGTGCTTACACATCCAACACCCCGAGACTAGTTTCTGAGATGTTGGATGAATAGGCACTAGGTAATGATTTTGTGCACAAACCTTCCTGCAATGATTGATTGTGAAGCCTCACACTTGGTGGCACTATTGTATAGTGAATTGGGTCCCCAAATAATTACCATCTTAACCAGTTTAAAATATTTTTTAAAACAACTTTAATAAATTTTAATATCTGCTTTAATACTATGGGAATAGACTGGCCCTTCAAACAGAGCGGAGAAAACCATTGATAGCAGAGCCATCAATGATACCCATGGTCATGTCGAGCTATGCAAACCATAACATGATCGTATTTTCAGACCATGGCCCACCTTGACTGCAGATTCAAACAGCTGCCATCCAAAGCATTTTATTTGTTTTGAGGATAACCTCAGGCACCAGCCAATTATAGGTTATATAGTCAGTATGCTTTGAATGACAGGCACACAATCTAGCACTTGAAATATCCCATGGCTAGCTCATATTCTTAACCAGGGTTCATCACATTTAACTTAACCCATAAAAAATTAATTAAAGTTCATTTAAAATAAATATAAAGTATCTATAGACTGTTATTAAAATATATCTTTACCTAGGTTTTTATTTCTGTGAATTTTCCAACTGGTTGACTTTTTGATCTCCATCGATGGTTCCAGGTCTTGGCTTCATTTCTTTGGCTCAACAATAGGATAGAGAGAGAATATGCAGCAGTGTCTTCTTTAGGAATTTGGCATTTATTCCAGGAATTAGCTCCAGGCAAGTATAGTTGATTTTGCTGAAAACTAGGGCATGAAGTTGTCAAACACTCATACAGATGACATAGCAATGGATTTTGTTAGTTCTACAGCTTTTGCATTGATGCTGTCTGCAGCAGTAATTGGAAGGCTTGCTACTGTGTTTACAGTTTTTGAATATCTAGATTTCTGATTGTTTGGATTCTCAATGGAAAGCTCTGAGTCTGTATTTTGCATTCTGTCCGAAATGAATCAATAATCGAATGAAGACCAGACTAGTTCAATCACAAAATGATGGTGGAAACTTGAACTGAACTCACACAACTGAATTACTAATTGAATAGCAGAGTGAGCTAGCATATTGCAGCCCTGACTGATTTACAGAATTAAGAGTAGAATGAATCACAGATTGCAGACCCAATTGAATTGCAGATTGCAGCCCAATTGAAATACAGATTGCATCCCTAATTGATTTATAGATTGCAGACTAAACTAAATAACAATAGGCCATTGCAACTTTATATAGCTTTTTCTCTCATTGTTTTTAATTCCTTATTATAGTTTGTAATTTTGATCACAACTTGAATCTGTTTTTTTCTTAATTAATTTTTTTTTTTACATTTGCTTTGAACTAATCTTTTGCTTAGATTAATCTACTATCTTATCAATAGTTTATATAGTTTTTTTTAATTAATACAATTTCAGTATCATTATCAAACACGGATCTTACAAACTAATTACATTTTTGAAAGTTTTACTAACATTTATTTTTACAGGCTAATTTTATTCTAACTTTATATATTTACTTATTTTTACTTTATATAAAATGGGTTTTCTTTAAAGAAAGAGAGAGAGGGAGGGGGGAGGGGGAGGGGGGGGGGGGGGGGGGGGGGGGGGGGGGGGGGGGGGGGGGGGGGGGGGGGGGGGGGGGGGGGGGGGGGTTTTTTTTGGGGGCCCAAGGGCTATTTCATGGAAATATTCAATTGAGTATCTAGATGTTCAGTGTTGGCCATTTCCTCCAAAAATGGATGCTAGCGTCACCAATAGAATATGCTAGAGCATAGTAAGCTGCTTGTAAATTGCTTGCATATTCTATTCATGAATACTATGCTTCTGCTTGAAATACACAATAACTCATGTTTTTTGTGAGTAAATTATAGATGGTTTGTTAATTAGTATTTATATAATGTATGTAAGTATTAAAATAATGCCATGAATGAAATGAAATGTTTAGGAAAAAAATTGACAAGTTGAATATTATGATAAAATGTAGGGAAGTTAAAGTGTTCACTCTGAAAGAAAATTTTAGAGTTAAGAACAAACTACTATTATGAAGACATAACTGAAAATAATTTAAATCAGTAATGGAAGAATTAAGTTTGAAAAACATTAATTCAAAATTTATGGAATGAAGGTCAACAAGAGAATATACATTAAAAGACTTAAGAACTGGAAATGAAGTGGGAATTAATATATCACTAGAAGAGATGATGTTATAGCAGTAATTAAAATCTTAAACTGGATTTCAAGAGATCTTGAATGATGTAGAAGGAGTTTTTGTGTGTTACAGATAAATGAAATGAGGAATTATGTTAAAGTGATATTAAACGAAAGAAAATATGAGTTGAACAACCTGAATAAACATGGAAAGATTTTTCTCTTACAATGGATTATTAATGATTGAAATGAAGATATATACATATCTGATGATTAATAAGTTAATATTTGTGATAACTCACCATCTCTATGAAGTTTGTTTTTGTTTTAATTATGCAATATTTTTTCACTGTCATTTTTGTTTTGATATTAAGATATAATGCATCATTAAACTACAAAAAGTATACTCTGTATTGATCCAGAGACTTTCTCTGCTTCAAAAAGAGAGAAAAAAAAAAGAAAGAAAAGAAAATGTTGTTAGATAAAGCTTTATAGTTTGTTATATTTTTATTGTGGGTTGTAAGAGTACATGCAAGACTGCACATACTTGATTATATTTTAAAATTATGTAATTTTAGTTAAGATAATTTCCTTTTGTTTTGATTTTAAAACTATTGTGATTAAAACCAACTAAAATTTATTTTAAAAGCTGAGACTGGTTTTTTAATTAATTAAAATTTTAAGTGGTATTTAAAAAGAAAATAAGTAAAAAACTGGTCCTGCTTAGATTTTTAATTAAGATTTGGTGGGATATAAAAATAAAATATAAAAGCTCTGGTTTTTTTTTTTTTTTGATTGCATGTTATATTTGCTAGTTGTGGGCTGCTGATGTCTTATATTTGCTAATTGCAGGTTGCTGATGATTTATTTTTGCTAATTGGTGATTGCCGATTGCTATTGCTGATCACTAATTGTGGATTGCTAATAGATAACAGTTAAAGAAACCATCAGAAAAGAGAAAAACTCACCCTGTTGTTATTAGGATGTTTCTATTCTGAAAACTGACTTTAAAAAAGAAGATAATGAAATTAGAAGATAATGAAATTATTATTGGAGATAGCGACCATCAATTCAGAGTACAAAAACTACTAGCCTTGGAGAAAAAGATCATAAGCATGCCATGCTAAAAATATTCTAAGATGAATCTCAGAGCTCCACAATTATGACATCGTTAACATGTCTTGATTTTCTAGTTCAAAACTGATCCTGAAATTGGCCATTGTACTCCATGAGCAGCTTACTGGAGATCCAAAATAACAACTGTACACTTGCAGAAACTCAACCTTGTGCACACATGGGAATTAAATCAGAAGGGTACATTGAAGCATCAAAGGTAACAGAACAGTCTTATATTTTAGCCAGGGCTTTAGTCTCTGCTTGATACTTAAAGAAAAGAAATAAAAGAATATATGGTAGGTTTATTCACAGAAGGAAATATTATTGATCAATTTATAAATATTTCTTTTATTATATGTATTTTTTAATGGGAATTATAAAATGCAGAGAATTAGCTTAAGATTTTATTTTATCACTTTGTCGGAGAGTGTATTGTAAGTTGATAGTTTTTGCTCATTTTTATTATTAATATTTATGTTAAAGGCTTTGGCAGATAATAATAGTTTTCCTTTTTAGATCACCTATCCCTTTTCATTTGAAATTAATTTAGTTTAATGTGTGTCTGCATTTCCTGCAGATCTTAGATCTTGTGGATATTGATTTATCAATTATGTAGTTCTGTTTTTCTTATATGTGAGTATAAAATTTTATTTTATTATATTTAAATTTATGTAAAATTGTAATCTTTTCCCTTTACTTGTGTAGAGGTAACCTTAAGGGCCTTATCATAAACATGGGGCCTATATTAGTGTTTAAGGAGCATATGATATTCTCATTTTGGTCCTGATATCTTTACTGGGTTAAGGAATGCTCTCACACTGTTTGTTAACTTCTGTTCGAGATCCCCTCTACTAAAAATCTTTAAAGAAAGAAAATTAGAAATCAAAGAAAGCATAATGTGTGTAGATAAATTGATGGCAGAAAGATCATTATAATTTCCTATAAGTTTAGGTGAGAAAACAAAATTATCTGTGAAGTGTTTGATGCTACAATATTCACATGCACTTTCAGACAAATACGGGTGGACTTTTTATTAAAAATTTTATTTAATAAATCTAAGAATTATTAATAATTATATTTTATTTTGGCTGATGTTTGTTTCTGTTCTTGTCATTCAATTGCCTGGACAATGTTTATGATGTCTTTCTCTCTCTGGGTCTAGTTGGCAGCACTTATATCAGAAGGGGCCTAATGGTCACTTGGTGATTCAAAAAGGTGGAATGTCTAGTACAATATAGTTACATCATTAATCATATTATGAAAATGTGGCATATTTGGAAAGTATTTTAAATAAAATATATACATCAAAATTCATATGTGATTTATATAGTTATGGCACCTTGCCTAGAAAGAAGGATAGAAAAATATTTTAATTACATTTTCAAATTGTTATTCCACTTGAAAAACTTATTGAACCTTAATGTTTTGCAAATAGGTACATGGAGAAATTAGAGACAATTAAGGTTTACCAATATATGTAACTTTAATCATTTCAATATTATTTAGCCAGATTAGTTTATCATCGAATAAGGCTAGTAAGATGTGGGAAGCATAATTTTTTTTCCAGCTTATTGGCTTTAAAAAGAGTAATTATCGTTTATTTTTATTTCTGATTTTAATTGACAGAGAAATTCTATATGAAATTTAGTACAGTCTGAGCTTTTGTATTTACTATGATCTTATTGAATGGAAGTGAAACTTGAACATCTGATTGGCATAATATATAAGTATTAGAAAAGTCTTTTAGCAATGCTCACTAAAGTTTTAAAAATAAATTGGCAAGATCGTAAAATCAATCGGTATATTCTTCAATTTGGTGGATGTAATACTATAGAATCTGCTATTGTAAAATAACACCTTCATTGGTTGAACATTTAAATCATGTAAATAATGCAATACTTCCTAAGAGGGTGTTTTATGATGAACTTGAGCAGGGTCTTCAGCTCCACAATAGGGATTATTTCAAAGGCAATTTAAAGAAGTGTAATGTCAGTTGTTTCCAGTGAGAAGATATGGCAGGGAATAGAATGGATTTGAGACCCATGATTAAACATGGTGTTGAAGTATTTCCAAATGAAAAGTTTTGTGCTCAAGAAATTAAAAGACAACATTATAAAATATCATGTAAACAAAAGTACAAACAGCATGTTGGATGTAGATATATTTCTGATTCCCATATTGCATGTATAGTTACTGAGACAAAACTCTTCATACAGTAGTGCCACTCAGTGCAGTCCAGAGTAATCAATGGATACAGGAAGGTTTGTGCATAAAATCCCTATCCAGGTACTGGATTACTCTGGATTGCACTGACTGGCACTACTGTATGGAAAGTTTTGACTCTGTGAGAAGCAGCTTGTGCAAGCATGAAGAATGATAATCATGTGATGCATTATAGTCATCATAAAAAGTCATTTCTGAAGTATTTTTTTCTCTCTGATCTTTTTTACTTTTTTTGGAGTAAGAATGCCACACTCATTTATGAGTTGACTATTACAATTACTACTACTAATGCTGCTGCTGTTACTGTTACTATTAATAATAATTCTTTTCCAGTTACTTCATCTATTTGAAAAATGATTTTCTCAAAGTGTAATTTAAAATTTTTGAATATTAAAAACTAAATTAAAAAAAACCAACATCTAAATTTTATGGGTGTTTAATTTAGATTTTTTTTTTCATAATTTCTTTTTTCCATATCAATCTTATGATCTTTTTGTCTTACTCACCCATCATCTTATTTAAAGCCTTTTACCATTTTTTAAGTTCCGATTTAAGACCGACTAATCATATGCTGTCACCTTTTCTATTATTAAGGCAGCTCAGATCCATTTTTGTCTTTTAATAATTTCATTAATATCAGTAATATGTGTTTGATCGCTCACCCACATATCTCTGACTGTTAATATTTTATTTTATTTATAAATAAGGTATATTTTATAGTTTAATCGTTTAGCACTTTTTTGCTTTTGTTAATAAACACTGAAATTTACTGGTGTCAGTTGTTTAAAACAAGAAAAGAACACATAATAATATCACTATAATTCAAGTAAACCCATGATTTGCAGCATACATCTAAGAAATACCACGCGAATGTGGAAGAACACAAACTGATGATTAGAAGAGAAAACAGATATGTCTAAGGTAGCAGGCTATGTATGTACCAATGAACGTATGTTCAATTGGGAAAATGCAAAAATAATTGGATAAAGCATAAAAGGTACAAAAAAGAAAATTTAAAGAAGTTGCTCATATGACAATGACGAACAATCGTATAAGTGAACATAATGTGACTATACATTATGCATGGAAACCATTAATCAATTTTGCATGTAGAAAAAAGTGGAGAAATCAGGAGGAACCTCATATTTAAGTATATGAAACTTGTATTCAAGTATCTGAAGGTTCGGGTTCGATTCTCATGCTAGTACTCTCACTAGTCAGGCCAGAAACACCTGAAGAAAAGAGGAGAATAATATCTTTCGAAAAGTTGAGCATATGACTAACCTGTGTCGCATTACTGAGAGTTGAATGTATTTGGAAAATTTAAATCAAGTTAAAAATTTTTTAAAGACATTCGATACTTATATTAGATGATGGAAATATTCCAATATATAAATATAAAAGAAAAAGTCTGTTGCATGAATTTTTGATAAAAGTTTTAAATATAATTTCAGTTTTATTGATTCTAATTTTAGTTCTTTCATTTTCTGTGGAGCATATTAGCCTGCTTCAGGTTTTAAATTATATATATATCACCCATGTTTGTTTATCTATCCACATTTGTGATTATTCTGTACATGTGTAGAAATAGTAATAAATATTTCAATATCAAACTGTTTTTACGTATATTAAAAAAGAAAAAAAAAAACACGCATTATAAATATTTTTACTTACTATTTCAAAATACTGTAAACAATTTGTAAGTTTTCCAGTGTTTAAAAAAAGTGTAATTTTGCTAAGTTCAAATGAATTATAAAAACGTGCAAATTGTTAGTAGTTTTCTAGTTAATCGAAATCTTACTAACTTTTTTTTTAATAATAATATAAATAAATGTTAAAACATTTTCTATCTTTTTATCGACGGATCTAAATAAATAAATAAAAACCATTTTATATTCAAATACTTATGTCACAAATAAGTAAATTTACTAAATACTATTCTTAAAATGGGTAAATTTTTTTTTATTATTTTTCTTTTATTATCTAATATCGTTTGTGTGTGTGTAAAAATATTTAATTAATTTATATTTCAATGAATTATAATAAAAACAATTACTAATAATCGAATGATTTATTGTTCTGGAATTCATAAGATATTCAATTACTGAGTCTTGATCTGTAGTCCTTCAACTCCAGGGTCTATTACTGCACCAAAGCTTGCAGAGCATAAAGAGTCGAATGGTTTTCTATTCTGGATCTCATAAGAAATTACAAAAGACAGTTAGGCCTACTATGCCCAAAGTTTTTAGCAGTTACCCATTGAGGTATTTGAATAACATTAGTAACATAAAATAATCAACTGATTTGTTGCTCAAGAATTCATAAGAAGATTAAGCCCCAGAAGTGACACAACTGAGCTGGGATTCAGGGACTTTGAGCTCCAGAGCTGTTATTGTAGCACTGATGCTAATGGACCATATGAAGTCTTCAAATGAGAACCAGTGCATTGACTAAAAAAGATATATAATTTAATGCTATTCTATGCGGGATTATTTTTTTAGAAAAAACTAAACTTTTTAAGTACATTCCACTATAAGTAATGCCTATGGAATATTATTATATAACTCGTTTCAAATAATATTATTCTCGCTGCTTCCGGTATGGCTGATCTTATCAGTTATGGGTATTAGCAAGCATTTAGATTCATGATTATCAAATTTAGGACAATACTCTGACCAAATAGGCTATTCTATCAAAGGCAACAATCAGTAGAAATTTCATATGCTTATCATGAGGATCTTCCTAATTTCTCCACCTTTTTTTTTAAGGATAAGCTTAATAAGTGCTTTCCAAACATTCTGAATAATCACACTAATTTAACTTGTGCAACTGTTTGGCATTATCTTGTGAGCAGCTTTTTAAAATGTTCATTTTTGTATTTTTTTTTTCTCTGACTGGTATTTTTATTTCTCCCAAGTGACAATTACAATAATCCTATGAGTCAACCTAATGTGATAATCCTCCAGATATACCAAGGGGAAAGAGGTAACTCTTTTATGATTAAAATGTATTGTCATTCGCTGATTCTTCAGGGCATTTTAATTAAATGTAAACAATTGTAATGAGTATATTTAAACATGTACATATCAAATAACCATACCTTAATACAGGGGTCCCCAACCCTATGCCCGCAGGCACCATGGCGCCCGCAGACCATTTTATGTGTGTCTGCCGCTATCCAAACACGATAAAAAATTATTTATCTGATACAAATAAATTTAATTTTTAAAATTTCTTATAAATTATTGTATTATATTGTAATCAAATTGTAGGGCATACTATACTTTTACAGCGTAAAAATATAAGCGTTAATTATATGTTAAAATTTTATTTTTGAAATAATTTTTTTTTTTTGTGCATTATGTGTATTATTAACAATATCCAACTATAAATGTACATTGAAAAAATAAATGGTGCCCGCCACCTGGCCGGTATTATAGAATGTGCTCTTGGGTGCAAAAATGTTGGCGACCCCTGCTTTGATATATATAAAATGTAAATGGAATTAGCATATATTTCCAGAAGCTATATATAAATAACATTCATATGTCATAAAACATGGACCACCTATTTAAGTTTTTGATCATTATGAGCTTACATTTACCGACAATGCTGAAAATAAAAAATGGAACTTGTATATCAGTCTGATTTAAATACAGCATAAATGATTCTGAAATTACATTAACAAACTAATATTTTATCATCCTTATGCTGTAAAAGTGCAATCATAATTTTGGATTGATTTCTGTTATATTTAAATCAGACCAGTATATAATTTCCACTTTTTATTTCCAGTAATGGCAATAAATATAAGTTTATAATGCTCAAAAGCACAAGAATACATGATCCAGCATATTCTTTGTTTTATTTATGCATGGGTGGCATTTATACACATGTAAATGTATGCCCTGCATACTTTTGTCCAGTGGTAAAGTATCAGCTTCTGAACTATACTGTCCCCAAATTTAATTTTATATCACCCATATGTATGTTGTGATCATTCACAGTATAATAGGAATGTTTCTGCATATTAAAGCAGAAAAACTTTCAGTTATGACTTAATCAGTTAGCTACCAGTTAAATTAAATAGTGCTGGCAGTGTAATGTTATCTGATAGACAACATTATTACTGAATTATGTTATGTTAAGCTAAAAGATAGATCCAATTAAAATGTTTTACAAATATTGTTATTGTTTATTAGATTGTGTGTTTCCACTTGCCTTCTCTATTTGAATTGTTGGTGCCTGAATGCATTACAAGATTTTATCTCATTTAAAAGACAAATATATTTTTACTGCTGATTCTGTACTTGACTAATGAACAGTGTTAGAACTTTAATTCATTTGGCCAATATGAATATTTGCAGTTAATATGATGCAAAAAGATTTAATGATCTCCCCCCCTCCAAGACCCCAAGAAATAATTATGTGTTCAACTAGGTTTCTAGATAATGAAAAATAGAAGCAATGTTGAAGGGACTAAATAAGAATAATTTAAAATATTTACTATGCTTGCAAATACACATCTTTTATTCAAGTTTTGAAAATGAAAGCTGTACATTTTCCATAGTTTGTTTATATATTTATGATTATTTTTCAGAATATTTGTAAAATATATATTTTTTTAGTAAGAATATGATGATTAGACTCAGATTTTAGTCAAACCTTTTATTATTAGGAATACATTTCAAGAGAAATATAATAATGTAAAACATGACCTTGAATTGGCTGACAAAGGATAACCTCTATAATCATTTTAGCTATTATTTGTATTATTTTTGAATAATTATAAGTGGAATTTAAAATTTTTAAGTCATAATTTTTTCCTTTATGCATTTTTTAAAATGATTTATTTGTGCATTAGAAATGAAGTTCAAACAAATTTTATTTTACTCCAAATGCATATTTATTGGCAATTACAAACTAACAAAACTTATTATCAAAACAGGCAAAAACTCACTATACGTATTACCATGTGATGTTTATTGGCTTAAAAGTTATTATCCTGATTACATGTTTTGGCTTATTATTTTTTTTATATATTTGCAAAATTCAAATATTAATTATTTTCAAACTTGGTGAAAATATAATGAAGTCTAAGTATTAATTTGTTAAAACAAATAATTGAAATATAACCCAAACTGCTGCTAGTGGCTATACTTAGTTATAAAGTAGGTAGTCTTTTTAAAAAGTTATTAAATATTCTTCCTTTTTTTCTATTGGATTTTTAAGAAGTCTCTAATACAAATATGGACTAATTGTCTAGAATAAGAATTTATTTATGATATTCATGCATTATATGTTTTATGTATATATCATTATCAGTAGTAGCATGCCTATCACAAATGAGTATGACCATTCTAATTCTTAGAAAAAAATTACATAAACAAAAACATAACATTATGATGATGATCAGTTTTGTAATGATGATGCAAATCAATCTGAATCTCATCTCTGTCCACTTTTAGAACATATGAGGGGGTATCCAAAAATAACTGGTATTGTTTTCAGATGGGAGAGTGTGTTGTTATCCATGTTTATGCCATTAGATGCCTCTTGAAGACCCCTTCCTTCATCAGTGTGCCATGTGTCACCATCTGTAGGAGTTGTATTTTTGTGCAATAAATATTTCTGTTAAGGATGTCTTTATTTCCCAATTTTTGCAATGGCTGAAAAATTTGAACAATACGAAATTCTGTTTTTTATCAAGAAAATAATGCTTGAAACAACTTACTGAGAATTTGTTCATAATTGTCCAGTGTTTTACCTATAAGTTCTGAAATGTTTGCATGATGCAGTAAAATGAAAATGTCATGATTTGTGGAAAGTGGGGAGTGCAAAGTTCACCATGACAATGCCCAGTGCATAAAGCCTTGAATGTGACACAATTTTTAATTAAAAAAACAGCACCACCCAGTTTATCTATCACCCATATCCAATATCACTCTGTGTGACCTCTTTTTATTTACTGGAATAAAATAAACCCCTTATAAAAAAGTTTTGCAGAATTGGAAGTTGTGAAGGGAACAAGTAATGGAGGTTTTAAAAGATATCGCTTTGCAGGATTACTTTGATGAGATTCAATTTGTTAGCGTGTAAAAATAAATATACACTTTTTATTAGAAACCTCTGGTTATATTTGAGTACCACATCACATTGACTCATTATTTAGTGAATTTGAATGTATGATGGCTGTCTTAACTTATGCATTAAACTTTTCTTTCTATAAGATGTCAATAGCTTGTTTAGTTGTAGCTCTTATTATACTGTATCCCCAGGATATGCTCTGAATGCACCTGATAAGAATGACTTCATATTAATCTTTATAACATAAATGGTAATGAGCCTTTTCCATGCAAACTATGTTCAAGTATACTATAAAAATTTTTTATGAAGTCTTATAACATTCATTCATTTCATATATGTGATCCCATGAAAATGTGATTATAATAATAGACTCTATTCTAGAAAGTTGAAAGATATATAGATTGCAGGTATTTCATATATGTATGCTTAATTGCGTATATATATATACTTATGCACTATATTTCTATAGCATGCATTTTTAAATTGTGTTTTTGTAGTCGTTAGATTTTTTTTTTGAAAGATTTTCACGATATGTTTGGGCTTTGTCTTATTAAAGTAACCATAACTCTTAGTTAAAAAAGAAAAGATAGTTATTGATTGATAAAAAATTACCATTTAGATCAAGGGGTTATTTTATATAAATATGTTCTATGTTAAAAAAATCAATATTATTAACTTTTTGAGTTCAAGAAATGAGAAAAGCAAATGGTTTATTTATATTGATAAAGTTGCATGCTAATGCTAGTATAGAAAAATCGTGCATGCAAGAATTTATTTGAAAATTAAATAATAGATCGTTAGAAACACACACATACACATATATATGACAATGCGGAATTCCTTTACCCCTATTTATACAATAAGTAACTATACCCTTTCTATGGATAAATGAAAATATTAATAATAATAAAAATTATAAAATGCACTTTTCTTAACATACATACAAAACTCTGATAGTTTAATTTAAAAATAAAATACATACCATGACATTAGCAAAAATAATTAATAAAACATAGAATAATAGATTATGAAAAGTTAAAAAAAGAGGCAACAACATAAGCAATCGAATGCATGATTCATGCACACGACAGATACATTATTGTTTGAAAGATTATTTATTAAGACACGCATGCAGGACAGCATTCTTACAAAACTTTTAATTCAACTTTGCAAAATTTTATTTTATATTTATTATTTTTTTAACTTACATTACTGAAATTAATCCATGCCCATTGGGAAATTTTCTTCACAGTCACGATTTTACTTATTAAACACACGCATAACTATTTACAATTCTTATACAAATGACAATCATCCGTAATACTAAAAAAGGCACTATTTTATGTATGCATCCGTGAATTCCATCACTACAGCCATCCTAGTGTTATTTATATGAAATGCAAATAAAACTAACTTCATTGTAAGCTATGAAGAAATAACACGTATATATCAATAGATGATATATATCAATAGATGATAAAGAATAGAATGAATCCAATTATCTTTGACAGTTTTCTATCTCGATAGACTTTCCTTTGCTCTATGAGGTAAAAAATAAAAGGAGGAATTTATATATAACATGAATCCAATTATCCTTGACAGTTTTCTATCTTTATAGACTTCCATTTACTCTAAGAGGTGAAAATAAAAGGAAGAATTTATATATAACTGTAATTTAAATATGGCACATTTTGTAAAGAAAGTTTCAGTTGTATCCAAGCTTGAATTAGTGTTATATGAGATGCTTGATAACGATAATTCAATATAATCTTATGGATCAATTTGTATAAGAAAATGGATTTTGTATTGTCAAGTTTGACAATATGTCAATTGATCCTTAACCGTTAGATTCCATTGGCTGGTGAAAATGTATTCATCTCACAGTAGGACATGTAAAGACTGTTTTGCCATATCTATCTTAATGTTATTAAATATTGTTTAGCATTCCCACAAATATTTATACTATTAATGTGCATGGGTCTCTCTGAAATTATAAAAATGGTTTGAGACTATGACCTATGTAATTTTATTTAGTTACAAGTTTAATTTCACCATATGACTAAAGTTATTTGTTTTATTACGAAATCAAGGATATCACTTGCATTGGTAAAATCAGCCAATTTAATGTTGCTCTAGTAATGTATGGTCACTATATTGCAAATACTCTTGCTCTAGTGGCTGTGATACAATACAATTGGTGATGAAGCCAAATTCCACCTCATTTAGAATCTATTTAAACGATGATTAATTTTTTTTATGAATCAAATATATTCCATTATAAATTGGGCTTTAGAACAGAAACTTAAATATATATATATTTCATTCTGCTACATTTTGGACTAGGATTAGTTATTTGACAAATTTTAGAAAAATCTCCATGTGCTTAAAATCTTCATTTTGTATAATGATTACAATATGAATGTGCTACAGTCATACCATTATTGGGTGCTGCTATAGCACAGAATATGTATATTGGAAATCATTTATCTTTTTTACATCTATGTAGTCAGCTTGAAAGTCATTCAAATCTCCTCTAATTATTAACTGCATTACGAAGCATTTTGATGACAAGGGAATTCAATTATTTTGTAGTTCTCTGAATTTAGAATCAATGTAATTTATCTAGAACGAAAATTTGAACCAACAAAAATTCATAAGTATATTATTTGGCTTATATATAAAGCTAGATACATAGAAGAATCCACATTGTCAGTTTGATATTTTTTTTATTATATCACTCTATCCATTTTGATGCATTGTGGAGTATATATTATAATTTTAATGCTTATAATTGGAGAAAATATTTCAATATGTGTAAATTTCCATTTAGAAATCTATTCAGGAAAAAAAAAAAAATTTAAAGGTGAGGGAGGGAAATAGTAAACTTTTTCTTCTTTTTTGCACTTAAAAATGAATTCTCAGATAAATGTTATTCTTGATGTTATATAGAGATAAGGCGTTCTAGGAATGAACATATGTACGAAATCCAAATATCACAACTTCCACAAGAAAGTCAGATATTATAATTTAATACTTTTAATAGATATAATCGATGAAAATATTTTCATTCATAATTTTATTCAGAAAAAACACAGTCATATGTTAATAAGACATTGAGGGAAGAATCTGTTATGGAATAGGAAAATATGACAAGTTCTAAAACTTGTATTTCATAAACATATATATATACTATAGAACTTTATCTGTACACAATATCAAGAGTGGCACTTAAGAGGGAATTATTTCTAAGTGCTTATTAACATCCGACTGTGGGATTTTTTCTGAACAAAATTATAAATGAAAATTTCCATTTATTGAAATATTTTCACACACATACACACATATATATCAAATTGGAAATAATATAAATTAATTTCACATAAACAATTTCAAATAAGCCACCAATTTCTACAAACCAAACAAGAATTAGTATACATTAATAGTTCTAACAACTTCAAATAAGACAATCATTCAATCTGCTGTCAACTTAACCCTATTTTATACTAAAGCACCATATTAAAAATACTAGTCATTGCAATATTTGTTTTATTGAACAAATATATCTTCTAAATTTTTATAATATTTCAATCAGCACTATTTGATGAAAAAATCAGCGAATCTTTTATTGGACATCTGTTTCTGTCCATAATGACATCAGCAACAACTCTGGAAATTATTTGACATTTTTTTAACATAATGTAATTTCTAAATGTAACGTTAGTGATATTACATATTTGTGTTGTTTAATTAATTAATTAATTAATTAATTATTAATTAGTATATGTACACATATAGATAACTATTCCTATATAAGAATGTAATTTAACAGAACTTAATTTCTTTATGATTTCAATTTAGCTAAGTATACTTTTAATATGTAACTATAACTTATAGATGACTCACTGATCAAGAAATGGTGGTTATTCAGAGAAATCATGTTTGTATGCCAAAACCATTGCAAGGCCATTTTAATATTATGAGCATGATATTTAATGATGTCTTTGAATAGGTAGCATTCCATTCTTTTTTGATATATTTTTTAATTATTACACCTCTGCCAACTTTAATATATTAACTATTAAAGACATGATACTCAAAAATATACTCATCTAAAGCTAAATCAGCAAAGTGGTTCAAGGTAATGAAATTCTCCCAAATGTGTTTATATCTTATGTAAACATATTTAGATACTATTTACCTAGCTGGGTTTGGCCACTTAATGGCATTCTGATTAGCCAAAAACATCTACAAAATGCTGTTTATAAGGCTGGACTTACAGCTAATACAACAGTTCTGTTTTATTAGCCATTGTAGGCAGGCTGCTTGATGGAATTGCACAGAAATATTATGGCCTGCTTTCTGTTTCATGACACTTTTTGGAAATTCTACACAATTCACAGTTGGCTACAGTCTCATGTGAGGGCATCTTGATTTTCAGTGGCCACAACTTTTGGAATCTCCATAACAGACTAGTTTTATTTATACATAAATAAAGCAGTCTCAGTAATAATTGTCCAACCATCACCACCCTTCCTTACATAAGCTGGAAGGTGCAAAATCTTGCTGAAGGGTACTGTCCAATATGAATATTAGCTGAGTTCACATGAAAAGTCTCGTTTTCCCGAGAAAAAGCATGACACAAATAAAATGGCGGCCAACAGCCTGAATTTTTTACAGTTTGCCAACAACAGAAGCCGAGACTATTGGTGTTCTTTCAATGTTATTGCATGCTACCAGAGTCAAAGTGATGCAACTGTGGACAACCTATCAAGCTGTACACTTTTTAAAAAATATCAGTTTCATGCAGGAAATTGCTGGTTAACTAGCTGTCAGAGTTTGTGTGGCAATGGCTGAACAAAGACAAAGATCTGTTCCTATGTACCCCATAAAAATAAAGCAAATGTAGACCATTGGACATTTTATTTGTGATTTGAAGTTTGTTGTTGACCCAAAAAAGCCAAAAAAAACCCCTTCCCATTTGATTTTAAAAAGTCGATAAAAACAAGCCAAAAAAAAAAGTAAAACAAATATTTAAAAAAGTAGAAAGTTTTTGTGTTAGTTATTATTGGTTGTAAGAAATTTTGTTGTTAAAAAGGTAATACAAATAAAAAAATTAATTACCCCCCCCCCCAGATGCATTGGAAAAATAATGGTTTTGTAAAAAAAATCAAAGGTTGGTCCAATAACATTACATTTGATTGTTTTTGGCTGGCAAGAATGCCATCAAGTGACCAAGTCTGTCTAGATAAATAGTACCCATATTTATTACATATAGGAGAAAAATAACCACATTTATTACTAAATAAAAAATAATTGAATGATTTATTGCTCAGAAGTTTATATGAAAATTCATATGAAGTTTGAGCATTGTAAATAACAATTCTGTTGTGATCTATGGACATTCTGCTTTAGAGTTTGTCATTTTTTCATTGCATAAATCTTTCATGGCGAGTTTATTTTTTATATCTATCTATCTATCTATATGTCTGTCTATTGTCACTTTATATTTTGAAGACTTTAAAATACTTTATTGCATTATATGTTTTAAGATTACGAATTACTAACTAATGTAAGTTAAAGACCAATCTTCTTTTTCCACATATGTATCTTCATTTGACAGCTTCATCAGGTGGGCTAATACTCTATCTAGAAGTAATATGGTTTGCTTTCAATTGGAAAATGTCTGTAAATGCACAGTCAGTTATATATATATATATATTGTAATGGGATGTATATGCTGCATTTACATTTAAATTGAAGAAAGAAGGCTCCAAACGTTGGTGCCAAATGTAATGGAATGTATTTTTATATGATCTCAAATGAAAATAAACATATGAACTTTTGCAACAATAATCATTAGTTAAACAAGCCCCTAACTTTGAGGTGCCAAATGTAATGGACAATTGAACAAACATATTATGCTGACCACGTTGTGGCGTCCAAATGTAATGGAACGTACTTTTACTCCATTATACCAATCATCTTCTAACTGGGACCTACAGTTTGTGGTGCCAAATGTAATGGACAATATATCATATAAACATATTATACCTCAAATGTAATGGAACGTCAATATATGAGAAGAAAATAATGCTTCAAACATTAGATGATAAACGTAATGGAATATATGTCATCTAAATGAATCCAATTGTTGAGAAAGCCTAATATAATAAATTGTATAATTTAAATGAAGAAAGATAAAATTATCCCAGTTATATTTAAATAAATTGTTTATATGCCCTTCCAACTAGCTATATATGAAATAAATTTAAAATCATATAGAGCAATGAGATCTATCCTTATAATTTATTTTCAAGATTGATATGACTAACTAATCAAATATATATCAGAAACAAAGGGAATTCTATTAAATCCAATATACACGCCTATTATGTAAATTTATGTATATCTAAACATATCAATGAATAATAATATGTGTAAGTAACTTAAAGACTAAACAATAAGTGAAATATGAAGTTATCCTCTATTAAATTGTGAATTCAATTAATTTCATAATGACTCTGGCATTAAAAGAAAAATAAGAATAAAATATTAATACGCTTTCTTATAAATTACAAAGGCATTATCTATAAAACAAATAGTACATCCTTTATTTCTATATTATGATTTAATTTTAGGTAGTATCAATGTTTTAAATAAGTTTTAAATACAAACCCAAATAATAAATATACATATATACTTACAATAAGTATATATATTAAATAGATAAAGACATATCTGTGCTTAACAAGTAGGTATTAATATAAATACAAATCCATATTTATATTTTTCAGATATTCAAAAAAAAATATAAAAAAATATTATATACAGCAAATATATATAAATTATTGTTTTGGTCTGCATAAGAATTATTATATGAAGTTAAAAAAAAATGGAAATACATAAATGAATAATAAAACAATTTTTATAATAAAAATTTGCGAATATAAATTTACTTATTAAAATATACATAACAACTCATATGCAACCCAAACTTATAAGCCATACTTTAAGATTTTAAATTACTTAAGTGTTAATTTTGACACCTGTTAAACGTTTATTGCTGTTAGAAAACAAGACGCTTGAATTGAATATTTATAAAAACGTTATATTTTTATAATGAAAAATAAAAGTAAACAAAAATATCGATCTCAAAAATATATTTATATATCATTTATACATATAAAATTATTTACTACCTTTCAAAGTTCACTTATTTATTTTTCTTTCAAAAGTCAACTTATTCCATTGTTTTATTCCTTTATCTATTTAATATTAGAATGCATTCTAGAGCCAAATTGAATTGAAGAAATGTCATGTTAAAAAAAAATTATTAGTTTCCAAATGCACATATATACTTTATTTTTCATTTTTAAATTTCTCTCCTTGAAAAAAAAAAAATTGACATGTTGAATCCAATGTATTAATCACTTATTATTAGATTGACCATTATAGATTCCAGATAGCTATATCAAATTTCAGCTTCAGACGCGATGAAATTCATGTGTTGAAATTTGCTTAGTTTTTCTTTTTAAACTGCCTTGGAATAAATGAAAGAAAATGGTGCAGCCATATATATATATATATATTAGCCAGTCATGTTTATGTATTGATTACAGAAATTTATCTTATTCCACTATTCTTAAGAATGGCAATTTCAAAGAAACAAAGTACAACAAATTTTTATCCTTTTGTTTGTTTAATCACTATCCTAATAACAATGGCTTCTTTTTTGTTGTTGCTGTTGTTCCATGTGCTAGCAAATGCTGTTTTGAAAACCATTGTTACACATGTTTTATTTTAAACAATTAACATTCAAAAAAAAAATATTAACCATATAAAAAAAAAATACTAAATCGAAAATTTATTTGACAGCTTTTAAAATATATGTATATATACATAAATAATAACATTATATTTTTTTAATAATCACCACAAATAAATAATCTTTTTTTTTATAATCAACAATTTATATGTCTTTATTTATTTATAATAATTAGAACATATAAGTATTACTATTAAACATCTCACCATTAATAATAATAATAATAGCTAAATATTCACAACGATGTACCATCAACAAATAAATAAAATAATAACTCCAAACAATAACTATAACTAATAACCATAAACAATAATAATACTTCATATATAAACATCATCTCAAAGAGATTTTTTTTTAATAACAACAAATGATTTTTAAAATATAGATAGATTTATCGATATTTACAATATATATATATATATATATTGTGTTCAGATAAACACTACAACACTGGACATACATCATTACTATACACTAATATTTTCACACTTTGAATTAGTTCTATAGTATTCTTGGCATGATTGGCTGATGTTTGTTCACTTGATAATAGCTGAAATGTATGTATGGTTTGAAAGAATTAGTTTGTTATTTTATGTTTTATCATGATTTATCATCAGCAATAGAGTGTACTAAAGTTTTGTATCTGTTTACAAATATAACATTGAAAAGAATGTATGAAATGGTTAATTTTTTATGGATTAAAGTGGGAAGCTGATAGATAAATGTAAATGGAGATTATTTAAAATTATCTCTAGTTTGCAATTGTTGGTGTTGATTTATAAATATAGCTTTAGAGCTTTAGGAAATATTTGCAAGAATTGTCAAATGAAAATAATAAAAAAAAAAATAGAATGAAGAAATAAATGTAATATTTAGATTAAAGTAATATTTAGAGTTTTTTTAAAGAAGGAAATGAAGTTTGTTATTCATGAATTAAAATAAATTATTAATACAAATGGAATCATACTGGATTTAAATTAATCATAGAATTAAACTTAGATAGAATGCTTTGGTAGACATAACTTAATATTAAAATATAATATACCTATGTCTTTGGAAAGGAATGTATGATACCAGTTTTCACTTATGGATCTGAGACTTGGGCACATAATAGAAGATCAATTCAGAGATTTTAAACCAATTAACATTATAATGAGATGTGTGTTTAGAAGGCACAAAAATGATTCAAAAATGAAATTCATGGATAAGAGAACAAGCATGTTTTACTGATATCATTGAAAGAATTAAGAAACCAATGTGGAGCTGCTTTGGACATATTTCTAGAAGAAATGACAATATATAGACAGTTAAAATCTTAAATTGGATCTGAAGAGATTGTAAAAAATTCAGAAAGAAATCATATGTGAAATGATTGGATGAAATAAGAAAGTTTGCTGGTGTAATATGGAGAAGAGAGTCTAGAGATTGGAGAAACTGTTAACTTAAACCTTCATCCTGCCATTGATCAATATTGATTGAAAATAATGATGATATTGCTTTAATTTGCCCAAAATTTCTTTCAGTCTAATTGCATTACTTTTATTAAATATTTATGTATAAAACTATTTTGTATAATGCACTTTTTACAGTGCTTTTATTTAATTTATGACAGATTTTATTGACTGTCAGTCTTTTTCAAATATCTGAAATATTTTTGAAAAAAGCCAGTGAAAGATATTTCAAATATCTGAAGAAGTCTGATAATCAGTTGAAACTGCTATAAATTAAATAAAGCATTGTGAAAAGTGTATTGTAATGAATGTGTTTTTGTAAAGATATTTATGTAGTAGAGGTGTATATTTTAATTATAAAAATGTATATAAACAATGTATTCAAGTTTATAATGTCAATGTAATAACTGAAACACAAAGGCTTAATATATACCTGTGTCTATATATGTAATATATAGGGTATATGAGCACAGACTTTTACATGCCCACCACTCTCCACATTATCTCATAACACTGATACACTTGAACACATATATGTTGAAAAGATAAATAATCACCAATATACATATTTCATGCTAAAACAGCAATCATCAGTTGGTCCAGATTACCATCTCTACACATATATGCTATAAGTGCTCAGATATATATTAATATAGCCAATCCTCATACTTTAATGTACAGACAATGTTATGAGATAGTGTGGAGAATGGTGGCCGTGTGAAAATCTGTGCTTTTATGTCATATATAATGTCAATGTAAACAAACAATATAAACATACTCGTCTACTTACATTACACAATCCAAATAAAGATATTTAATTATTTCAAATTTCCATAGATAGCTGACAGTTTCACATGAAACTCTTATCTTATTTTAATTATATTATTGATTGTAAAATAATGACAACGTGACACAAAATAATGAGACATTACAATTTATTTACATATATACTAAAAGATAACATTTACTATAGCATAAATTGACTGCCTGGCCAATTTATAAATGAGTTAATATGTTTAATGAATGATTGATTCAGTAATTAATCTTATTTATGTGGTAATGAAGTTTATACACATATGTTATATACAATATAATACAATTTAAATGCTTCTTAACAAATAGTAAGTAATTCTGAAAATATATGAACTCACTGCATAGATGACAATTATTATTACAGTTTTTAGATTAATAAAACCTACAATATGAGGATACAATAAATTTATAAATTATTTAAATAAACAGACTACCATAAATGCTTTCAGGCTGTAATGCAGATAATTAATTAAATGTTGTATAAGTAAATGTAAGAGGCAACATTGGCATTACATTAATTTTTTTGATAGATACAAATACATGTGAGCTAGGAGCATGCTATAAGATAGGAATTTATGTCTGTTGCATACTAAGTGTAAGAGTGACCAGCAGTTTTGCAAACATTCACAACATGTACAAAGACAAGGTAGATAATATACGGTAAGAATTTTCATCTTCCACATACTATTAATAAGTTAGAAATGAATGACTTTTGTGTATAAACAAAACAGCCTGAAATAAGAGTTACGGCACTTTACTTTCATCAATCCTCCCAATTATTCTTCCTCAAAACTGGAGGGTAGTTTACTTAAAACTGTAATTTATTAAAAGTCTATTAAAACAATAATGTTGATTTACTCCGTCTATGCATCCCGCTTGAATTCCCTTCAGGGTTCATTAAATTACACGTTTAAATGATTGTTTCTATTTTCAATGAGTGGAAATGACTGAAAAGAATTAATTATTAAAAGCACAGCTAGAGATTGTGATATTAAATAAACTTAAATTACTTTATATAAAATTATCGCCGACTAAATCGTGGTGGGATAAACAGTACAACATAATATCTTGCCATATCTGCTTATAAATAGATTTAACAAAATGTTTTTATTAAAGAGAAAATAAATAATAGTAAAGTTAGAGATTTGTGATATTCTTTTAAAGTTCTTACCTATTCCTTTCAGCATTAAAAGTACACATTCAGTCTTTAGATATTGGTTTATCTTGGTGGACTTTATTTATTGAACCATAGCTATGGCTGGTTTCTCACTATAGCTTTGGACATTAGAAGTTTAAGCCTATGAAGCATATATGTATCAGACACAATGTTCAAGATGTTTCTCCATTGGTTGATGACTTTCTTTTCTGCCTCAACAATGGACTATGACTTGCACAATACTTGTTATGCAGAATGAAGCATATGGTTACCTTTTCTAGTCCTACATGTTTTTGGAACCAAAATACACAAATTAATGCAGTTATGGGAATATGATTGAAACAAGTATAATGACTGAAGCATACAGCAGAATAATAGAAGAATCAGAATAATAATAAACTGGCTTATGATCACTATTTATATTTTTTTGATTTTATCTGCCAAAATAGGATCTAACTTTAGTCGTTTAAATCTTTTGATGTATAGGTTGTAGATAATGTCTGACCTCCATTTTGGTCCGCAGTTTGATTTGCCTAGTCGTAACAATTTACAATTTTTTATCTTTGAAAAGGATTAATAAAATAACAGCCTAAATTAAAGTCAGATATTTATCTCTCTATTTAATGAATCTGTTTATAAGCATTTTAATTTTTCTAAGAATTACATTTCCACTTTGTAATTGTTAATAATCATAAAAAAAAAAAAAAAACAGGCAAAACTCTCCATACGTATTGCCACTCAGTGCAAGCCAGAGTATTCAATGCATGCCAAAAGGCTTACTTTGGCTTGCACTGAGTTGCACTACATATGGAGAGTTTTGCCTGTTTTAATAACAATTATAAGCAAGCATAAAAAATGGTGATCATGTGATGTTCATTGGCTTTAAAAAAAAACACATTTTGTTTTAACATACTTTTAAATATAAGTCTATCATTAATTACACCGTATTCATTTATCTGGGCATATAAATTATATATATTAAAATCGTTTAAAACATTTATTTTTAAAAATCATTCGATTTTTTTTAATTAAAGACTTGAAGTGTATATAAATATCGCTTCGATATATATATATTTTATCATAACAAATTAAACATTTAAAGCAAAATTTTATATATATATATTAAGAAATACAAAAAAAAATTAATTAGATTAATTTAAATATTAATATTTTAGAATAAATATATGAGAGAGTTAAGGAATGAAAAATGAAAATTACCACACATAATGAAGTGTTTCTTTAACTTATCTTTCAGCAGGTCATTTTCCTATATATATATGTATTTGATATATAGAGATTATTTGATTAGGCAGATTTAAGTGCAGCTATTGCTTTGTCTGTAATAAATTCAAATTTTAATCTTTTTTTTTTTTTAAAAAAAAAAAGGGGATTTAACTAAAAAGACAATATTGCAATATTGAAAGCAACTTTTTCAAGCTAAGTTTATTGACACGTCTTGGCATTTCAGATACCGAAACATCATTATTTTCTCCCGACTTCTGTAGAATAAAATCAAAACTTTATGGAATTTATATTTCTTTAGCAAAGAGTTTCAAGTTCTTAAGCAAAAAATATATATATATATTCGTAGTTATTAAGATTTTCCATAATAGATACCTTAAATATGACAGCTTTTTTTTTTTCACTGCAAGAAGTTTTCAAAATAGAAAAAAAAGTATGTCTTGTCACAACAAATATCAATAAGCTGGTAAGAGCGTCAGAAAAGATAATTTGAAATTGATAAATCAAAATAGTGAAGGTCAAAAAGCTTGGGTTCATTCTTATTTATGTATACATCATATTCGTCTGTATAGTAAATTTACTAGCTTGTATATATATATAATGTATGTATATATGTTTTAAATTTTCTACATGTATTGTTAAAGATGCTTGGAAAAGACAAATCGAAAATTATCTTCTGAAGGATCCATTGCTCATTAATATTTAAACTATTATTCAAACGTATTAAATTTAAAACAAAAGTACTGTATATTAACAAACCAATTCTCATCTGCATGTTGTTATGGAGTATTTGTTAATGCTGTTGTCACCTTTGATTTTGTTTCATTAACTTGCACTTCTAATATGATGCTATTTTGTCAGCTAAACCATCCTGATTGTAGAAACTGAAAGTAAAGTAAATATTAATTTATTAGATAAAAATGTCTTTATTAATCTATAGAATGAGTGCTACAAGTGACCCTACAACGTCTGCTGATTGGTAGATTCTTCAAGAGACCTGTTGCGAGACTATTTGGTTGATAGTAATGAGCAAACAGTTATACATTTTATAAAGTTGATTTAAATATTTATGATTATTTTTATAAAATAATTGTATAGTAATTATTAAAAAAAGAATTTTTTTGTTTATTGAGTATGTTTTATTTTAAAAAATACAAAGATAACTTATTAAAAAACAGATCCAACAGCTGACACCTGTTTGCTTCACAATTATCATCCTTGTTTTGCCATTTTAAATCAGATCATCAACAGTTGTCTTTGTGATATTAACTGTAGTTTTTTTTTTTTTTAGAACACTAAAACTGTAAACTGGCAAATACAGATTTATTAACTTAAAAAGTTTGAAGAGAGATTTCAGATCAGTCTATTTTACATATTTATTGATTTCTCTAATGTTTGATGGTTTTCATTTTTTATAATTTGATTTCCACAGCATTTTCAAGATTGCCTTAAGAAAATTTTTGGAATAACAAAAAATATGAATTTTGCATAATTTTCTAAATATTTCTGATTATTTTTACTCAATAATTGTATAATAGTTAGTTAAAATCCAAAAAATACCCATATATATTTTGATTTTATTTGTATATGTTTCATTTGTAAAAATATAAGTAACAAAGTTAACAAAGAAAACTATAGATTGTAGGACAACTACATCTTATGACACTGATAACATAATGTCATTACCCATTACTATGACACTGCATTTGAAGTATTCTAAAAATTACAAAACAATTTAATATTTTAAAGCAGAATTTTATAGTATAACATTTATTGAATCGTGTTTTAAAAGCAAATTTTATTTTTAAAAAAATTATTGATTTTGTGTAATCACTCACTTAAATTAAATCCAAAGTTGAACATTGCCAAAAACTGCTATCAGGGAAACTATAGAAAATATCAACCTGTTAAAGAATTAAGGAAATTTGATTGGTAACGCTCTGCCAAGCACTGTAAAATGTAACTTTTATGATATTTTAATAAATGTAAATGTAATTTTAAATTTCAGAATGGAATGATGAAAAGTAAATTCAAATTACATAAGGAGAAGACAGTAAATGTCATTAAAGTTTAGTTTTACAATGATATGTAGGTCTTATTCTAAATCATGTGGATCAGCATAATGTATCCCTGTTCTCCAAATAATTCATTTTCTAATCTTGTGTTATGTTGCCTTTTTGGTATTTTATATTTTTTTGAATTCATCTGAAATTCTATTTTTGATTGGACAGGTAAAAATTTAATTCAAAACCAGTGTTTTTCTTTTCATTAAAATAAGTAATTATATTGTTAATTCCAAGACATTGTAAAAGATCCAGAAAGAGACAATATGTGATATGGATGGATGAAATAAGAAAGTATGCAGGGGTGATGTTGAGAAGAGAGGCAATAGATCAGAAGTGATGGATTGAATTTGGAGAGACCTTCATTCTGCAGTGGATTGATAATCGTTGACAATGATGATTGTTAATTGTTTGAAAGTCATATGATATTTGAGCATGGAAAGTAACAGGATGAACTTCAATCCAGAAATCTTCAAATCTCAAAACTACACAAGTCACTTGTAATTTTTATGATTTATTTTTTGGATCATTAAACATTTGAGCATTAAATGTAAAATGAAAACTCCAAGTCAGGAACATTTAACCCTCCAATCTATCATTTTGTTATTGCAGTAAACCATTTTAACTGATCCAAATGTTGTTATTATTGAGTTGAGCACATAGACTGCTTAAATGGTGTTGGGAAGGGGGGGCAAGTAAATAAAAATAATGAACTGGTTGTTTGAACAATGAAAGTTGAACTAGAGCCATGACTCATGGACCTGGAGATCCAGAATCTACCATTGGCCAAAACCTTATAGAGCAATAAGTCGGTGAATTTTTTAGGTAGTAATGGTAATTACTATTTTATAGTCATGTAATTCATTATTTTTAATATTAAATATGTTTTTGTTTTTTTTACCATTGGTGAATTTTTTTATTTTATGTTTTGCTTCTTACATTACCTTATTCTATTTCAAGAAAATTGAATTCTTTTGTTTTAATTGGTATTTTTTATTTTTCTCCTTTTACTTTTTTTACATTTCTTCATATATTAATATATATTGCTTACAATAACTTCCCTCATATACACTTTAATGCAATTTTTTTTAATGATTCCTTTATTTTTCTAACAATTTTGATTATCCTGCAGTCTTCATCAGAGGGATCTTAACCTCCTCTACCTTTTAAAATAACTTATTTTAAAAGATAGAGGAGATTAATATCACTTTGATGGAGACTGAAGGTTATTTGAAACTTAATTTAAAAGGTAGAGGTAATTAAGATTACTCAGATGAAGAATGCAGGACAGTCGAAACTGTCAGGAAAATAAAGGAATCAAAACATTTTTTGCATTAAACTGTATATGAGGAGAGTTATTGCAAGCAATATATATTAATTGGTATTTCATAATAAACTTAATTCTGCACTTGATTCTACATGAAAAGATAAAGTGTAATTTTTTGACCTTATAGTTAGATTCAGTTCAACTTTTAAGGCGTGTAAAACATTAAAAAAAAATCCCCCCCCCCAATGCAATAAAATTTTGAAGCTATATGATTTTACAAGTCATCTGAAGTAAAATAAATAATTTGATTCCAATACTCTTCCAACTCAAAATAAAGCAATACTTTTAAAATTGTTGAAATTAATTTTTAAATTTACACACTTGCTAATGGAACAACATGGTTATGGCATCTACACCATTAAGTTGTCTGTAAACTAATTAAAAGCTCAAAATTAGGAGTTGATTACAAAATAGCTTTTTTTGACCTAACTGAAATATATGACTCTATTAACAGAAATAGTCTATTAATCACATTGCAGTAGTCCTGAAAATCAATTATTGACCTACCTGAATTGACTTTATAATGGACTGGCTTAATTGACTTGATAAAAATCATTATGGCCATGTTTCATGGATGACATTACTATATGGTTGATGGATAGCTTATGGGTCTAACCATAAGTGGGATTATTTCAAGTATATATCTCAGTCACATTGAAAACCGCTCCTCCCTACATACATCGCAAATACTCCCAACCTTATTTACACACAGTATGCTGATTATGTATTTATATGTAGCATAGAATCTTTAATCAATGAAATTAATACAAACTTGGAGGCATTATTGTGGACTATAGAATGGGAAGGTCTTCATTATCATGGACTATAGAATGAGAAGATCACCATAGGAAATTAAGATACTTAGATAGCCAGTTACAGAGACATTGTTACCAGATAAAATAGAAGATGTGTCTTAAACTTTTAGAAATCATAGGTTTTATGCCCCCAAAATTCTTCAGCTCTAGCTCAAATATGTTTGTCATCATTTCTTTTCAGAAACTACCATCTATGCAAGTCTGAAGCTGCTCGAAAAGCCAACATTGAGCAATACCTTAAAGAACTAACTGGCAATGTTTCAAATATAATGACCTTACATGAAGAGTCAAACAATTTTATAACAAGATGAAATCTAACTGTCCCAAAGATGACAGACCCTGGATATTACTTTCGTATATCCCATTGATAACCAAAAACATTAATAAAATTTAATTTACAAACACATTGAGTTAACTGTCATAGTTATCTAATAAATAATTCTAAGGACAGACTTCATATAGAACAAACTCTACATACTGTATATAAAATCACATGCCCTCAAGCAGAGTGCAGTGTTGTATATTATCGTGAATCACACACACCCCTCCCTGCTCTGATTTGCCAACAGATATGTTTACAGATGAGCCACTGATAATCCATAACATAAGTCAATCTTTCTCAAACACCGCAACCCATACATTTGTGCTCATATCTTCCAATATAGCATGCATAAAGCAAAACAACTAAAAAGCCCTAATGCCATAAATCAGAAGGAATTCTGCTTGCTGTTTTTTAAGAAGTGGAGAATCTGTTTTTATACACATTTTGAATAATCTATTGCATCCCCATACAATTATGCACTTTCAAAGGTTATGATTATAGGACATTTAATGCTCTCAAAAGCACTTAGTTTTGTAGCTTTTCTTATGAGAGTGTGTCCGCACATATTTTTATAATTGTTATTATATAGCAAATCTATTTCTTGTCCTCCAGTTCTACCTTCTAGTGGAAGCTTTAGTAAAGAAAACATGCCCAATAAATCTCTTTGCAGTTGTTTCTCATCCACACGCAGAGTATTTTATAGGTTATTGATGTTATCACTTGAGGATTTTGAATCTGCATCTACTGATTCCCAAAACTTACTCTAGGTGTGAGAACTCAGAATAATAGAAATAGAATTTATTGTAAAGATATGTGTTAGCTTTACCCCCCCCCCTAGATATTTCTGTATGAATAGCATTCTGTTATTAATTGTAAGATTTAAATCATTATATCCCAATTTGAAATTAAAATATTTCATCTGTCAGTTAAAAACATTTTTATATGCAAGGAAATTAACTGCTAAATTAATTGAGTTAGACATGGGTTTCAGATACAGTAGTTGATTTTATTGTGTTGAAAAATTAATAATTTGAAATGGCCAAAATCACCAAATTATTATGTATTTTGTAATTTTAATCACAAATTATTTAAAATTTGCTTATGAATTAGTGAGTTTCTGTTATCCTGCTTGTCTGTAGCAGGTTCTGGAGTTTGTTGTTCAGGAATTGTAGCTCATTCCTATCACTACTGTTACTCAAACTTTTTATAAACGTCCAAGTAGTAAACCAGTTGATTATTATTTTCTGAGCCTTTGTTTCTACATTTCTCCATATTATTTTTAAAACTTCCACAATCATTTTATCAATCAATCAAATGGATAATGCTAAGCTCAGTCACTAATAATACAATCATTCTGAAAACCAGTCTAAAGCTTTTGAACAGGATTGTTCATACCCATTCACTTTTTTTAAAAAAAAAAAACCTATGCCTCAATAACATGGCAATCTGAGCCATTATGATTTGGATTACATATTTTAATGTGCAGTGATTTAAATTTGTGGCAAGCTTATCTTTGGACTGTTCTCTATTCTGTTCCTAAAGGAGAACATATAGTGTTGATATATTGTCATTTAGCTGTATAGGATATCACTGTGTTATTTGACTGAATTTTATAATACTGAATACTGATTTAATAAGCACTAATATTTAAACTCTATTGAAATTAAACTGAGAGACTGCAAACCTCTTGCGCTTATTAGCCAATCAGGTGTTATTAATAGGGATCAAATCATAAATACAAGACAGAGAATTTAACACGAAGAGGGCATCCACCCTCCTCTTTACTTGTCTTTCTATATATCCAAGCCAGTCTGAAGTGCTTAGATTTGAAAGTGTGAATCTTCAAACATATTCACATTTAATTCACTGAGTTCAAACATACAGCATGAAATCCTACGATTTACTATGCATTAGTTTTTAGATGTTATAACTTGCAGTAACGTAAAGTTCAAACAGTATTTGAAATTAAACTGAGAGAGTGCAAACCTCTCACACTTATTAGCCAATCAGGTATTATGTTTGTAATTTAAACTCAGTGAATTAAATGTGAATATGTTTGAAGATTCGCGCTTTCAAATCTAAGTACTTCAGACTGGCTTGGATATATAGAAAGACAAGTAAAGAGGAGGGTGGACACCCTCTTCTTGTTAAATTCTCTGTCTTATATTTATGATTTACTCAGTGAATTAAATGTGAATATGTTTGAAGATTCATGCTTTCAAATCTAAGTACTTCAGACTGGCTTGGATATATAGAAAGACAAGTAAGGAGGAGGGTGGATGCCCTCTTCTTGTTAAATTCTCTGTCTTGTATTTATGATTTCACCACTATTAATAACACCTGATTGGCTAATAAGTGTGATAGGTTTGCAGTCTCTCAGTTTAATTTCAAATACTGTTTGCGCTTTATAAATTAAACATTATTTAAACTCTATTGATTACTGAAGCTTTAGATAGAGTGTGAAAAATCATTAAGTAATCTGGTATTTATGTGATGTCTTTGAACTATTACATAATTTATAAAATGGTGCTACTTCAAGAGGGAATCCATCTATGTTTTTTTATAGCAATTTTGCTACCTAACCAAAGTCATTATGGCAGCCAACATATATATTGAGCTAAAATAAAATAACAATATACCATTCAAACTCATAGAGTTAACACACTTATTCCCAGTAATTATAGATCAATGTTTGCCATTCACAACAGTATTGCATTTTTAATTATTCATGAAATTTGGTCTATTTCTTAATATGACTCATTAGTAACATAAGTTCTTATAATGTAAACACAGTATTGTGAAAATCAATTTGTATAATATTAATCTCCATTTGATATATTTACAAATTTTAAGACTAGAATATAGCATCTTATAATCTTCTTAACTTTCTTTCAAATGATGCTGTAGTCTTCCCACTAATATATAGCCATTTATATGAACTGTTTTTTGAGAATGCACTACATTAAGAACATATATATCAATCCTGTAATATTTTAACTTCCTAGTTTTGAGTGCTGCTCTGTGTATAGATATTTAAAAAGTTTTCATGTTCCAGAAATATTTATTTGGGCAAAAAATCTACATTTACTACCACTGCCATCATTTTTACTACTCAATTGAGACATTCACCAGGCATAGTAAACCACATGTCTAGATGATTTTTCTTATATGAATATAATAAGATTTCTTAGTTTAGGTGACCAATTATATAATCATTGAAAATGAAATTGCGGTTCCAAATTCATTAGTGATCATTTCTGATTGTATTAATATATTTGAATACTGCCTCTAAAGCATTATTTTTTATGTCTGATTGTATTGACATTTTGAGTACTGCAATTAAAACAGGCAAAATTCTCTATACAATAGTGCCACTCATTGCAAGTCAGAGTAATCAATGGATTCCAGAAGGTTTGTGCATAAAATCCCTATCTAGTGCCTACTCATCATCCAATATCCCCAGACTAGTTTTTAGCTTGTGGCTTTCATCAGTGAGGAGCCTTTCTGGCTTATGGCCTTCATCAGTGAGGAGCCTTGGATCTGAGAGCACTGCACCTAGATCTTAGGATCTAATGCAACACTCCAGCAGCCACCTTTTATCTCTACTTAACTACAAAACTATGGATCCTCACTGACAAAGGCTACAAGCCAGAAACTAGTCTGGGGATATTGGATGGATGAGAAGGCACTAGATGGGAATTTTATGCACAAGCTTTCTGGCATCTATTGATTACTCTGGCTTGCACTGGGTGGCACTACTGTATGGAGAGTTTTGCCTGCTTTAGTAACAGTTATGAGCAAGCATAAGAAATGGTGATCATGGGATGTTTGAGTACTGCAACTAAGGCATTATTTTTTATGTTCATAGTACCATTTCCTTGTAAGCTATCATGCAGATGCTGTATAATATGCATAAATATGTATATACATCTTACCTATTTTCAAACACTTTAGTAAGCATTTTTGATTGAACTAAAACTAAAAACTGAGTTTTGTGTTAATGGAAATTACCATCAATAATGATAAATATTGTTGATTTTTAGTAAATTGTTGTAGTTATGGAATGCCTTCTATCCTTGTCCCTAATTATCACACTCTTGGTCATTACAGTACCATTTACATTAATCTTATCCATTAATATTATGGTAATTGTTGTCCACTATTAAAATATTTTCTTTAGTCTCTTTGAAGACCTATAGAGATTGGAAAATCCATTCAGTAGTAATATCACAATAGCATAGCTCAGGTTTGTTAGAGTGTTATGGTTGTGATGGACCATATTAAAATCATCTTAATGAGGGCACTTTTAAAATACTTTTAATATATTGCAAAGATGGAGAAATAATTGCTTTACCATGTTAAAATTGCATCAATTGCTATAAGAAAATTCAAGGTACGACTATATTATTATTGTCCATGTTTGCAAACAATATTTTACTTTTGATGAATACATTTTCATCACTGAGAAAATATTTTACAGTTAAGCTATATAAATCAAAACATACACTCTAGGCTAATTAATTTTGATACATTGAGGACTTGAGCAGTTTATATCTTTATTTTGTCCCTACCTAACTTGAGGTAGATATTCATTTTCTATCCAATAATGACTATAACTGTTGTTCTACGGACTGGCTTTCTGAAAGAAAAATTCCATTTTTTTTTTTAAATTTATGATAACCCGAATTTAAGGCACTATATATGCTACCACCATATATCATACATCCGACGTTTAAATTGCCAAAAAATTGTAAATTTATTTATTTTTTAATGTGAAATAATTAAGATATATATTATATACATTTATGAAATGAGTTTAAACCATAAATTTTTTTAAATTCTCTTGCTTTATTATGGAATGACGACTGTTTAATGTTTCTTCATGCGAGAATTATGAGTTATGTTTTAAGTACAAGAGAAACTAAAAGTAATGGCTTGTATAAACGATCCAACTTTTCGAAAAAATTCCATGCTGAGATTTTAAAACGTTGGCAGTTTGAAATTTATCATTTTTTTAGGCGTAGGGGGAAGATCTTTTTTCTTTAAAAACATGAAATATTTGCATAATAATTGTTGATTGTATTAAACATTTTAAAATTTATTATGTGGTCGCAATCGCAAATGTAATTTTTTTTTGCTTCGTGTTCCATCGATAAAAAGGGAGGGCAATTGATTATTTAGAAGAGCATCATAAAAAGATTGCTTACTATTAATAATAATTCGTGGGACAATAATTGGTTATCAACATTAATATAGTAGAACCGTTCTACCTTGTTGTTAGTTATCTTTACATAGTATCGGAAGTCTGTATATTAATTATTGACTGTACTAGTATTTATAATAGACATCTTTTAAACTTTTACTTTACAATAAATGTAATATTTTTAACTTTTTTTTTATTTGTTATGTCTCAGCTTATTTTCGAGTAATGGACTTGTCCAGATTCAATCTTCTCTTGATCGAATTTAGTTTGCATCTCTACAGATCAAGGGATATTTATATGGGTAAAATATAGCCAATGCGGAAAGAGACCGGTAAGTGAAAATGTTGAGTGAATCCAATTGCTTCCATTAAGGGAAGGGGACCCATCTATAATAGGTGGTTTATTTAGAGGTAGATTCAGATAATAACTAAATAATGAACATATCGGAACAGCAGTATGCCCATTCTTTTCAATATTGTAAAGCGATAAGGCAAGTCTACATTTTAACTAAAAGCTACTAGATACTAAACCTGACACAAGTCAAGCTGCTACTGTAAAACTAGATTTGGACATAATACAAGCTGTCGTAGTATAGCTGGAAGTTTTAGGCACACTTAGAAAGGCATCTGAAGTCTTTTGCTTTTAAAGTAGCTTGAGAACTAAATGTTATATCTGTCAACAATATTTGATAAATGGCATATCAGTTCTTATTTTAAATATATGTGATACATTCTATATGTAAGTCTTAGAATGTAAGTCATTAAATATGGTTTATTATCAGTTTATATAATCTCAACAGATTTAGCACATTTGCAAAACAGTTTTTCCTCTCATGTCCGGTAAAAGATTTAAAAGGGATAAAATTTGCTCCAAGTGAAAAATTGGCCAACTTACATGAATTGAGTGTTTTTCATTATGGAAACTAATCACATTAAAAAGCTTGCATTAAAATTAGTGACATTCATAATGATTTGCAATGCTCAAACATATGAAATTTTGCATGCATAATCAGTGCCATTACTTCCAGCATATTGACAAAGCATTATTTGTACTATCTAAATTTTTCTGCTTAAAATCTCTCATGATAATGCTGAGATATCATTTCAGCTTTTATACTCAAAGGAATCGAGAGAGAGTGAGATATTTTGCAATTAAAGTCAAGAAGCTTGCTTGCATTTAGCTGTAAGCTTAGAGATTTATTGAATGAAGTGCTTAAAAGATCATTACTTTTGCAGAATGCATAATAATGGGCTCAGGACAAGTGGTTTATGGAATACTAGTTTTGAGTCCATGGTTTTGCATCAACTCTGACTGAACCTACAATGATTCAGACCACCTCATTAACCAAATACCATCACATCATTAACAAGCTGTGAATTGGAAAGCTAGATTGATTAAAGTATTTTCCTGTCAGCATGAGCATGTGGGAACTACTGTTGATAATAATTCTGTGAGAATTTAATATGTGACAAATCAAAACATGCATACACTGAATGAACACATTCATGCAAAGTATGTAGATTTTGAAAACATTTTAGACATGTAGAAGCTGCTTATTTTAAAAAGAAAAAGGGAGTTGCTCAGAAAATAATGGAAGAATTCATTCTAAAAGCTGGAAAGACAAAGTAAAATCAAATAAGATCAATACCTGTATAAATAATGTGAGAGGCAATAATTCATGTTTCAAATGCAAAATTGTAATTAATGCTATGCCAATGAAAATGGAACTGCAGAGCAGATTCGCAATGTCCATTGTATAAAAACAGGTGGGTTATCATTAATAAAGAAAATAATAATTGCATGAATTCTAGCAATAGAGTGATTACAGATTACTGAGGCAATCAAACATCAGTTCAAACAAATAAGTTATTGTGTCTAGCACAACAATTCATTGTCTCTTATTGCATCAACAAGTAAACCCAACATTTTATTAGGCCATGATTGGTACATTCACTTAGTTAACCAGCTTATGAAAATAAAATTAAAAAGATCTATCCTGACAGGGTTGGTAACGAACTGGATTTGAAATCTACAACTAACCTGTTAGTTTGTAAGACTAATTGATGTATTGAAAAAGTTGAAAATAATCTGTGGATAAGTACTCAAAACCTATGTTATACAATCAGACATAAGGATTACAAACAGGTGGTTGTTGAAAACCTTAAATGGATAGTAAGTCACTGGATCTGCTGATGAAGACACCACACCTACTGATGAAGATACCACTCTATGCATTAAAGACACTCCACATAAAGATACCAAAAGAATTTCAAACTAGATATAAAGAATCTAGGAAATGACAAACATGTATGCCAGTGTATCTCAGAACTACATTCTCCCGAGTTTATTTTAGCCAGGAGGATGGAACATTATGGACAACTTATCTTTAAGAAATCGTCTTGTCCAAATTCAGTTTTATCTTGTTCAGATTTAGCATTCATTACTACAGAGCAATGGACATATCTTGATCAGGTTTAGCATTCATCATTATAGTCAGCTGAACATTTATATAGATATAAAGCTAATGGCAGAAATTATCAATAGGTGAAGTTGCTCAGTGAATGCAATTACTGCTATGAAGGAATAAGTTCTGGCTATAAATAGGCAGTCCATTTGTAGTTAAGAGTCAGAAAATAACAAAATAACAGCCGGAGCTGAAGAACAGTCTGCACATTGTTCTCACAATTGTAAAAAAGTGAGGGAAATTCATGCTAGAACTAGAAGCTGCTATTCACTAAACCAGACACAAAAACAAGTTGTCATGGTACAGTTGGGAATGTCCATATATGAGGAAGCTGCCATAGTTTCATTGAATTAGAAGTTAGGGTTAGCCATCAGTGTTAGGCAAATTAGGGAACAACCTATGAAGTGTTATTATATAAATGTATGTAAGTTTGACAAATATTTAACTGTGCTTTTTTGAGTTTGTGTTTATTCTTTGCATAAACAAACAATATTAGTAACTTTTTCATACATACTTGTTACTCTGTTAGAAAATAAGTATTTAATATTATAATTTGCACCCTTTGCTATAAGGATGCTTAATATTGAAAATTTTTATGGAAATGCCTGTAGGTTCTGCTTTATACAATTTTTTAATTTTATATGATTAATAGTAGACTAGAGTAATTGACAATTTCATTTTACTGGGCCTCCTTTTTTAATCAAAAATCTTCCAGAATTTCACCTGTTCTTTCTCTTAAGTATTTTAAAATGTATTCTTATAGCATTTGTTAATTTCATGACATTTCTATATGTCTATCTAGCAGTTCTAGTTTTGAAATAATTATCTGTAGTTCTAAGGGTTTAGATGCTCTCTTTTATCAGAACTTGACAGTAAATACTCTCACCATTTAAAAACTCTTAAATACAGCTTTTATTGTTAGCCGAGAGGTATCGCAGCCGCCAAGCAAGCAAGTAGTTGTTTGCAGACGGTTGTGGGTTCGCGTCCCGGCCGATGCTATGACATATGAAAAAAAAAAGTCAGATGTCACATGACCTAATTTTAATAAAGCTCGTGTTTACAAACGTTATATATAGAGTTCACAAAACAAACTCTTAACAAGCTTTGAGAATACCCTCAACCCCAGACCGGTTTCTGCATCTAGCATCGTCAGTGAGGTGTTAGGATATTCATTAGATTAAAAATACTAGGACTAGCCCAGCACTTTATCTAATGTATAACTATTGAGAAGAAATTTGAAATTTTCAGACATCTATATGTCTAAAAATCCAGCTATCTAACTCAAATAGCCATATGGGACTGAACTAAGTTCAGATACACCATATATTAACAGCTTTAGCAATATAAAATCCCCAAAGCCTTAGTAGCAAAAAATAAATTGATAAAAAAAAAATCAAGTCAGATGTCACATGACCTAATTTAATAAAGCTCGTATATATATATATATGTCGATAGAAATAAATTTTAATTTGCTGTTGCTTCTATGACTTATTTTCTTTATATGGAAAGTCTTGCATGATTTAATGAAGTGGTAATCGCCAGATTCTGGAGTTCAATAACCAGATGTTGCTGGTCAGCTCTGATTACTTCCGACGCTTGAACTTTTTATAGACTCCTGGAGAATAATTTATTGGATTATTTTTTATAAATATAAAGCTCTTAAAAGAAAAAAAATATTAAGAATTAATGACAAAATAATGAAATTATTTATATATTTAAATAAAAATAATAAATAAAATATAATGTATAAATAAATATTTTACCATGTATAATAATTTTATTTAACTAGATTATAAATAAATTATGAAAACTCTCAGAAATAAAACATTATTGCATATAATTTATTATAAATTAAGAATGTAAAGATCAAAATTTACAAGAAAGATATCCAAACAATCATTTCCATAAATCTATAGCTTTTGTTATGTCAAATGCAATCGATTTTATCAGATACAATATGAACACAAACCTATTTCTTAGAAGAAACAAGTCCAAATAAACAAAATGCCCAAATATTTAAAATAATGTCTTTCTTATATTAATAGCAAAAGTAGATTGACATTAATGTAACAAAAGGTGGACATTATTTGTGGGTTTATTTGCATGGTTCTTTGGAGATCATGCATGTGAATTGTCTTAGTAGTATATGCAGACTGGTTTGTTTCACAAAATAGGTTTATGTTCATGTATCTACATAAACATACGAATATAATGTAGAAGTATACACTTTCTCTAAACTGTCTGTAATATAATAATAATAAATATATGCAGCACAAATATGCCATTAACAAGAAAAAATACTGTGTAGTCTTTGTCTAAGAAATGGCCTATCCACTTTACATTGTGCTATATGTAAATTAGCATGGACAATGTATATACACATTCATTCCCTATTTAAATGATATGTCTATGACTCAAGACAGTCAAAAGTTAGCTAAACAAACTACTCATTAATGCTTTGATATATACATGATGCATATATTTATTGTTGAAACACATGAATAGATTATTATTATAAACTATATAAGATTAAAACTCAAATTATGTACATATTTAGATATATCTATGATTATAAATAGTCAAAATATGAGTCATAGATCACATGACCCCAATTATCTTGAGCTTGTAAAATATAAACACTGAGCATTGCCAATTAGCCAGAGAAAGAATTTAAAAATCTCTGTCAGGAAACCCCCCCCCCCCACCACCAAACCTCTGACCACGGTTCAAAGTACAAAATCATGGTCAGAGGTTTGGGGGGGGGGGTTCCTGACAGAGATATTTTAAATGCTTTCTCTGGCTAAGCATTTATCACAAAGCTTGTTGAGCAATTGGCAATGCTCATTGTTTATATCTATGACTGTATGATTTGCCAATGTCTACACTTACCAATTAGAAAAGAGCAAATTAAAATGTTCTGCTATTATATTGATGATAACATATGCATCCACATGCAAGGTGTGACAATTTAATTCCCAGGATGCACCTTCATAATATATACAAGTGGAAGTGTACACTAGTGACTAGTGTTATTTTAAAAGCAGTCACCTTGTGCGTCTATATAGTGATGAAAGTTATTTCTGTCAGCACAACTGGAACTCTTTTCACAGATGTTGAGCAGCTGTTCCACTTTCTTTTGGATATAAGTTGTAGTAGAAAATTTTCATCCTTTTATTGCAGTTTTTAATTTTGGAAATAACTGAAAATCACAGGAGAAAAGTCATGTGAATAGGCAGCATGGTCTAGTTTTGTAATTGGTTTTTTGGCTAAAAAGTCTCTTACAATGAGTGCACTTGCTTCAAATTTGCACATGTTAGCTCTGACATGTTCAAACATGGTCAATACTTATATGATTTTGATACAATTAGGGTATAGGTGATACCACATGTCCATTCTAGAAATTAAATTGTCACACCTCGAACATGAATAAATTTGAAATTATATTTGTTTCTTTCACTTATGAAAATTTTTATTTGATGTATATTCACAATCATTTGTAACCATTATCAGTTTACTGCAGGATGAATATCTCTTAAAGTTTAATTCAGTTTTTTCTATATCTAGTCTCTCTTCATATCATATCAACAAACTTCTTCAAAGGTCTATCCATCTTACATGTGGTCTCTTAGCAGGGAATTTACAATCATTTAGGATCCAGTTCAAGATTTCAGCTGTCCATTTGATATCTCTTTTAGAAACATGTCTAGCCCAGGTTTACTCCAATCTTTTAAGTCTTTTACTGATGTCAGTAATATGTATTTTTCTCATCCATATATCATTTTAATCTCTTCTATTAACATCAAACATACATTTTTCATATATCTTTGAGGAATCAGAAATCTCTGTATTGTTCTTCTGTTAAGTCTCCAAACTTAGATCAACAAGTAAGAACTGGTAAAACATATTTAATAAAAAATATTTTTCAATCACATAGGATTATTTCCTTTTAGTGTCATTTCTATCAAAAGCATCCCATCCAAGTTTAATTCTGTGAATAATTATATCCATTATATTTCCTTCTATATTAATCTTCTCACCAAGATAATTGTTGTTGTTGATCACTCTAATTCATGATTATAAATCTTTATCATTCTCTTTCAAGAGAATCTATTGAACATTACTTTAAACTCTTTAGTACTCATTTGTAGTCCTATTTTCTTACTTTCATCAGATAACTCTTGCAACATATCCTGATATTGTGAAACATTATTTCAAAAAAAAAAAACATTTTTGCAAAATCTACATGGGTTTAATAATCTGTATTTACTTCCGATTTTAATCCATGAAATATTTCATGTAAAATTGCTATAAAAAATTTGGGTATACGTTGTCACCCTGGCTCACATCTTTCTTACCATTAATTTTTTTTATTATCAGCATGTAATTTAATTATGGCTGTTGTATTTTGATAAATATTCTTTAGAATATATCCATATCTTGATCATCTAATGATTAAAACTCTGTAGAAATGCTTTTAGAATCAAATTTCTTTCATAATCAAATTCCAAAGTATAAAGGCAACTTATATTCATTAGTCCTTTCTGTTGAATAAATATCTGTTTTTCGATATGGTCCACTGTGCTAAAAACCATTTTTAAACCCACTTTATTTTAATTATTAAAGATTTAAAGTTTGCTGTAGATGGGTGGTAATTATTTTGATAAAAATTTAACATAAAATAGATTAAAAACAGATAGGTCTGTAATTTTTAATATTTTCATTACCATCTTTTTAAATTATTAATATTACTGCTGAATTTTTCCAATCATCTAGGAAATGTTTGGTATGTAAATTTGCCAACAATTTTTCTATTTCTTCACATGCTTCTTTTGAATATTGATTGTAAATTACATCATTTTGTAGAGCTTTTTTCTTTTCCATAGATTCAATTGCACATCGTACTTCTTTATTCAAATGCTGGATAATTCAGAATATGTGCTAATTTTGCATTTTTTGTTTTAATTGTTATGAAATTCTTTATAAAATTCTTCAACACATTTTGTGATGTCATTTCTCTTTTAAATACAGTTCTATCTTTTCTTACTGCAATAATTTCTTCTTACCAATACAACTATTGTTTTATACTTGTGGAACTTATTTTTTTCTATAGCTTTCCTTGGTTATTCAGAATTATATATTTTTATCTAATTTACCTTTTTTTATACTACCATTTTATAAAACTCTAGATATTCATTTTTTAATGAATTATATATATATATATATGTAAAATAAATAAAATATCCGTTAATTAAAAAACAATATTGTAATTATAATTGAAATAATATTTTTAACGGTTTACAAACAATTACAAACAAGGATTGTTTGTAATTTGTTTGTAAACCGTTATATATATA